>CM060121.1:31493182-31840682 GCA_030522415.1 Channallabes apus
CCTCTGTGAGCTCACGCATGTGGAAGCAGCGGATAGCGCTGTCCTCCGAGTGAGTTACGCCGTCCCAACGGTGCGTGAAGGAGCAGTTCGAAAAGATGCGTTCGGCTGGCGTCACATGGTTCGGAGGAAACATGTGATAGTCTTCGGCCCTCCGGACTGAGTGGTAGTAGTAGCCTTAATGTGGAGCCCCCTAGTGACGGGGAGGAATTGGCCACGACTAAATTAGGGGAGAAAATCTGGAAAAAAATCCCCAAAAATAATTAAATAAAACAAAAAGTAGAACAAAGCCATGAATAAAGAGCAGTACAAAAACATCATGCGAGAGCAACAGTTTGGTGATAACCATGCACAATGGAGCTCCCTTTCCAGTACGATGGAGCTCGTTGAGTACGATAAGGTAAAAGTGATAACTGTGATTAAGTGGTAAGTTGCTCGGGGAACGCGGAACAAAACAAGGAAACTTTGTATCCGTGGCTGGGAAACCCGTCCCCGGACCTTAATCCCATTGAGAACTTGTGGTGAATCATCAAGCGACGCGTGGACAAACAAAAACCCACAAATTCAGACAAGTCAATGAAATCCTTTGACACTTATGAAATGCATGTAATTATACTTCAGTATAGCGGAACAACATCTAAAACCACTAAAAAACACTGAAGCAGACTTAATATTTGTGTCATTCTCCAAACCTTTTGTATTCTCTGTTGCTTTACGTGTGATGAGGATGAGGATGTGAAAGCTCTGACCTGGTGGCGACGAATCTGGGGAAGTATGAGGTTTGGTTATGATCTACTTTGCTGTTGGCCTGCAGGATGAACCTCGACTGTTCCGCAAACGCCCTGATCACGCTCGCTCCCTGCATCGTCTCGTTAAAGTGCGTGTAGATGGGAGAGCGGCTGACCGACTCCAGACGGCGAAGCTGGCAGGACGTCGCCACATAGAAGCTCTGAAAGGAATGACATGACATGTTGATTATACAGTAATCGAAATACATACAGTACATAAACCCTTCCATACTGTATAGCTACTGCGGTGTAAGTGAGAAGAGGAACTTGTTTTTACTAGTGATCATGCGACATGAAGCCCAAACCTGGATGAAGACGTAGAGCAGCGCGAGAGGGAGAATGGCGACGCCGGTGTAGGGCATGGCCACGAGCACGATGATGCAGACCTCCAGCAGTTTGAAGACGTACCCCAGCATGATCTTCAAGGCGTCGGGGATCATGGAGTCGATGGCGTCGACCTCCTTGGAGAAGCGGTTGAGCAGGTTTCCGCTCGGTGTGCTCTGGAAGAACGACACCGGCGAGCGGAGGACGTTGTGCAGGAGGTCGAGGTGAAGATGGCGAGAAGCGATGATGCCTCCTAACGAGATGGCGACCGTAGTGGCGAAGATGGCGATCCCTCGAGTAGAAACGGAAACATTTGCCTGGGTGTGTGTATACACAATTTTGTACAAATAATACAAAAAAATGCAGAAACTTCAGCCGTTTTGGAGAGATGATTTTACATGGGCCCCCAAAAAATGGCCATTTTTCAGCGTTATACCGTCTCGCTTCAAACAATAACCATTTAAAATGCAAATGATTCATATTCCTATTGATACAAACATTGGTTGGAGCGTCTGGAAGCATATGACATGTCAAAATTGTTGCTTCAATTGGTTTTTTGGTAAAAAGCTTCAAAAGCAAAAAATCTGTAGTGTCCGTAACCATGTGACGCTCATGTTGCAACATCTGAACAGATTCGTGTATCAGAATGCTTTTTCATGTGAAAACTAAACTGGACAAGTTTAATCTGAATGACGGTTAAGATCGTTGAAAGATTCGAATTTGAAAAAGTAACTTCATCATCATCACGTCTTAAGTGTTCTGCCAGAATTCGCCACACACACCTTGAGCGAAGCCGAGAGCCGCGAACACGGCCAGCTTCACATCTGTTTGGTTCTTCGTGCTGTTAGAAGAACCGTTGGCCCAATCCTGCAGCCAGTAGTAATACCCGAGAGACGCGGCCTGCTGGAAGGCGTAGAGGAAGATGATGGGGATGATGAAGGCCAGCCCGATGGTCCTGAAGTACACCTTGTAAATATCCAGCTTCACCTGGAGGTGCAGTGAGAACAGACTGATGTCAGAAAGTGTTGGATGCATCTGCATTATTTCATTGTTTTGTGCTGCAGAAACGGATATGTACAGTATACGCAATGTACTTAATAACCCTTAGTGTGTGTGTGTGTGTGTGTGTGTGTGTATCTCACCCTCCCAGTAAGTGCTGTATCAGCCTCAGTTAAGTTTCCCAGCTCCTCCGTATCCTGTTCGTGTTCCAAGTCTGATAAAGTCTCCATTGTCTGAATCCCGACACTGCTCACATCTCCACTGCCGGAACACAGAACATCTCGAATAATGACTAATGAGCGTTCGAGTCAAACCGGGACATTTCCTTATGCAGATTAACAAAACACAGTTATTACAGTTATATAAAAACTCCCTTGATTTCCTCTATATAATCGCCTGCTACACTAATGCACTTATCCCAGTGTCTCACTAGTGCTTGGACACCATCAGTGTAGAACTTTACGCCGGCGCCATGATCGGCCTGCCTGTCTGATATATGTCTGAAACACTGGCCTCCAAGGAACTCTTTTAATGTTTACCCAGACATGTGGAAATGTCTTGGAGCGAGGTCAGGACTGCACGGGGGCATGTGGCGATGACGCCTTCATTCTCCGAAAAACTTCATTCCAGACGTTCCTGATTTCTATCATGCTGCGTTTATTGTCTCATCTTTTACCATCTACTAAGATCACCTTTCCTGTCGGTTTCACTGTAGTTACTGCATCAATTACAGATCAGTTATGATGTAAAAATAAATAAATAAATAAATAAATAAAGAGCTGAATAATGAGCACGGCGGTGTTTCACCTGATGAGCTGCTCCTGCGAGAGGTCTATAGGGAAATCCGTCGTGCTCCGACGCGACACTGATTTCTTCCGGCCTGAAGGAGAACAAGAGGCTTTGATGAAGATCTATCTACCTACAGCATCTAATAATAATACACACAGCGTAGTATATAACTCCATTTATATTGCTGGAGCCACACAATATATTTATAGTCTACTGGAGATTATACTCCTTGGATTGCCAGAATAATTCGTTCCGGGAAGCGTGCTTGTATATAAAAACACTCGTAAATATCAAAGCGAATAAATAAAGAAAATCCAGATTATTCTAAAATCCTAAAATAATTAATGCAAAATATAAAGTAAAAATAAAACTAATTGACCTTAACCTTAAAGGTAAAGAGTTACCTTTGAAAAAAGTAAAACTAAATCCCAACAGATAAGTGTTTCCGTTAGTGTGTGTGTGTGTGTGTGAAGCTAAAGTAAAACAAGAGGAGGAAGTTCATCAAATTCCAACTCTGAAAATCACTGCCATGTCCTTTGATGTCTTTTGTCTCAGTGGATGTTTTTACGTCATTAACATATCAAACGCATGTCATTGCATAATTAATAATGCAACCCTTTCATTCCACTCCTGACTTCCTGTATTTCTGTACCAGAGGGTCGGACGATCTCTCACCCTTGTTACAGGAGCTTTCCCTGTGTTTGGTGTTGGAAAAGATTTTCAGGAGGTCGGAGAACGTGTTCTGTCTCTCGAGCAGCTCGTTGTACGAGCCCGCCTCCGTGATCTGTCCGTCCTCCATCACCAGGATGAGGTCGGCCTGAGGCAGGAAGCTGAACCCGTGGGTCACCAGCACGCGCGTCTGAGACAAACGACGAAACACACACACAAAAAAAAAATTAACAAATCACGAACGGACCTGCCAACCTCGGAGAACTGTTTTGATCTAATCCCTTCTTCTAATTCTCCTTCAGCCCTCGGGACGTCTGTAGACCGGATGCCACGGTGGCATAGTGGTTAGTACTATCACCTTGCACCTCCAGGGTCTGGGTTCGATTCCCACCTTGGGTTTTTGCTTGGTGGGTTCCCATAATGCCTCTAGTCTGTATGATCCTGCAGTTCTGACCCCGCCCACTGGATTCTCCTTCAGCTCTTTCAGCACACACTCTACACGTTCTTACCTTGTTCTTCAGTGTGCCCTTAGGCCCGATGACTTTGTCGAAGATGTGCTGACCCACGTGTGAGTCGACAGCCGACAGCGGGTCATCCAGCAGGTAAACATCAGCATTTCTGTAAACTGCTCGCGCTAAACTCACTCTCTGTCTCTGACCACCGGAGAGATTCAGACCCTGAACACCAAAGAAAATCCAATCGAATCACTTTCACATTACTGATATATCATCATCATCATCATCATCATCATCATCATCATCACGGTGAGTGTACCTTCTCTCCGATCTCGGTGTCGTCTCCTCCAGGGAGGATCTCCAGGTCTGGGAGGAGGGCGCAGGCCTCCAGCACTCTCTTGTAGAAGCTCTGCTTCATCTCCTGCCCGAACACGATGTTCTCCTTCAGTGTGGTGTTCTGGATCCACGCCTGTTGGGGCACGTACGCCACCGAACCCTGACCAACACACACACACACACACACACACACACACACACACACACACACACACACACACACACACACACACACCTCCTGCTCACAGATACTGTCACAATCAGACACAATCAGACTCCATGTTGGAATTTTGGGTTTATACCTTCACTGTGACATTCCCACTGTTTTTCTCCATCTCCCCGAGTACGGCAGAAAGAAGAGAGGATTTTCCGCTGCCGATGTGACCGACCACCGCGACCAACGAGCCGTGAGGCACTCTCACACTCACTCTGTAATAGATGATAAGAAATTAAATCATTGTGATGATCAGATAATAATAATAATAATAATAATAATAATAATAATTTCATCGTGATTATATAATAATAATAATAATAATAATAATAATAATAATAATCATCATTATTATTATTATTATTATTATTATTTCACTGTGATGATATAATAATTATAATAATAGTAATAATAATAATTTCACTGTGATGATATAATAATAAGAAAAAAAGAATAAGTTGTATAAATAATATTTATTTATTTTATTTAGATTTTAATGTAATTATTTATTTAATAATAAATATGTTTCTATTTATGTAACCGGTGTGTGTGTGTGTGTGTGTGCACATATAGTTGCTATGTAAATTATTACATTTAATAAATTCATTTGTAATGTTTAAGAAACTGAGTACATATTTTAAAACTTCCTTTTACATCATTTATAATAATATTAAAATATACATTTTAGCTTTGCTTGGAATAAACTTACAGTAAGAGAATATTTTACATTGATTTGAAAATTTATTTTTTTATTTATTTATTCCATTGTTCTTTTATTTATTTATTTATTTATTTATTTATGTATTACATTTTTGGCCTGCATGTAACCAACCACTAAGGTGCCTTTTAAATAGAACAAAATTAAATAAAACTAAAAAATAAGTGTAGACTAATTGCTGTGTTATAAGAGGAATAAAACACCCACTCACTGGTTTTCCCCTCCATCTGATCACCTATAACTAAAACCCTAAAAATTTAATTCTTTACATGTTAGTATTAGAGTTATTGTTTATTTCTAATATTTTGGACCGTGTGCTGCTCACCTCTTTAAACACGGAGCCTCGTCTCTGCTCCAGCTGAAACTGCCGTCCTCTATCACTATGCTCTCGCCGTCTGAGGGAAGAGAAAACAATAAACATCTAGAAATCCTGTAACGTATCCGTGACAGCACATCGCACATAGAACATCATAATATCAATTAATAACTCAAATAAATTGATTTGTTCAGTAAAGTGGCTGTATTTTTACTTAGTATCAGTGGTGTTCAAATCAAACCAGGACTTGTGATGAAACTTCTGGTGAATGAAGGTATAGAAGAAAGCCTTAGGTCCATGAACGACGATCCCGGGCCGAGGTGACCCAGAGCACACGGCGGTCGTTCTCGTGAACGTTCAGCGAGTAGAACGTCTGATCCATGAAAATGGACATCGCCAAAAAAGATTTTGTCCCTTTCTTTCTCTTTGTCTCTCTGTCACCCTCCCTTTCTCTTACTGTCTTCCTGTCCCTTTTGTTCTGTCTTTGTCTCACCCTATGTCTTTTTCTCTCTTCCTTTCTCTCTCTATCTATCTGTCCCTTTTTGTCTCTCTCTCTGTCTCAACTACATGCCTTTCTCTTTGTCGAAATGAAAAAAAAAAAAGGGGGGGAAAGAAAAAAGCAAGGCTAAAAAAAGTCATGTGGTCTAGATGTAGATGTCTATTTCCTCCTGTGTCCCGTTTTTTTCTTCTTCTCCAGTTTCTTTCCCTCGCGCCTCATGTCATGTCCTGTCCTGTCCCCCCCTATCATCCATGTCCCTTTAGGGGCTCAGTACGAAAGAGACGCATCTGTGTGTGTGTGAAAACTGTACACACAATCGTGCACCAACACCACTCGCACATTGTTGAAACTTGGCTGGGAGTCTCCCGTACAGTCCCGACCTCGCTCCAAGACAAGTCCACATGTTTGGGCCATTAAAGGAGTTCCTGGGAGTCCAACGTCTTGGACATGAATGATCAAAGGAATTTTTTTACTCTCATAACTATATTCTGTTATTTTGCGCAATGAAAAGTCCCGGTTTGACTTGAACGTTCCTCGTAATTCTGCTAAATGCCTAAATACCGCTAAATACCGCAGTTTATAAATTTTTTTAAATGCGTCTTTCTGTATTTCCTACTGTTGTTGTACAGTATATACAGTACAGCGTAGAGATAAGGTGAATCTGTCAGTGATGCTGAGGATGGTGACTTCACACTCGCCTGGAGTGTATGGAGCTCTGAACACTGCGTCTGCCTTCAGCTCGTCCTGACGCAGAAACGTTCCCAGACGTCTGAGAGACACAACAGCCTGAAAACACCAGACATTGAACTCATATCCTGTATATATACTGTACATTATTAACCAAGCACCCTTTATTTTAAACTGAGATGATGTATATTTAAACTACAGTCTGCAGGAGGAGAGTGCGTTAGACTCGAGGACTCGCCTGCATGGTGGTGCTGATGGAGAAGGGAAGTTGACTCAGCGGCGTCTTCAGCATGTTGATGAGCGCCAGAGAGACGAAGATCTTCTGAGCGTCCAGACCTTCATTCTCACCGCTAAGCACGTAACATCCAAACATGGTGAATGCAATCTACACACACACACACACACACACACACACACACACACACACACACACACACACACACACAGAATGATAAGAAATGAAATTACTGTGATTATCAGATAATAATAATAATAATAATAATAATAAAAAATAAAATCACTGTGATTATCAGATAATAATAATAATAATAATAATAATAATAAAATCACTGTGATTATCAGATAATAATAATAATAATAATAATAAATAAAATCACTGTGATTATCAGATAATAATAATAATAATAATAATAAAAAATAAAATCACTGTGATTATCAGATAATAATAATAATAATAATAATAAATAAAATCACTGTGATTATCAGATAATAATAATAATAATAATAATAAAAAATAAAATCACTGTGATTATCAGATAATAATAATAATAATAATAATAATAATAAAATCACTGTGATTATCAGATAATAATAATAATAATAATAATAAATAAAATCACTGTGATTATCAGATAATAATAATAATAATAATAATAAAAAATAAAATCACTGTGATTATCAGATAATAATAATAATAATAATAATAAAAATAAAATCACTGTGATTATCAGATAATAATAATAATAATAATAATAATAATAAAATCACTCTGATTATTAGATAATAATAATAATAATAATAATAATAATAATAATAATAATGATAATAAAATCACTGTGATTATCAGATAATAATAATAATAATAATAAAATCACTGTGATTATCAGATAATAATAATAATAATAATAATAATAATAAAAAATAAAATCACTGTGATTATCAGATAATAATAATAATAATAATAATAATAAATAAAATCACTGTGATTATCAGATAATAATAATAATAATAATAATAATAATAAAAAATAAAATCACTGTGATTATCAGATAATAATAATAATAATAATAATAAATAAAATCACTGTGATTATCAGATAATAATAATAATAATAATAATAATAATAACAATAATAATAATAATAATAAATAAAATCACTGTGATTATCAGATAATAATAATAATAATAATAATAATAATAATAATAATAATAATAAATAAAATCACTGTGATTATCAGATAAGGCAAGAAGTCAGAAAAAAAACAGAGAATAACATTTTCTCTGTCATACCAGGAAAGTGGAGGAGTTGAAGGAGGCGATGGAGATGGAATACAGGATCTGGGATTTTTTCAGTGCCTTCAGTTCCTTCTCTCTGAAACTCAGGACTCGATCCTCGAATGCTTTCTCCCAGGCGTAGAGCTTCAGGATCTTTATCCCGTTTAGGATCTCGTTCATCAGTTTTATACGGTCATCCATGTGCTTCATCTGGACCTCCTGAGTGCACACACACACACACACACACACACACACATCAAAACATGCAGAAGAAGTCGTTACTGCAGTCTTTATTTCTCGGATGTTCTTGATATAATATATACTAGCGTTAGTACGCGCCGCTGACGTCGTTAAAGAGTTTGTAGAAATAATTAACGTGTTAAAGCTATAAATAATCTGATGATCTTTAATGTAATCAGTGAAATTATTATTATTATTATTATTATTATTATTTGAGGTTGAAGTCCACGTCCATGTCTGTCTGTCTGTCTGTCTGTCTGTACAGCAGAACTCTCTGTCTAACTTATTAATACAAAGACAGACAGTTTCTGCGTCTGGTCTCTGGTCCTCCAGTGTATGAAACGTAAAGATATCATTGAGAGTTCGAGAGTTCGGACCAACGTACAATAAGAAACCTGTTTTTATTCCTTTAGATCAAAACAAACTCTTACCTGCAGTTTGCTGCGCATTTTGGCGATCAGGCCGTTCAGGGGGAAGATAAAGATCACGGTGATGATACCAGCCAAAGCCGAGCGGCCTAAAAGCTGCGGCGTGACAATCACTAAATTATATCTGTTCATAACATACATCTGTAATCAACACACTGAGATGATTTCTCGCACGGCTAGACATAAAATCCGGCCAGTGAAGATGAATCAGATTATTATTGTATGATTAAATAACATACGTTTCTGTCCTGTTACCTGCCAAAGGAAGTAAATACACAAGCCGATTTCAACTGGCGCCATCCAAACTGCGTTAAAGTACACGACAAAGTCCATGAGCTTCTGAATGTCAGTGGACACCAAGTTCACTATGTCTCCCACTGTACATGTCCTGCGTGCAGTGCTGCTGATCACCAGAGACTGAGAGACACAGAGAGAGAGAGAGACACACAAAAAGGGACAGATGGATAGAGAGAGAAAGACATGGGGTGAGACAAGGAAAGAACAAAAAGGGACAGAAAGATAGTAAGAGAAAGGGAGGGTGACAGAGAGACAATGAGAGAAAAAGAAAGAAAGAGACAAAGAAAAGAAACAGAAGGAAAGAAAAAGACAGCCAGTCCAAAAGACGGGAGGAAAGAGTGGCGGATAAAGAGATAGAGAAAAAGAGGGAGAGACAGACGGGGAGGGACAGGAAGGGACAGAGACACAGCAAGAGACACAGTAACAGAAGAGGAGACAGAAGAAAAGACAAACAGAAGACAGAGAGAAGAAAATAAACAGAGAGAGAGATGGAGGAGTAACAGGAAAGGACACAGAGAGAGAGAGGGAGAGAAAGACATGGGGTGAGACAAAGAGAGAGACACAAAGGAACAGATAGACGGTAAAAGAAAGGGAGGGAGACAAAAAGAGGTACATAAAGGGAAGGCAGGAGAAACGATAAAGACAGTCAGTACAAAAGACAGAGAGGGAAGTAAATGGGGAAGAACAGATAAAGAGAAAGAGAGAGCGAGAGAGTAACAGAAGAGGACAGAGACACAAAGGAAGGCAGGCAGTCCAAAAGAGAGACAAAGAAAGGAAGAGAAAGATGTGGGAGAGACAAAAAGGGATAGAGAGAGACAGACAGAGGGAGAGGCAGGAGACAGAACAGTACTAAAAAGGAGATGAAGGGAAGCACGAGAGACTAATTATTATTTAGCGCTGGACGTGACGAGACGCTCGCTACCTTCCTGTAGACCAGACCCATGATGGCGGTTTTGACCCTCATGCCCACAGTGAAGCAGCTGTACATGTACTGGTGATTAAAGAGCGACTGCAGGCACGACAGCAGGAACATGGAGGAGGCGAATAAATAACCCTTCCACTCGGGGGCGCTCTTATCACGCACCACTTCCAGCAGCAGTCTGAGGGACAGTCACAGATCACAGCCTCCAAATAAATCACACGGAACCATCACGGCTACTTTTTAATCTTGTAAAGTTTAATCTAACGTAATGATTTTATTCCCGTTCTGATTTAATAGACTACAGACGCAATGTGTAAATGTCTAAAATCCTGCACCCGAGCAGCTGAGGGACGGCGAACAAGAAGGCGTCGTGGATGAGCAGGCAGAGGGTCCCTGACAGGAAGGACGTCCCGAAGGTTTTGACCAGCGCGCGCAGCAGGAGGAACCCGTCGCTCTGCTCCTGGCGAAGTTTCTGCAGGAACTGCGTCTGCTCCGTGATCATACGGCTCAGGGTTCGAGACGGGTTCACAATCCGCTCCTGGCTGGGCATGAAGGAGAAAACAAGCACATGCAAAGAAATTCTATAGAGCAAAAAAGCCTTTAAAAATAATAAAAACATTTTATTAGAGTTTATCAAGAATCCAATAGTGTAAAGCAATAAACATTTGATTTAAACTGAACATATGAGGTGGTATCAAAAAGTTTTGAGACTACTGTAGTTTTGTAACATGCCAACAGATGGCAGCACACGTCTCACAAGAGCACAGATACAACGCAACCTATTTAGATTATTTATAAAAATTTATTAAAATAGAAACATAAAATGCATCAATTAAATGTACAACTAAGATAATAGTAATAATAATAATAATAATAATAATCGTGCAAATAAAGTTGTTCAAATATTTAAATTTCAGTTTTTAAGTTGCCTTGGTTTGAGAGAAATCGAACTCTTTAGGACCTGACGTTATAATAAAGTCAGTAACAGTAACGCCCGACATCACGCCGCCCTGTATTAGAGTCTTTTCCTGCACATTTTTGTCTTTCTCTACGTGATGATGTCACTGAACACGCGAGGTCTTACTGTAACTCAGCATACTGCGTGTTCCACTCTCTCTCCAGATCACTGATGATTTTCTCAGACGTGTCCTCTTCTCGGAGAGACCAGAGATCTTCAGGTTTTAAAGGTGATCGATAACCTCTCACAGCCAGACTGGGGGAAAATATTAACAAATAAATAAATAAATAAATCACACACAATAAACTGATTGAACATTCACCTTAAGTACTGTTATGACTCTGTACTGAGTTGCACAAGTTTTACAAATGTACAGAAAATTAAACAATTTCAGTAATTATATACTGTATAATGTAATATAGATTCTAAAATAAAAAATATCATTTCATGTCCTACATAGATTTAGAGTTAGAGAATACAGTTTTAATGCTAGCCTAATGTGCGAGAGTTTTTCCTTCGCACCAAATCTTTATTATACTGTAGCTGCTCAAAACTCACTTACTGCAGCAACATCTTGGGGAAAAAAATTCTTACATAGTTGCCTAAATGTGTTTTAATCTGTTTAAGTTTTTATGTCTCCATGGACATTGGACATTAAATAATTTTATGTTTTGATATACAGTGGAACCTCGGATTACGAGCATAATTTGTTCCTTGTAAACCAAAGCAAATTTTCCCATAAGAAATAATGGAAATTCAAATTATTCGTTCCACAGCCCCCCCAAAAAAATACATAAAAATAATTAACACAAAATATAAAGTAAAAATAAAACAAATTAACCTGCACTTTACCTTAAAAAAAAAAATCCCGACAGATAAGTTTAGGCCCTGTGTGTGTGTGTTATGTGTCTTCTTCATACTATTCGGCTTCGCCTTTTTTCGGCGATTTTTGGAGAACGCGCAAGTTTCCTCGTCTAAGAACAACAAACGGAATTCAGCTCCAAACAACTAAACTCCGACTCAGGTACGTTATAATATCTACCATTCAACTCGTTCAGTGTGTAGAGTGCAGGATGTTTAGACATTCTTCCTCCGTCGTTAGTGATAACTTTATTTGTGATAGGTGTGTGTTAGTGAGCACTCTGACGGAGAAGATATCAGCATTAGAGGAGCGCATCCAGACTTTAGAGAGGGTTAGAGAGTGTGAGAGCAGCGTTATTCCCGTAGCGGACAGTCTGGGTGCCACAGGCAGAGATAAACAGCCCCCGACTCCGGCATTAGAGCCCTCACAGCGGGGCGAGTGGGTGACGACTCGGCGGCATACTCGTTCAGCCAAAGCTAACGCTAAGGCTAGCCCACCGGAGCACACCTCCTCTGCGCCTCACGTGTCCAACAGGTTTGCTCTCCTCAGTGCTGCACCCGCTGAGAAACCTGAAAGAGCTCTGGTTATAGGAGACTCTATACTGAGACACGTGACATTAGCTAGACCTTTAGGGGCGCCAGCGGCAGTGGTTAGGTGTATCCCGGGAGCCAGAGCACTGGACATAGCAGGTAATCTTAGGGCTCTAGGACAGCACAGGTTCTCTAAGATAGTGGTACATGCTGGAGCCTATACGCCTTCGTCAGTCAGAGGTTAGTAAGAGTAACTTTACAGAGGTGTTTAAATTAGCGAAGGCGATGTCCGATGAAGTAGTATGCTCTGGTCCCATCCCAATGAGACGTGGCGACATAGCTTACAGCAGGTTATGGTCGCTGAACCGCTGGATGTCCAGGTGGTGCTCCGAAAATAATGTGGGCTACATAGACAACTGGAAGACCTTTGAGGGCAAAGCTGGCCTGTTAGGGCGGGACGGTGTTCATCCCACTCGGGAAGGTGCTGCTCTCATTTCCTGTAGTATAGCTCATAGTCTCAGTAGAGGTCTAGTTAATCTGTGACAATCCAGAGCCCAGGCCAGGGAGCAGACAGACAGGCTAAACCAACCGTCTGCTAGCTGCATAGAGTCGTCACTCAGGGTTCACCATATTGAGACATATTGAGAACACCCCGATCTAAGCAAAAATGTAGAAAGACTCAGAAAGTCTGTTTCAATAATCTAATTAACATAAAGACCATAAACTCGGATCATACTGAATGCGCAGCCGGCACCTCTGATCTGAAGCTAGGATTGTTAAATATTAGATCTCTCGCATCAAAAGCAGTTATTGTTAATGAAATTATCACAGATCAGGCGTTTGATATACTCTGTTTAACTGAAACATGGGTTAAACAGGACGAGTATGTAGCTCTAAATGAAGCTAGTCCTCCTGGATACAGCTACATACACCAGCCTCGGTTAACTGGTAGAGGAGGAGGCGTCGCAGTTATTCATAATGATAATCTGTCTATCGTACAAAAACACAGACACAAATTTAACTCATTTGAAATTCTCTATAGTAACATAAGTGTATTTAAGTATATTAAATCAGCTCAGTCGATTCCACTAATTATAATTTACAGACCTCCAGGGCCGTATTCTGAATTTCTTAGTGAATTTGCAGATTTCATCTCAGACCTGGTCGTTTCTGTAGACAAAGTGTTAATTGCTGGAGATTTTAACATTCATTTTGAGAATCCAGAAGACCCTCTGAGAACAGCATTTATATCCATACTGGACTCCGTAGGCGTAAATCAGTGTGTAGTAGGACCCACTCATAAAGCAGGTCACACTTTAGATTTAGTAATATTCTTCGGATTAATTATAAGAAATGTATTCACAATTCCACTGTCAGAAATTATCTCAGATCACTATCTTGTCTCCATTCAAGTGTGTCACAGTGATAATGTACGCACAGCACCGCGCTACCGTATTAAACATACATTCACATCAACTACCACACAGAGATTTATCAGTAATCTCCCAGAGTTACCAACTTCGATTAGGTCACCGTCTGACCCCACAGAACTCGATCAGGCGACTGAATATTTAGAGTCGACACTTCGTTGTACCTTAGATAATGTAGCTCCAGCTAAAAGAAAAATTATTAGAGATAAGAAACTCGCTCCCTGGTATAACGATCACACGCGCACTTTAAAATAGACCGCTCGGAAATTAGAGCGTAAATGGCGTCAAACTAAATTGTTAGTATTTCAAATAGCATGGAAAGAGAGCATCCTGAACTATAGGAAAGCTCTTAGTGTAGCTAGATCAACGTATCTCTCCACTCTTATAGAAGAAAATAAAAATAATCCTAGATTTTTATTTAATACCGTAGCCAAATTAACCAGAAATAAGACCACTACAGAAAACTCCACAACAACACCATGCAATAGTGAGGACTTCATGAACTTTTTAAATAATAAAATTGTAAATATCAGGCATAAAATTGAGGCTTTGAAACCGAACAATGTAATTGATACAGATATTAACCTAGCCATGTCAGATTCAAACCTAGAATACTTTACTCCTCTTGAAGAGAATGAACTAATTTCACTCATCTCTTCTGCAAATTCATCAACCTGTATATTAGATCCTATAGCAACACATTTTCTTAAACAGATAGTACCAGTAATAACAGAACCGCTGTTGAGAATAATTAATTCCTCACTCAGCATTGGTTATGTTCCAAAATCTTTTAAATTAGCAGTTATCAAACCAATAATTAAGAAACCTGACCTCGACCCCTGTCAGCTGTCCAATTACAGGCCAATATCAAACCTCCCCTTTATCTCTAAGATTCTGGAAAAGATAGTAGCGGAGCAGCTATGCTCATATCTACATAGAAATGGCATACATGAACTGTATCAGTCAGGATTTAGGCCTCATCACAGCACAGAAACAGCACTCTTTAAAGTAGTAAATGACCTCCTATTGGCCTCTGATCAGGGTTGTGTAACTATGCTTGTATTACTCGACCTCAGTGCAGCTTTTGACACCATTGATCATGCTATTCTTCTTCACAGATTAGAAAATGTAGTAGGAATTAAGGGTACAGCCCTCTCCTGGCTCAGATCCTATTTGACTTGAATTTTTGATTTAAATGGTGATTATTCTGCATGTTCTCTAGTGGAGTTTGGCGTTCTGCAGGGTTCAGTTTTAGGCCCACTGCTTTTTTCCCTTTACATGCTTCTTCTGGGCAGCATAATCTATAAGCATGGTATTAGGTTTCATTGTTATGCTGACGACACACAGTTATATGTCTCAGCAAAACCTGATGAGAAAACCCAGCTAACTAAAGTTGAGCAATGTGTGCAGGACATAAGAAATTGGATGCTAATTAACTTCCTTCTGCTTAATCCGGATAAGACAGAAGTTCTAGTCATAGGACCGCATATAGCTAGAAGTAAAATCTTAGATCACACGGTAACTTTAGATGGCCTTTCTGTTCCATCAAGTGCAACAGTAAAAGACCTCGACGTGATTATATATTCCAGCATTTCATTTGAAGCTCATGCAGATAATATCACCAGGATAGCATTCTTTCACCTCAGAAATATCAGCAAGATAAGAAATATATTGTTGCTAAATGATGCAGAAAAACTAGTTCATGCTTTTATCACCTCTAGGTTGGACTATTGTAATGCCTTACTGTCTGGTTGTTCAGCTAGGTGTATAAACAAGCTTCAGCTAGTCCAGAATGCAGCAGCGAGAGTCCTCACTAGAACCAGAAGAGCACATCACCCCTATCCTATCTTCACTACATTGGCTCCCTGTGAAATTTCGCATTGATTTTAATATACTACTCTTGACATATAAAGCATTAAATGGTCTCGTGCCGCAGTATCTGAGCGAACTGCTAGTGTCTTACGATCCGCCACGCCTACTTCGGTCAAAGGATGCAGGCTGCTTATCAGTACCGCGTATTATGAAAACTACAGCTGGGGGCAGAGCTTTTTCTTACAAAGCCCCAAAATTATGGAATAGTCTTCCAAATAGTGTTCGGGACTCAGACACAGTCTCAGTGTTTAAGTCTAGGCTCAAAACCTATTTATTTAGCCAAGCTTTTTTATAAATAGATTTGCCATAAGGTAAAGGAGCAGATCTGGGGGACTCATGGACGTAGAGTATTATGGTGAACTGGTATGTTTAGATGCTGTCTTCCTCAGTCTCATTTGATCACTCAGGTTTGTTGACGGTGAGGTGATTGTTTGCTTTACATCTCAGTTCCCCCTCATGTTTGTGTTTCCTTCTGGTTCTCCCTTTTAGTTATGCTGTCATAGTTAGTCCTGCCGGAGTCCCTGCTTGCACTCTACAGTAAATATACATTCACATTATACATTGTGACTGTGACCATACCTAATTGCCATCTCTCCTCTTCTTCTCTTTCTCCCCCTCTTTCTCTTTCCTCTCTCCCCCTGTCTCCCCCTTTCACACTCTCTCTCTCTCTCTCTGTCGAGCTACACATGTCATCCCTGAGCTGCCAGTGATCCAGACTCCCTCTGCCCTCCGGACCTGTCTGATCCATCCTGGTGCCCCGTTTCTGGTTGGAGGTCTCGTCGCATGGATGCCCCGTGTGCCTCTTTGGGATGCGTCTGGTGTCTGGGGATGATTCTCTCTACTTAGAAGACGGTTCTGGCCTCGACTGGTGTTGTCAGCTGTTTCTCTGAGGACTTGACAATTTGATAGTTCAGGACTGGAACTTTCTACAAGTCTACCTGAGTCTCGAATAACTACTGGACTTAATTTTAACATCAATTAACATCAACTATTATAGCTGAACTGCCTGCCACCTAACACACTGTATAAATGCAGATCATTTCCTGCTATCTGTTTCACCCAGATGAGGATGGGTTCCCTGTTGAGTCTGGTTCCTCTCAAGGTTTCTTCCTATTACCGTCTCAGGGAGTTTTTCCTTGCCACTGTCGCCCTCGGCTTGCTCACCAGGGACTATCTGACCATTTTGATTCATACACATTCACATTCCATACAAACTTAAATAATTCTTTTGATTGTGTAAAGCTGTTTTGAGACAATGTCAATTGTTAAAAGCGCTATACAAATAAAATTTAATTGAATTGAGTTAACACACACACTCTGCAGCGCAAGAGAAAGAAAAACACACACACACACACACACACAACCACACACATATGGATGTTGATTATACCAGAAAGAGATGAACACTAAGACCCAGCAGGGGAGATGATGACCCGCAGTGCAAGAGAGAGAAAAAACATTGGCTCAGTTGTTATCATGTGACGTCAAAACAAGAAGCGCATGCGTGATACATGATACTCTGCGCTTGTAAACCAAGACTTGCTCGTTTTTCAAGTCAAAATGTATTAAAAATCTTTGCTCATCTTGCAGAACACTCGCAAACCACGTTACTCACAATCCGAGGTTTCACTGTACACCATAGCTGATATATCATTTCTTATATAGTATATAACAAATATCTATATAAATAAAGGAAAGGTTTTGTCTGTACGTTAGTCAGAACTCGCTCTTTCTATCATATCTGTACATTTCATACACTAGAGGATCAGAAACCAGTCTCAGAAAAAAATTCTATATGTCTGTATGTCTGTCTGTCTGTCCAGATTTTGTCACAGCATCTCGACAAAACTGTCTGGACAAAAATTTAATGAAACTTTGCCAGTACTTCAGTATTTGCCTGAAGTTAAACTTGCACCATGAATAAAATCAAAATGTTGAGTTATGAGCAGTTATGAACCACAAGTTTTGACAGTGTATCGCGCATGCGTCAAACTGCGGGCGCATCTTAAATCGACCGCTGGACAGAATTTAATGACACTGTTGCAGTACTTAGATCTTCTGTCTGAAGTTTAATCTGCACCATAAATGAAATCTAAATGTTGAGTTAAAGTGATGTTATGAACAGTTATGTGTGGGATTTAATAATCTACTTTAAAATAATCTACTAATGCGCTACTGTCTCAATGTAAACAAACACCTGCACCAATAGATATTAATTAGAAAAGATAAAATAAATATTTTAAAAAAATATATCTATGTTGCAGACGGACGTGTACGTGGGCTTCAACCTGAAGTAATAACATCACTGATCACATTAAAGCTGATCAGATTATTTTTAGCTTCAACCTTTTAACTATTTCTACAAACTATTTTCCCGTCTGTATTTACGCCAGTATAGTATGATTATGTTGATGCTTAAATAATATTTTTTTATTTTAAATTTGCTCTACAGCATTCATCAGCCACTGGTAGTCACGTGTATGCACTTACACTGGAACTCTTGTTTATGTCTCACTGTACATCATCAAGACCAGGTTTTGTTTGTCTAGTGTTAACGATTAGTTTCCAAAGGTATCCATGTGTTCATGTATATAAACGTATATAATCCTCACCTAGTGAACCACCAGAAGAGTGTCTTCGAGAGAAAAGAAGCATCTTCCACCGGACACGGGTTCTTCTGGGGAAACAGCAATGAGGTAGTAACTTATACTGGATAACAGTCGTGTCAAAATCACAGCAGAGAACAAAACGTTCCGGGTACCTGAGCATCCTCTGCATTATATTTACTAAGACAAGCAGAAATGAGGGACTGTAAGTGTTTTGTGAAACCTGCGGTACCGTCACACGGCCTGGTGTCTGAGCATCTGGGCGCCGATCAGTGAAACAGCTGAGGATGAGCTGGACGAGCTCAAGAGAAAAGCATAAGAAGAACATCACAGCTTGTGGAGAACTCTGCAAAAACACACACAAATCTCTGCTCATGATGTCTACATGAAACATTAAACACACCTGAGTGCCTTAGAAAGACCTGACGTTGTTTTATCGGTTTATCACACATCCAACAGAGCTTGAAATGGCTAAATGATTTGAGAATACATTAATACTGGAGGAGGAACGCTCCTGCAAACAATACGGAGGTAAAGATTCCTGCCCAGCGTGTGCGGGGAGGGGGTGGGGGGTGATGTCCCAGTAACCTCTGTACAGGATCGGTAGTTACCTAGATCACTGTGCGCTATCTAGGAAACTATGTGTGCATGTGTGTGTGCGTGTGTGCTTACGCATGTGTAAGCATGTTTATGTATGTCGTTAAATGTTTCATGAATGACGCAGTAATAATGTAAGGCTTACATCTCGGCATCCTTTAGTAATGTGTGAGGCAGTAAAGTCTTAAACATCAAAACTAACAATTACTTTTAATTATCGGAAGGGATTGTAATACAACTTGCATTGACATGCTGTCACATTCCTCTGTTCTTTCCCCGATACAGGGGTCCAGAGTCTTATCAGTCCCTGTAAAGGAGGCGTGGCTTCTGTCTCTACACTTATCAGTCCCTGTAAAGGAGGCGTGGCTTCTGTCTCTACACTTATCAGTCCCTTTAATGGAGGTGTGGCTTCTGTCTCTACACTTATCAGTCCCTGTAAAAGAGGCGTGGCTTCTGTCTCTACACTTATCAGTCCCTGTAAAGGAGGCGTGGCTTCTGTCTCTACACTTATCAGTCCCTTTAATGGAGGTGTGGCTTCTGTCTCTACACTTATCAGTCCCTGTAAAAGAGGCGTGGCTTCTGTCTCTACACTTATCAGTCCCTGTAAAGGAGGCGTGGCTTCTGTCTCTACACTTATCAGTCCCTGTAAAGGAGGCGTGGCTTCTGTCTCTACACTTATCAGTCCCTTTAATGGAGGTGTGGCTTCTGTCTATACACTAATCAGTCCCTGTAAAGGAGGCGTGGCTTCTGTCTCTACACTTATCAGTCCCTGTAAAGGAGGCGTGGCTTCTGTCTCTACACTTATCAGTCCCTGTAAAGGAGGCGTGGCTTGTCTCTACACTTATCAGTCCCTGTAAAAGAGGCGTGGCTTCTGTCTCTACACTTATCAGTCCCTGTAAAGGAGGCGTCGCTTCTGTCTCTACACTTTTCAGTCCCTGTAAAGGAGGCGTGGCTTCTGTCTCTACACTTATCAGTTCAGGTGAAAGAGGTGTGGCTTCTGTCTCTACACTTTTCAGTCCCTGTAAATGAGGCGTGGCTTCTGTCTCTACACTTATCAGTCACTGTAAAGGAGGCGTGGCTTCTTTCTCTACATTTATCAGTTCAGGTGAAAGAGGTGTGGCTTCTGTCTCTACACTTATCAGTCCCTGTAAAGGAGGCGTCGCTTCTGTCTCTACACTTATCAGTCCCTGTAAAGGAGGCGTCGCTTCTGTCTCTACACTTTTCAGTCACTGTAAAGGAGGCGTGCTTCTGTCTCTACACTAATCAGTCCCTGTAAAAGAGGCGTGGCTTCTGTGTCTACACTAATCAGTCCCTGTAAAGGAGGCGTGGCTTCTGTCTCTACACTTATCAGTCCCTGTAAAGGAGGCGTGGCTTCTGTCTCTACACTTATCAGTCCCTGTAAAAGAGGCGTGGCTTCTGTCTCTACACTTTTCAGTCCCTGTAAAGGAGGCGTGGCTTCTGTCTCTACACTAATCAGTCCCTGTAAAAGAGGCGTGGATTCTGTCTCTACACTAATCAGTCCCTGTAAAAGAGGCGTGGCTTCTGTGTCTACAGTTATCAGTCCCTGTAAAGGAGACATGGCTTCTGTCTCTACACTTATCAGTCTCGGTAAAGGAGGCGTGGCTTCTGTCTCTACACTTATCAGTCCCTGTAAAAGAGGCGTGGCTTCTGTCTCTACACTTTTCAGTCCCTGTAAAGGAGGCGTGGCTTCTGTCTCTACACTAATCAGTCCCTTTAATGGAGGTGTGGCTTCTGTCTATACACTAATCAGTCCCTGTAAAGGAGGCGTGGCTTCTGTCTCTACACTTATCAGTCCCTGTAAAGGAGGCGTGGCTTCTGTCTCTACACTTATCAGTCCCTGTAAAGGAGGCGTGGCTTGTCTCTACACTTATCAGTCCCTGTAAAGGAGGCGTGGCTTGTCTCTACACTTATCAGTCCCTGTAAAGGAGGCGTCGCTTCTGTCTCTACACTTTTCAGTCCCTGTAAAGGAGGCGTGGCTTCTGTCTCTACACTTATCAGTTCAGGTGAAAGAGGTGTGGCTTCTGTCTCTACACTTTTCAGTCCCTGTAAAGGAGGCGTGGCTTCTGTCTCTACACTTATCAGTCACTGTAAAGGAGGCGTGGCTTCTGTCTCTACACTTATCAGTCCCTGTAAAGGAGGCGTGGCTTCTGTCTCTACACTTATCAGTCCCTGTAAAGGAGGCGTGGCTTGTCTCTACACTTATCAGTCCCTGTAAAGGAGGCGTGGCTTCTGTCTCTACACTTATCAGTCCCTTTAATGGAGGTGTGGCTTCTGTCTATACACTAATCAGTCCCTGTAAAGGAGGCGTGGCTTCTGTCTCTACACTTATCAGTCCCTGTAAAGGAGGCGTGGCTTCTGTCTCTACACTTATCAGTCCCTGTAAAGGAGGCGTGACTTGTCTCTACACTTATCAGTCCCTGTAAAAGAGGCGTGGCTTCTGTCTCTACACTTATCAGTCCCTGTAAAGGAGGCGTCGCTTCTGTCTCTACACTTTTCAGTCCCTGTAAAGGAGGCGTGGCTTCTGTCTCTACACTTATCAGTTCAGGTGAAAGAGGTGTGGCTTCTGTCTCTACACTTTTCAGTCCCTGTAAAGGAGGCGTGGCTTCTGTCTCTACACTTATCAGTCACTGTAAAGGAGGCGTGGCTTCTTTCTCTACACTTATCAGTTCAGGTGAAAGAGGTGTGGCTTCTGTCTCTACACTTATCAGTCCCTGTAAAGGAGGCGTCGCTTCTGTCTCTACACTTTTCAGTCCCTGTAAAGGAGGCGTGGCTTCTGTCTCTACACTTATCAGTCTCGGTAAAGGAGGCGTGGCTTCTGTCTCTACACTTATCAGTCCCTCTAAAGGAGGCGTGGCTTCTTTCTCTACACTTATCAGTCCCTGTAAAGGAGGCGTCGCTTCTGTCTCTACACTTATCAGTCCCTGTAAAGGAGGCGTGGCTTCTGTCTCTACACTTATCAGTCCCTGTAAAGGAGGCGTCGCTTCTGTCTCTACACTTTTCAGTCACTGTAAAGGAGGCGTAGCTTCTGTCTCTACACTAATCAGTCCCTGTAAAGGAGGCGTGGCTTCTGTCTCTACACTTATCAGTCCCTGTAAAGGAGGCGTGGCTTCTGTCTCTACACTTATCAGTCCCTGTAAAGGAGGCGTGGCTTCTGTCTTACACTTATCAGTCCCTGTAAAAGAGGCGTGGCTTCTGTCTCTACACTTTTCAGTCCCTGTAAAGGAGGCGTGGCTTCTGTCTCTACACTAATCAGTCCCTGTAAAAGAGGCGTGGCTTCTGTCTCTACACTAATCAGTCCCTGTAAAAGAGGCATGGCTTCTGTCTCTACACTTATCAGTCCCTGCAAAGGAGGCGTGGCTTCTGTCTCTACACTTATCAGTCCCTGTAAAGGAGGCGTGGCTGGTCTCTACACTTATCAGTCCCTGTAAAGGAGGCGTGGCTTCTGTCTCTACACTTATCAGTCCCTTTAATGGAGGTGTGGCTTCTGTCTATACACTAATCAGTCCCTGTAAAGGAGGCGTGGCTTCTGTCTCTACACTTATCAGTCCCTGCAAAGGAGGCGTGGCTTCTGTCTCTACACTTATCAGTCCCTGTAAAGGAGGCGTGGCTGGTCTCTACACTTATCAGTCCCTGTAAAGGAGGCGTGGCTTCTGTCTCTACACTTATCAGTCCCTTTAATGGAGGTGTGGCTTCTGTCTATACACTAATCAGTCCCTGTAAAGGAGGCGTGGCTTCTGTCTCTACACTTATCAGTCCCTGTAAAGGAGGCGTGGCTTCTGTCTCTACACTTATCAGTCCCAGTAAAGGAGGCGTGGCTTGTCTCTACACTTATCAGTCCCTGTAAAAGAGGCGTGGCTTCTGTCTCTACACTAATCAGTCCCTGTAAAGGAGGCATGGCTTCTGTCTCTACACTTATCAGTCCCTGTAAAGGAGGCGTGGCTTCTGTCTCTACACTTATCAGTCCCTGTAAAGGAGGCGTGGCTTCTGTCTCTAGACTTATCAGTCCCTGTAAAGGAGGCGTGGCTTCTGTCTCTACACTTATCAGTCCCTGTAAAGGAGGCGTGGCTTCTGTCTCTACACTTATCAGTCCCTGTAAAGGAGGCGTGGCTTCTGTCTCTACACTTATCAGTCCCTGTAAAGGAGGCGTGGCTTCTGTCTCTACACTTATCAGTCCCTGTAAAGGAGGCGTGGCTTGTCTCTACACTTATCAGTCCCTGTAAAAGAGGCGTGGCTTCTGTCTCTACACTTATCAGTCCCTGTAAAGGAGGCGTCGCTTCTGTCTCTACACTTTTCAGTCCCTGTAAAGGAGGCGTGGCTTCTGTCTCTACACTTATCAGTTCAGGTGAAAGAGGTGTGGCTTCTGTCTCTACACTTTTCAGTCCCTGTAAAGGAGGCGTGGCTTCTGTCTCTACATTTATCAGTCACTGTAAAGGAGGCGTGGCTTCTTTCTCTACACTTATCAGTTCAGGTGAAAGAGGTGTGGCTTCTGTCTCTACACTTTTCAGTCCCTGTAAAGGAGGCGTCGCTTCTGTCTCTACACTTTTCAGTCCCTGTAAAGGAGGCGTGGCTTCTGTCTCTACACTTATCAGTCTCGGTAAAGGAGGCGTGGCTTCTGTCTCTACACTTATCAGTCCCTCTAAAGGAGGCGTGGCTTCTTTCTCTACACTTATCAGTCCCTGTAAAGGAGGCGTCGCTTCTGTCTCTACACTTATCAGTCCCTGTAAAGGAGGCGTGGCTTCTGTCTCTACACTTATCAGTCCCTGTAAAGGAGGCGTCGCTTCTGTCTCTACACTTTTCAGTCACTGTAAAGGAGGCGTGGCTTCTGTCTCTACACTAATCAGTTCCTGTAAAAGAGGCGTGGCTTCTGTGTCTACACTAATCAGTCCCTGTAAAGGAGGCGTGGCTTCTGTCTCTACACTTATCAGTCCCTGTAAAGGAGGCGTGGCTTCTGTCTCTACACTTATCAGTCCCTGTAAAGGAGGCGTGGCTTCTGTCTCTACACTTATCAGTCCCTGTAAAGGAGGCGTGGCTTCTGTCTTACACTTATCAGTCCCTGTAAAAGAGGCGTGGCTTCTGTCTCTACACTTTTCAGTCCCTGTAAAGGAGGCGTGGCTTCTGTCTCTACACTAATCAGTCCCTGTAAAAGAGGCGTGGCTTCTGTCTCTACACTAATCAGTCCCTGTAAAAGAGGCATGGCTTCTGTCTCTACACTTATCAGTCCCTGCAAAGGAGGCGTGGCTTCTGTCTCTACACTTATCAGTCCCTGTAAAGGAGGCGTGGCTGGTCTCTACACTTATCAGTCCCTGTAAAGGAGGCGTGGCTTCTGTCTCTACACTTATCAGTCCCTTTAATGGAGGTGTGGCTTCTGTCTATACACTAATCAGTCCCTGTAAAGGAGGCGTGGCTTCTGTCTCTACACTTATCAGTCCCTGTAAAGGAGGCGTGGCTTCTGTCTCTACACTTATCAGTCCCTGTAAAGGAGGCATGGCTTGTCTCTACACTTATCAGTCCCTGTAAAAGAGGCGTGGCTTCTGTCTCTACACTAATCAGTCCCTGTAAAGGAGGCGTGGCTTCTGTCTCTACACTTATCAGTCCCTGTAAAGGAGGCGTGACTTCTGTCTCTACACTTATCAGTCCCTGTAAAGGAGGCGTGGCTTCTGTCTCTACACTTATCAGTCCCTGTAAAGGAGGCGTGGCTTCTGTCTCTACACTTATCAGTCCCTGTAAAGGAGGCGTGGCTTCTGTCTCTACACTTATCAGTCCCTGTAAAGGAGGCGTGGCTTCTGTCTCTACACTTATCAGTCCCTGTAAAGGAGGCGTGGCTTCTGTCTCTAGACTTATCAGTCCCTGTAAAGGAGGCGTGGCTTCTGTCTCTACACTTATCAGTCCCTGTAAAGGAGGTGTGGCTTCTGTCTTACACTTATCAGTCCCTGTAAAAGAGGCGTGGCTTCTGTCTCTACACTTTTCAGTCCCTGTAAAGGAGGCGTGGCTTCTGTCTCTACACTAATCAGTCCCTGTAAAAGAGGCGTGGCTTCTGTCTCTACACTAATCAGTCCCTGTAAAAGACGCGTGGCTTCTGTCTCTACACTTATCAGTCCCTGCAAAGGAGGCGTGGCTTCTGTCTCTACACTTATCAGTCCCTGTAAAGGAGGCGTGGCTTGTCTCTACACTTATCAGTCCCTGTAAAGGAGGCGTGGCTTCTGTCTCTACACTTATCAGTCCCTTTAATGGAGGTGTGGCTTCTGTCTATACACTAATCAGTCCCTGTAAAGGAGGCGTGGCTTCTGTCTCTACACTTATCAGTCCCTGCAAAGGAGGCGTGGCTTCTGTCTCTACACTTATCAGTCCCTGTAAAGGAGGCGTGGCTTGTCTCTACACTTATCAGTCCCTGTAAAAGAGGCGTGGCTTCTGTCTCTACACTTATCAGTCCCTGTAAAGGAGGCGTCGCTTCTGTCTCTACACTTTTCAGTCCCTGTAAAGGAGGCGTGGCTTCTGTCTCTACACTTATCAGTTCAGGTGAAAGAGGTGTGGCTTCTGTCTCTACACTTTTCAGTCCCTGTAAAGGAGGCGTGGCTTCTGTCTCTACACTTATCAGTCACTGTAAAGGAGGCGTGGCTTCTTTCTCTACACTTATCAGTTCAGGTGAAAGAGGTGTGGCTTCTGTCTCTACACTTATCAGTCCCTGTAAAGGATGCGTCGCTTCTGTCTCTACACTTATCAGTCCCTGTAAAGGAGGCGTGGCTTCTGTCTCTACACTTATCAATCCTATTGAAGGAGGCGTGGCTTCTGTCATAAAACATATGTCACATTAATATGATCCAATATTTTTTAAACAGGATTCATCATTTATTTGCTGAAATCAGTAGGACTGGAAATGAAAAAACAATAATTAGCATCATATTGCTGTTTAAAATAAATATCAGACATGGCAATATTTTAGACTTGAAGGATTATGAACTGAAGCTGTTTTAGTTTAAAATTATTATAAATTATTATTAGCACTGCTTAAAATTGTGTATTCATGTAAAGAAAATGATGAAAATAAAACCAGAACTGTGTGTGTATTTTCATACTAATGGATCAAAAAGTCCCCACTAAGCCAAATACAAACAAATCCTGAAGTGGATCATAAATAAATCTAATCTGAGTTATAAATCTTAACTTTATAAGTTATAATAAAAACATGATTACTGTAGAAATCTTAACTAGTTTCATTTAATGGCATTTGACAGACAGACAGACAGACCTCTTTCAGGGTGGCCTGGATGTTTACTTTGAGAGGAACAATGGAACAAATCACCGTCAGCGTCCAATAGAGAAAAAGAAACAGTGAGGACTGGCAGCCTTTTATTCTCTCCAGATGGATGAGACACACAGCCAAGACCTGAACACACACACATACACAAACTCACAGTCTTAAACTGCTGGCAGAATAGACAATTTAACAAAACAACATTTCTATTGGTTTTTAAGCCATCTGGGATAGAATAGTGTAGAGCTTGTATGGTAGAAGAAATTAACAGTAAAAGCCAGAGCTAGGTTTAATAGTGAAAGTAAAAGCATTTACTCACACGCATGCACGCACACACACACGCAATGTGATGAGAACTCACGGGATTGAAACTAAACGGCTGTGTGTCTATAAGAAAACCAGCTGTTAGTGACACTCGTCAGAAAAAAGGCCTCGGGTTTGCTAAAGGGCATAAAGACTGGACGTTATGGGAATACGGTCATGTGACCTGATGAGACCAGCTTGTGCCAGGGCGATGGGCGTGTCAGGGTAAGAAGGGAAGCGGATGAAGTGATTCTCCCATCATGCATAGTGTCCACTGTACAAGCCTCTGGAGACAGTGTTATGGTCTGGGTACATTTAGGTACGTCTCTAGTGTGTGCATGAGAGTTTATCTACAGGTTTTTTAATGCTAAATAAATGTCACGTTCTTTTAGTCAAAATGTACATGCATCTTTACACTGCATAAATGAAGACATGAGAGTTAATAAGGTGAAGAGATTCTTACCATGGTGAGGCTGCGAATGATGAAGCTCAGGAGGAAAACCACATGATCTGGTCTCTTATCAAGCAGACCATAGAGCAGCTCCAAAATCCAGAATAACACCAAGCACACACCCAGAACCTAAACACACACACACATACATACAGTAAATATTCAGACGATGTTATGTGCAGATCTAGTTTACTATAGTGATATGTTACTGATCATTGTTCTCACCGTTTTGGCGCAGCAGAGTCTGGAGAACGAGATGCGTCCATGATGGAAGCAACAGAGATAGAAGACGTAAAACGGACTGCAAACCCACAGATAGAAACAGGGGACCCAGACTAGAACCGTGTGCTGGAAACACTTCGTCAGGTCTGGAATTGGTGTGTGCCACGTCAAAGTCGAATTCTGAGCACAAAATGGACAGAGTTCTAAACAAAATTCTACAGTTCTATACAGTGTCGTATATCATTACGAGAACAGGCATAAAGGAATAAATTCTCAGCGTATTTCTTGTTGCAATTTTTTTTTCTAATCTTCAATATCAGCCCTGTTTGTTTATTTTACAGTTACAATGCTAATACTTTTATTTTACAGTTGCTAATACTAAATTTAAAGCAATACTGTATATTTACATATAAAGAATTCTTACTAATAATAATAATAATAATAATACATTTTATTTATATTTGAGTTATAAAACCCATGGTAACTTATTAAATTACAATTTGAACTATAAAAACATAAAACATGTTCATACAATAAAGTTATGCTCTTCATTTTCTATCTATCTATCTATCTATCTATCTATCTATCTATCTATCTATAATACACACACAAAAAAACACTCAAATATTATATTGGGTAAATATCAGAATAAACTTTACTAGAAATAAAATAATATTTTATTATTAATCAAAATATCTCTATTTGCCAGAAAGTAACTTAAGTAATGATTTTTTACATTTCTGTTGGATAACATTAAATGTAACTGTGGTATAAGAGGAATAAAGCAATTCACAATTTCTTGGGAAATACTCGATCCCATATCGTGACTTACGACACCCCAATGTCACTGACTGTCCTCTAAAAAAGCATGTTATTGCCAGTTGTGTTCTTTGCTTACTGTACTATATACAGTACTATATAATACAGGCATGTTCAAAAGTGTTTTAATTATGTGTTTCCCATGTAAAAATCATTTAAAAAAATCATTGTATCATACCAGGTCTTGAATCCAACCTCAGGCGGACAACGTATAACTTTTTTCACTATGGCATTATTTTATTTAACAAAAATTAAGCCAAAAAAAAACAACAACAACTGCGGCCAAAACTACAGTAAGTACCCCCTGATTCAATGGCTTGTAGTTTCTATTGCTTTAAAAACAATAACTTGAGCTAACTGTTTCCTGTAGGACTTCATCAGTCACTCACATCATTCTGGTCCATTCATCTTTATAACATTGCTTCAGTTCATTGGGATTTTTGAGCCTTCGCTAATGCAAAACTCTGTGTAACCGTCACGAAGCATGGCCCAGGATAGGAGCCAAGGACAGCTTTGAACTCTGAGAGTTCAAAAATTATTTCGATATAACTAACAGCGAGATGGAACCAGAAGGTTGTTGAATTAGAAGAAGAGAAAAAACAATTCCCCTCTTTTAATCAATTTGTTATGTTTCTATCAAAGGAAGCAATAATTGCCTGCAACCCTGTCACATCACTGCAGTCACTGAAACAAAGTGAAGTGGAAAAAACAAAGCTCTAGAGCTAAAGACACTGACCACAAGGTCTAGTGAAAAGATTAACCTAACATGCATTTTCTGTAAGAAGACTGGGAATACCTGGCACAAATGTGGGAAATTACATGGCAGTTTCAGACAGAATTAAATATCTTCGAGCTGAAAAGCTATGCTTTGGTTGTCTCAAGTTTGGTCACCACTCAAAGAGCTGTAATGGTAGCATTCGTGAACTGTGCCTCAAGCGGCACCCAACCTATCTGCACTAGGAGAGAGACAGAAGAAAAAACACCACAAGCTAAACAAAATCTGAGTAAAGGAAGGCCAAGTACAAGTCAAGAGAACTATAAAGAAATGATTACAGCTGCTACTTCAAATAGAGTAATACGTTATGAAGCTAACACACAAACAGCCGCAATCTGGATTTCATCCACAACTTAGCCAACGCAAGACATCCTTGTATATGCGCTGTTGGATTTTCAAAGCGTCACAACCTTTATTCTGAGTGAAGTACTGTAGCAGAAACTTTGGAAGCAAATAAAGAACAAATCAAGATCAAGCTTTCTACTATGATCCCAAGAACCACAGTGGTAAGCTCTAAAAGATTACACAATCCAGTGTCTTCTTGTGCCAGTCCCAAGTCTGGATAAATGCAGAGGGTTGTGTCTGGAAAGGAATCCGACACCAAATCAATGATGCGAATCAAAAATATCACTTCCATACCGGATCAGTCGCAGCCCGGGTTAACAACGACCGCCACTGGTGCTTTTGACCTACAGGGTTCATTCATTCATTTTCTATACCGCTTAGGCTGAATCCCATTTCTATTTTCTACCCCTTCCCCTTCCCCTTCCCCTACCCCTTCCCCTTCCCCTTGTCCCTTGAAACGAAGTGGAAAGGGGAAGGGTTTAAATTTTTCCCCTAAGAAATGGGACACCACTACAACACTGTTATACGTCATCATACGTTGTCACTAGTTCCTAATGTTACGTTAAAGGACATGCGCCGATGTTTATCACACATTGCAATAAGAGAGAGATTACTCACTCCCAAAGTATTTTCGCGCCGTATTTCATCCCTATACATAATATAAATTATAAAAATATATAAAAATAAAATATATATTTGTAATATCGTGCAATCGGTGCTAGCCGCTAGCAAACTTTAGCGATTTTTTTGCAAACATTTCTTTACAGAACATCACCATAAACACAAACACAAGACTAGAGGTAATATACATATAATGAAAACTTGTCATAAAAATCTTTATTTATGGCAAAAATTTACATTTATGGGTCTGTTTGCTCGAGTGAGCAGCCATGTTGAAAATTTCGCTTAGCCCTTCGTTTGAAGTGAGGTCCTGAAAAATCTTCGTTTGAAGGGCTATCTGGCCCTTCCCCTTCCCCCTCCCCCTCCAACCAAAAGAGAAATGAGACACCCCTACCCCTTCACGTGAACGCGCCAAACAGAGGGGTAGGGCTATGTGAAGGGGTAAGGGGTAGAAATGGGATTCAGCCTTAATCCTGCATTCAGGGTCACGGGGGACCTGGAGCCTATCCCAGGAGACTTCGGGCACGAGGCGGGGTACACCCTGGACAGGGTGCCAATCCATCGCAGGGCACACACATACACACATTCACACACTCATTCACACACTACGGTCAATTTTGGGAACACCAATTAGCCTAACCTGCATATCTTTGGACTGTGGGAGGAAACCGGAGTACCCGGAGGAAACCCACCAAGCACGAGGAGAACATGCAAACTCCATGCACACAGAGACGGGAATCGAGCTTGGCCGGGGACTCGAACCCAGACCCTGGAGGTGCAAGGCGACAGTGCTAACCACTACACCACCGCGCCGCCGACCTGCCGTTGGAAATTGGGCTACTATTGGTCGAAAAAGGAGAGGAGGAAGGCGTGTTCGAAAGCAGAGAGAGAAAAAGAAAGGCAAAAGTTTAGGAGTGATAGTAGGGACTTTGAATGTTAGGACCATGACAGGGAAGGGAAGAGAGTTGGTTGATAGGATGCAGAGAAGGAAGGTGGATATACTATGTGTCCAGGAGACCAGGTGGAAAAGTAGCAAGGCTAGTTTTACCATGGTGTGGATAGGAAAAGAAATGGAGTAGGAGTTATTCTGAAAGAGGAGTTTGTTAGAAATGTTCTAGAGGTGAAAAGAGTATCAGATAGGGTGATGAGTCTGAAGCTGGAAATTGATGATGTGCTGTTACAATAGGTACAATAGAATGTAAATTGGAAGAGAAGGAGACATTCTGGAGTGAGTTAGATGAAGTGATGCAGAGCATCTCCAGAGGTGAGAGAGTGGTGATTGGTGCAGACTTCAATGGAAGGGAACAGAGGTGATGAAAATGTGATGGGCAGGTTTGGTCTTCAGGACAGGAATGTAGAAGAACAGATGGTGGTGGACTTTGCAAAGAGGATGGAAATGGCAGTAGTAAATACTTTCTTCCAGAAGAGGCAGGAACATAGGGTGATGTCATGCACACTAAATCTGCAACCGGCACTAGGACCCGGAAGTAATGCGGTTGTCAACCAGGAAGTATAAGAGGAGTAAACAAGCCACAGTACAACGCTCAGTCATTGAGTTCTTGGCCCATGTCGGTTCAGATCACCTGTCTACCATTTCATGAGTACTCACTTTCTGATTAGAGTGTGTGTTTATAGGACGCGGGTTAAATTTGTGTTTTTCCCTTGCTCCGCTTTTGTGAGAGTCCTTAGACCAAATCGCGTGGTTATCCTGCCTACTCGCTTGCTTCCGTGTTTGGGTTTACCATTCACGCTACAAAGGGCTAACCGCTAAGTGTGCTAACTCTTCTGATCATTCCGGTTAGTTCGTGACAGGTGACATATAAGAGTGGAGACAGAAGCACTCAGGTGGACTACATCTTGTGTCGATGTTATAATCTGAAAGAGATTAGTGACTGCAAAGTGTTAGTAGGGGAGAGTGTAGCCAGACAACACAGAATGGTGGTGTGTAAAATAACCCTGGTGGTGAGGAAGGTGAAGAGGACAAAGGCAGAGCAGAGGACAAAGTGGTGGAAGCTGAGAAAGGAAGAATGTTGTGTAGTCTTTAGGGAGGAGTTGAGACAGGCTATGGGTGGTCAGGAGGTGCTTTCAGTTGACTGGACAACTACAACTAATGTGATAAGGGAGACAGGTAGGAGGATACGTGGTGTATCATCAGGTAAGGAAAAAGTGGACAAGGAGACTTTTTGGTGGAACGAGGAAGTCCAGGATTGTATACAGGGAAAGCGGCTAGCTAAGAAGAAGTGGGACTCTGAGAGGACTGAAGAGAGTAGACAGGAGTACAGGGAGATGCACCGTAAGGTGAAGGTAGAGGTGGCAAAGGCCAAACAAAGAGCATATGAGGACTTGTATGCTACTGTAGGCTGGACAGTAAGGAGGGAGAGGTGGATCTGTACAGGTTGGCGAGGCAGAGAGATAGAGATAGGAAGGATGTGCAGCAGGTTAGAATGATTAAAGATAGAGATGGAAATGTACTGACAGATGCCAGGAGGGTGATGGGAAGATGGAAGGAGTACTTTGAGGAGTTGATGAATGAGGAAAACAATAGAGAACAAAGAGTAGAAGAGGTGACTGTTGTGGAGCAGGAAGTAGCAAATGTTAGTAAAAGTGAGGTGAGAAGAGCGTTGAAGAGGATGAAGAGTGGAAAGGCTGTTGGTCCTGATGACATACCTGTGGAGGTGTGGAAGTGCTTAGGAGAGGTGGCAGTAGAGTTTCTGACTAGTTTGTTTAACGAGATCTTGGACAGTGAGAGGATTCCAGAGGAATGGAGGAGAAGTGTATTGGTGCCGATTTTTAAGAACAAGGGAGATGTGCAGAGCTGTGGCAATTACAGAGGCATAAAGCTAATGAGCCATACAATGAAGCTGTGGGAAAGAGTAGTGGAAGCTAGATTAAGGGCAGAGGTGAGCATTTGTGAGCAGCAATATGGTTTCATGCATAGAAAAAGTACATCAGATGCAGTATTTGCTTTGAGGATGCTGGTGGAGAAGTACAGAGAAGGTAATAAAGAGTTGCATTGTGTCTTTGTCGATTTAGAGAAAGCGTATGACAGGGTGCCGAGAGAGGAGCTGTGGTGTTGTATGAGGAAGTCTGGAGTGGCAGAGAAGTATGTTAGAGTGGTGCAGGACATGTATGAGAGCTGTAAGACAGTGGTGAGATGTGCTGTACTGTAGGTGTGACAGAGAAGAAGAACCTACAGGTCTGTGGCATCTATGCCAAAAAGTTAATTTCCTCACCACACGTCTACACACGGGACTATATTCCAGGCTACAGAACTCATATATCAACAAATGAAACTGCAAAAGCTTGGCTCCACTTAGAGTAACTGCAAGAAGAGATTGCACATCTGCCGGACTGTGAAGCAAGTCTTCTCATTGGGTACAACTGCTCACAAGGTCTATTTTCAAGAGAAGTTGTGTCAACCTCATGCACAGCGCACAGACCTTGGATGGAGTATTGTTGGCCATGGTAATCCCTGTCTGGACTCTGGCAATGCCATTGGGATCAGCCATTGAATAGTAGTGAGACAAGTGACACCAGGTGTGAAGCCCTTTGTCGACCTCAAAACTGAAATACTGTACACTATATGAGCTGAATTAAAAAGTAAAGGAAATTACTCTCTCAGACATCCCAAGAGCCATTGACTCAGCTGATTATCCTGTGTCTCCGGAAGATCTCAAGTTTCTCTCAAAGTTGAGAGAAAAGATCACACAAAATGACACTGATCATTATGAAATGATTTTTTGACATTAAAAGAGAAAAGACCGCAATTACCTAACATTCAAATTCAGAGTTCAAGTGAAACCCAATCCATTTAGTACTGTTTACTGTAGCCTCTATACTGTATATTATCCCCTGGTATTCATTGCATCCTTTGTACTTTTAGAAAAACAAATACTACAGAACATGTGCAAAGAGAATACTGGATGGGACGAGGAACTCCAGAAAACTTAAGACCTCAGTGGGAGTCCTGGATCAGAGATCTACCCAGTCATGGCATTTATGCCATGCCGACACAAGACACCCAATCGTGACAGATGATTTCAAATATTTGTATCCACCTGCACGCAGAGTATCAAGTCAAGAACAAAGCCTGATTAATGGGCTTATGTTGCCCCTGAGGAAAACCCAGCAGATCGTGCTTTTTGAGGTTTGACTGCAGAACAACTCAAGACCTCAAACTGGTTGACAGGACCAAAGTTTCTTTGGCAAAAGAAAGAGACAGCAGAGACAGTAAGCTGTAGAAGATAAACCCATTCTCGGATGAGGTGGTATTCTGAGGGTAGGAGGACACCTAAGTCAAGCCACATTGTATTAACATGGGAAGCATCCAGTAATACTTCCAAAGAATAGCCACATATCAACCTATCAAGAATTTTTACGAGACAGTACATCATCGAGGACGTGGAATGACGATGAATGAGCTGCAAGCTAATGTATGGTGGGTCCTGGGATGCAGCAGTGTCGTCTCATCATCAAGTGCAGAAAGTACAGAAGATGTACAGAAGAACAGAGAATGGGTGACTTACCACAAGTAAGAACAGAAACAACCCCACCCTACACATATGTTGGCTTAGACTGATTTGGTCCAACCTATGTGATGATAGGATGAGAAAACTGAAATTACTGGTTAGTGACACCATGTTTGCCAAAAGGAGGAAACGCACAACTAAAACAGTATTGCTTGAAAGACCTGTACATAAGATTGTTACTGCGCTTGAGGCAGATTAACGTGTTTAATGAATCAGAAAATCCTAAATAGTTAATAAGAAGAAATGTTCTATTGATAAGTGTTTACTTCAAATAATCTTAGTGGTTCAGAAAAATCACGCATTAAGGTTTGTGTGATTTGGAGGAAGTGTAACTGTTACAATTATATTGTTAATTTTTTTGGTGTATTGACAAATTCTAAGACAAATATCATTATTAAGCATTTAAGTTGCATCTGTTGTTTATTTGTGATTTTATTTTAAAGTGAGTTTAAAAAAGAGTTCAATTGAATGTTGACCATTATAAGTAAACCTGCTCAAACCTGGTCCCGTATTCACAAGGCTTCTTAGAATTCTCTTAGAGAGATCCTATCTTAGCTTAAAAAGTCCTAGCTGGGAGTCCTAGACTAAAAGTGATTTAGGAAAGTTCTCAGAGCAACTCTGAGTAAGGAAAGTACAAAAACCTTTATCTTAGTGAGAAGGTGTGGTCGACCCCATTGCTAGGGATGATGCAGCAATTCAACGATTATGATTGGTTGATAAAAAATAACCGCTGATCTCTGTAAAGGTCTTGAAATGTGCTTTTTGCGAAAATAGAATATATGACAATAGAACAGACAGTGAAATTAAAATGTTTGTACATAAAGAAATTGTATAATCAATAATACTGCAGGCTACTTTATGCAAAGTGTCTGTTATAGGCTAAATATCTTAAAGATAATTAAACAGCCAAATGTATACTACATTTAAGTTCTTACATTTATTTATCATAATGATTTTATTACTTTTAATCTATTTCAGATTGATGGGATTTACATGATTACAGGACAGTCTATTTAAGTTGCACTTTTGGATGGTATTTAGCCAACAATCCAAGAGAGATGGAAGGAAGTAAAACATGAAAATCAGATTGTACAGTAGAGCAGTGTTTACTTTTAGCTTCACGTTCAGTGTTTGGAGAATATTCCTTCTTTCCGCCATTCTGTCCTCTGCTATAGAAACTCTTAAGCCTCTTAAAAGTCCTCCTCTCTACACTTAACCATTTTTATCTTAGGAGCTGTTTTTAGGGATAAGATATTTTGTGAATCATTTTTATCTTCACTAAGATTTAGTCCTAAATTTAAGGGGAAATTCTAAGAAAATGTCATAATTCTAGGAATTTTCTTAGAATTTCATCACTAGGAGCAACTTTTAGGCTTAAGAAGCTTCGTGAATACGGACCCTGCATACCTTAATGAAGGGCTGATGATGATGAGCAGCACCTGACTGCATCTTACCCTCTTAAATCCTGTGGAAGCAGTAAGGTACTTACAGTAGTATCTCCTGCATGTCTTTATTTATTTTTGGCTTCATTTTTGTTAAATAAATAATAAAAATGTATGTGTTGCTGTACGCCTGATTGTATTTGAGACCCGCTACGATCGGATGAGAAAAAACATGAAATTAAAGGTGTTAGTAATTTTTGAACATCATGATGATGATGATGATGATTATTATTATTAAGACATTATGATCCCTTTTTAAAAAGATAATTATAATAATTTAACAGTACATTTACATGCAGTATTACACACTGTGGTATTCATATAAGTTCATAAACACATGAAAAGATTATCCATTATAATAAACTCTTAATATCTGTCATATTTCCTCAAACCAAACTCTAATACAAATATTTAACGTGGTTATATTTAAGCAGTTGTTAAACTCCCAAACAATCAAAATAACGCACTACATGAAACCTGCATATATCTAACGATCTGTGTCCCTAATTGGTCTTTATTTTATTAAACTGTGCTCCTTGACTCATGGATAAAACTGTCACAGTTTCACTCTCCAGGCGTGCTCGTGCACGTCTCACCTCCCGTCCCACTATTTGCTGCCCTTTGATGAAAAACATGTATCTTCTGAATGGCATTTCAAACGTTTTAAATGTTTGCTTTAGGCCTTTGGTTCACTTCAAGGAAACTGTGTGTGTGTGTGTGTGTGTGTGTGTGTGTGTGTGTGTGTGTGTGTGTGCGTGCGTGGGTAGGTGCAAAGCTAGTGCATTAAGTCTATACAAATCGACTCCTCTGCCACTCCATCGCTTCAGCACAGGAGGTTTTCTTTAGTTTATACCCAGAGGGCTGTTAACTGTTAAACGTGGGACATTTAAAACATTTGAGTCTGAAGTTGCATCACACAAACACACCCACAGACATATGCACTGGCATGCACTGCCACATGACATCTGATTCTGTTTACTGTAAAAGCAATTATTATTATTATTTTTTCCACTCCTGTCGCCAACTGTAGAGCTAATTTCTGGCAATTATTTCAGACAATCCTAAATGTTCACATGTACGTCCATATTTGTTTTCAAACGGCAATTATGCTGAAAAACATAAGTTTAGTATTGCAAATTAGTCCTTGTCTATGTTTGTGATGGTGTTCGAACAGACTTGCTGATTCTGAATATTTTGACTGGGATTAGTTCATATTTTCACTTTGGCTGAAATAACAGCGCTGAAGTGGTATAAGTGTATTTTAACACGCTGGAGTCGCACAATATACACGTTCCTGTACTCAAAAGCGGGACATTTTTTACAATCCAATAAAACTAGAAGAGATAAAAGAAATAAATTAATTTAAAAACAATTTTTTGTTTCTGCACAATATTTCATATTTTAAAGGGTTAAATTTATGTTCATGTTTGTTTTAATAGGCCTCCGAGTGGCGCAGTGGTAAAGCACTCGCTCTATCATCCGGAGATCACTGGTTCGATTCCCGGGTGATGCTGTAACATCTCGCAGCTGGAGGTCTAGAGAGAGCTGATTGGCCCGAGCTCTCTCACACAGGAGGGACGAGAGGTACTCAGTGTTCACACATTAATCACGGCATTAATCACTACAGCCAATCAGGGGCGTCTGTGAACTCGCGCATGCAGAAGGAGTGGATAGCGCTTTCCTCCAAGTGTGTTACTCCGCCTCTAACAGTGCGTGAGCGAGCAGTTCGAAAAGATACGGTCGGCTGGCATAACATGGTTCGGAGGAAACTCTTTGGTCTTTGGCCATCCCGACTGAATGGTAGTAGTAGCCTTAATGTGGAGCCCCCTAGTGACAGGGAGGAATTGGGCACGACTAAATCAGGATGAAAATTGGGGGGGGGAAATAAATAAATAGGTCAATTGTGCTGACAAAAGTAAGTCTCTGGTGTAGTATGGCTAGTTATATACAGTATATACCCTATGGTACTATATTTAATTTTATTGTATTTTGGAGATTAGTAAGGCCCAAGAGGAGGTTTGTGGATGTGGTTAGGGAGGACGTGATGCAGGAGGTTGGAGTGACAAAGGAAAATGTGGAAAATGTCCAGGGCTCTATATTTCCAAGCCCATATCTTCCCAGGACCTTTTGTTGAGGTCTTATATTGCCAGAATTGCATATTCCTGTACTAAATTTCAAGGCCTACAGTATATGTTCCCCAAGGTTATATAAACCCAGGGCTACAGTATATAGTCAGGGCCACATGGTCACGAGATCCTATATTCCTATTCAGGGATCTGGTCCTAACTTTCCCAGATGGTTTTATTCCCTTGGTTCTATGTGCCCAAGATGCTACTGTATATTCACAATGCCCTATATATCCATACCTCTATGTTCCCATGGTCTATAGTTCCTGAAATATTTTCCCCCAACATAATAGGTCACTCGCTCCCAGTATTCCCAAGGCTGTACTGTATATACTTGGGGATAAATGTTATTTTTTCCAAAACCTTATCTTCTCAAACGTTCTATATTCCAACATTGCTCCGTATATTGGTACAGGTCAAAATCGCATGGGGCGATATGTTCTCATAATAGTGTTACTAGTTACACAACTTTCTCTGGTCTAGAGTTCATCAAGTCTTATATTTCCAGTGCCTAATGTTCACATCAAGATCTATTTTCCCAGTGCCGCATGAATCTTTACAGATTCCCTTTTCTCTCAGGATCTTATATTACTAGAGATATATGGTTCATTTCCATCTTTTACACTTACAAGTATATCCTGGATTTATATCTCTAGTAATTAGCACCTCAGGATATATTTCGTAAATAAGTTGTAAACCAATTAAATCCAATGCATTTAATGACCACATGGCTTGTCACAAACTGCAACCGGGAATTCTTATGGTGTTCTTTCAACGATGGCTTACTTCTTGCCACTTCTTTTATAAAGGCCAGATTTGTGGAGTTTACAACTGATAGTTGTCCTGTGTACAGATTCTCCCACTTGAGCTGTGGATCCCTGCAGTTTCTCCAGAGTTACAGTACCATGGGCTTCTTGGCTGCTTGTCTGATTAATGCTCTCCTCGCCAGGCCTGTCAGTTCAGGTGGACATCCATGTCTTTGTCGGTATATATATATATATATATATAAAACGCGTTAATGGATGAGTTTCGGCGGACCGATTATACTGGAGCACCAACTAGCGTTCAGACAAAAACAAACCACAGTGAAGATGGACAAAGAAGCTGATGAGGCCGCGTTGGTTGGCCCTGTGGACGGGAAATTTTGTTATTAAAAAAACGAATGAATGGAAGCGTCAGGGTTTAATAGTCAGGGTTTCCAATGTTCTGAATGTACTTGAAAGTATTGTGTTTTACTTAAAAAAACAGTTTACAGAAGGTCTACCTACCTATAGGGTACCTGAATTTCTGAAATGTAGGCTACTATATTTCTAAATATTCTATTTCTACACTTAATGGCAATATTGCACTGGTCTGTTGGACTTGGTTGAACAAAAATAAACAATATTTTGTTGCTTAAGCTCATGTATTCAGTCATTATTCAATGGTATACTAAAAATCCAAATGAAAAAACCTACTTCTCACTGATCTCAGGTCAAATATTTATATGCGATTAAAAATGCGATTAATTTCGATTAATTAATTACAAAGCCTCTAATTAATTAGATTATTTTTTTATCGAGTCCCGGCCCTAATATATATATTTATATATATGCTTTAAACTTCTCCACAATTTTATCCCTGACCTGTCTGGTGTGTTCCTTGGGCTTCATGATGCTGTTTGTTCCCTAATGTTCTCTAACAAACCTCTGAGGGCTTCACAGAACAGCTGTATTTATACTGAGATTAAATTACACACAGGTGATCTATATTTACTAATTACTGTAGGTGACGTCTGAGGGCGATTAGTCCCACTCGATGTTAGTTAGGGATATCAGAGTAAAGGGGCTGAACATTTTATTGGTAAAAATTTTTTTTTAACTATTTTGTGTTGGTCTATCACATAAAATCCCAATAAAATACATTTACGTTTGTCAGCCATATAGAAAAATTTGTCATTGTGTAATTTATATCAACAGCAAATAAAATAAAATCTAATAAAATGTTATGCTTGTATATATAAATCAAGACTCTACAGTGTCTTTCAAAAGTATTCACACCCCTTGTCAACTTTCCCACATTTTGTCACACTACAACCACAAACGTAAATTTATTTTATTGGGATTTTATGTGACAGACCAAAACAAAAGTAGTACATAATTGTGCATCAAGTGAAAGAAAAACGATAAATGGTTTTCAAACATTTTTTAAAGCAGTAATTATTTTTTTAAACATGTGACACAATGTGGAAAAGCCCAAGGGGGAAAAGTACAAGGTTTTTATTTTTTTATTTTCATGAATAATTTTACAAGGCACTGTATAAGAAATCAAAAAAGGTATTTCAGGACAAAATGCAACAGTGCCAAAGGTGTTGATGGGTGCATGTAAAGTTCCTTCAGTGGTTTCATTATTTGTTGGGGACTTACCCGGGGAAAACCAAACTTATGAAAAACAAAGGCTGAGTTACACCCACGCATTCATTCTAACATGTTTACGGCTCCTAGGCATGATGAGTTCCCCGGTAATGAAAACTAATACTTTATGGTACCTTGAATTGCATGTACTAATTGCTAAGCCAGCTTGGAATGGTGTTGTGTAATTTAGGATTAAATCACATACTGACTCAGCACACTATGACCCACAGGTCTCTTATTACTGTAAGAGTTATTAAATAAATGATATAAATAATCTCTTAGGTGACCATGATGGCACAAGTTAAACTGTAATTCAAGCTTGTTGATACCTGATCTCCCTCCACCTCCATGTCACACAGCACTTTGTTTCATTACACACCTGTGGGAATGTTACATTAGCAAACTAGTTAAATCCATTGGAACCAGGCTGCAATGCATCATGGGTAACTTGTACAATCCTTAGGGATAACACTTTGAGAACATAACAATAACACAACCAGAACATGCCCTGGTTTGATTCCCACCCAATGTTCAAACTCAAGATGCAGTGCCGGTCCCGAGTCCAGATAAAATGGGAGGGTTGTGTCAGGGCGCCAAGTTGTGCCAAGTTGGGCGCCAAGGTGTAAAGAGAAATGCAGTACCCAAGACTGTCACCAATAATCCCAATCACTTTTGATGATACTTTTTTCCCAGTTGTATTTACAGTAGGTGCTTCAGGCTTCAGTGGTGTTACCCTGAGAAATACTGCAGTCAGGTTTGAAAGCATTTTTGCAACCACACTGTACACTAAGTAACTACTGGGATTATCGTGTTTGTTTGTTTGTTTGTTTGTTTGTTGGTAGCCCATTGGATAAATTATCTACATATTATACCGATATGACAAAAACAGATTTATAGTGTTTTGCAAAATAATACAACATTTACTTCGATAGAACCAAACCTGGCATGGTGGTGAAGTGCTTAGCACTGTTGCCTTGCAGCTCCAGGTTCTGGGTTCGATTCCCATCTCTGTGTGCATGGAGTTTACATGTTCTCCCCTTGCTTGGTGGTTTCCTCCCACAGTCCAAAGACATGCAAATTAGGCTAACTGGTATTCCCAAAATTGCCTGTAGTGTTTGAGTTTATGTGCACACATACACACACACACACACACACACACACCCAATCACACACTACGGACAATTTAGGAACGCCAATTAGCCTAACCTGCATATCTTTGGACTGTGGGAGAAAACCGGAGTACCCGGAGGAAACCCACCAAGCACGGGGAGAACATGCAAACTCCATGCACACAGAGACGGGAATCGAGCCTGGCCGGGGAATCGAACCCAGACCCTGGAGGTGCAAGGCGACAGTTCTAACCACACAAGTAAAATCAATGAAAATGATTATCTCCTTATACAGTACTGACATCTGTCAGTGGGTGAAATATACAGTATACAGTATAAGGCGGTAAATGAACAGTCAGTTTTTTAAAGTTGATGTGCTAAAATCAGGAAAAATGGGCAATTTCTGAAAGTCTTTAACAAGGGCCCTGTTGGTTGTGATGGATAAAACACTGGGTTAGAGAATCGGCCAAAAAATTTAATTTTTTGGGGCAGTTTTTGGGGTATGTAGAGTTTATTACCTACCAAACGTACAATAGTCCAAGGAAGTATGACTGGTGAACTGGTCATTTATTGTCCATGGTCGTCCAAGGCTGATTAATCCACATGGGAAGCAAAGAGCCAATCCTGCAGAAGAGCTACTGTAGTACAATTTGCTGAAATGGTTCTTTCTGGCTGTGATAGGAAGGTATCAGAACCCACAATGCATTGCAGTTTGTTGTGTATTGCACTGTGTAGGTCAGAGTTGTCCATGTCCACTGCTGAAAGCTCCTACAATGGGTCAAAGTCAATGTCAAAACTGGACCACAGAGCAAAGGCCTGGATTCTTTAACATCATGTGGATAGCTGGGTGTGTGCACCTCAATAGATGCAATAAATAGCCCCAGGATGCATGATGGGAAGAACATGTGATGCACAAAGAGTTGGAGGTGTTGACTCGGCCCCCACATTCCCCAGATCTGAACCTTATCCAGCATCTGGACTAACAGGTCTGATACATAAATACTCCACCTTACAGCAACTTACTGTACAGGACTTAAAGGATCTGCTGCTAACACCTTTGTTCCAGACAATTGGCTCAGAGTTCAGAGCTGTTTGGTGACACAAGACGGACCTACAGAATATCAGGCAGGTCATTTAATTGTTGTGAATGTTGAAGGAAACAAAAGACAAAATACGAGAGCTAGAATGTTCCCTTAACATGCCTGATTTTCTGGAAAGGTTCCTGTTGATTACAGTGTCATTTCGTGTTCGCTTTGGGCATGTATATTAGATCTAAGGTTTATTGTCTAGTTAATCTCGCTGCTTGTTGAATCTTGTTTCAGGGGTCTAGTCTAGTGCAAGTCGGCATAACGCAACAGTAAAACTTTTATGCTGCACGTGTGTCGTCTTGTCTTGAATTTTGTCGTGTGTGTCTTGATTCCTGGAAATGCATTTTCTGTATTATATCATAAATTATAGTGGACTTGACTTGACTTGACAACGATTTTCATGCCGCGTTCCAGTCACGGAAAGAGCATCCTACATGCTTCGGCACGCCGTCATGCGCTTTGGATTTTGGACGTGTTGTCATGGTTTTGCACATGAGCAAGCTGGAAACAGACGAGATACTGTATCATGTAACCGCAATTGGCAAAGGCTTTACATGAAGGATGTATGGGCTTTTAATTATTTCTCCTGTCAAAACTGAATGTGGAATAAAGGGAGGTTAAGAGCTGCTATGTGACCTGTCACGACTTCCTGGTTACGCTTGAATCCCACGAGGAAAGAAATGCCCTTTAGCGATTCTAAACGCCGAGTGAACTTCAGATTCGGCATGAAACAGTGTTTAGTCATTATGCTTTTCATGAACATCCGGAGTTTTACAGTTCTATACTGTACTTACTCTCTTTACTGTCCTGGCTGTGCTCCAATTTCAGTTCAATAAACTCATGCACACGAGGATGTACCATGCACTTTACATGATCAGCACTCAATCTGCCTTATTTAAAACTTTCTCATGTGCTGTATAAGTAATCAGATGGCCACAGCTGCAGGAAAATGTTTTTTCTTCTATAATATAACATCAATGCAATACATAAATCAGCTGCATGGGTGCGGTGCCTTGATGCAGCACCTTCAGCACCCCTACTTCCTGCGGCTATACACATGGCGGCTCACGTGTATGTACTGTACTGTAGGGTTAGCGGCAGCCAGGAGCAAAAAAAAAAAAAAAAAGCATGGCACAGATACAGTGGTGTGAAAAACTATTTGCCCCCTTCCTGAGTTCTTATTCTTTTGCATGTTTGTCACACTTAAATGTTTCTGCTCATCAAAAACCGTTAACTATTAGTCAAAGATAACATAATTGAACACAAAATGCAGTTTTTAAATGAAGGTTTACGTTATTAAGGGAGAAAAAAAACTCCAAATCTACATGGCCCTGTGTGAAAAAGTGATTGCCCCCCTTGTTAAAAAATAACTTAACTGTGGTTTATCACACCTGAGTTCAATTTCTGTAGTCACCCCCAGGCCTGATTACTGCCACACCTGTTTCAATCAAGAAATCACTTAAATAGGAGCTACCTGACACAGAGAAGTAGACCAAAAGCACCTCAAAAGCTAGACATCATGCCAAGATCCAAAGAAATTCAGGAACAAATGAGAACAAAAGTAATTGAGATCTATCAGTCTGGTAAAGGTTATAAAGCCATTTCTAAAGCTTTGGGACTCCAGCGAACCACAGTGAGAGCCATTATCCACAAATGGCAAAAACATGGAACAGTGGTGAACCTTCCCAGGAGTGGCCGGCCGACCAAAATTACCCCAAGAGCGCAGAGACGACTCATCCGAGAGGCCAAAAAAGACCCCAGGACAACATCTAAAGAACTGCAGGCCCCACTTGCCTCAATTAAGGTCAGTGTTCACGACTCCACCATAAGAAAGAGACTGGGCAAAAACGGCCTGCATGGCAGATTTCCAAGGCGCAAACCACTTTAAAAAAAAAGAACATTAAGGCTCGTCTCAATTTTGCTAAAAAACATCTCAATGATTGCCAAGACTTTTGGGAAAATACCTTGTGGACCGACGAGACAAAAGTTGAACTTTTTGGAAGGTGCGTGTCCCGTTACATCTGGCGTAAAAGTAACACAGCATTTCAGAAAAAGAACATCATACCAACAGTAAAATATGGTGGTGGTAGTGTGATGGTCCGGGGTTGTTTTGCTGCTTCAGGACCTGGAAGGCTTGCTGTGATAGATGGAACCATGAATTCTACTGTCTACCAAAAAAATCCTGAAGGAGAATGTCCGGCCATCTGTTCGTCAACTCAAGCTGAAGCGATCTTGGGTGCTGCAGCAGGACAATGACCCAAAACACACCAGCAAATCCACCTCTGAATGGCTGAAGAAAAACAAAATGAAGACTTTGGAGTGGCCTAGTCAAAGTCCTGACCTGAATCCTATTGAGATGTTGTGGCATGACCTTAAAAAGGTGGTTCATGCTAGAAAACCCTCAAATAAAGCTGAATTACAACAATTCTGCAAAGATGAATGGGCCAAAATTCCTCCAGAGCGCTGTAAAAGACTCGTTGCAAGTTATCGCAAACGCTTGATTGCAGTTATTGCTGCTAAGGGTGGCCCAACCAGTTATTAGGTTCAGGGGGCAATTACTTTTTCACACAGGGCCATGTAGTTTTGGATTTTTTTTCTCCCTAAACAATAAAACCCCTCATTTAAAAACTGCATTTTGTGTTTACTTGTGTTATCTTTGACAATAGTTAAATGTGTTTGATGATCAGAAACATTTTGTGTGACAAACATGCAAAAGAATAAGAAATCAGGAGGGGGGGGGCAAATAGTTTTTCACACCACTGTATATAGATGGGTGTCTTCCAGTGAATATCAGCAAATTCTTCAAACAAATCTGATTCGTTCGAGTTACAATAGGTCTGGCTTCTAGAACATAATGATCTGAGATCTGCGCAATACAAAGTACTTACACTACAGTGAAAATACACTACAGTCCTGTATGTACAGTACTAACATAGGAAGGAAGGGTGGGTGAAAAGACGAAAGATTATTCCTCCTTCTTCCTTCCTTATTTTGGACACAAGCACACACTCTCCAGGGCCTCCTGACTTCAACTTGTGAAATCTAGATTAGACAACATACACACACATGCCAACAACATTTCCTCCTTTAACCAACATGACGACACATTGCCCCCCATGACCCTGTATACAGGCTAAAGCGGTACAGTATAGACGAGTGAGTGATTGAGTGATTTCAGAGGTTTGGTTAATATATGCATGTACGTTTGTTGATATTTTTAATTCTTGTGTATGATATACAGTTTGTTCCTGCATTTTGGGCGCTCATAGTTGGCAATTCAACAAAATGTCAAAACTTGTTGTATCTCATCAACTCGAATTAAAGTCAAAACATGGGTACAAAACCTGGCGACATTCTTTTTATATTTAGGCATTTGGCAGATGCTCTTATCCAGAGCGACTTACATTTTAATCTCATTGCACATCTGAGCGTTAAGGGCCTTGCTCAAGGGCCCAACAGTGGCAACTTGGTGGTTGTGGGGTTTGAACCTGGGATCTCCTGAACCATAGTCCAATGCCTTAACCACTGAGCTACCCCTGGCCCATAAATGCTTTTTGCTGCTCCCATAAGGGACCACCCCAGCAGATCATGTGATCCACACACCACTTGGCACAGGTTTTTATGCCAAATACACTGCCAAAGACTTGGGCCCAAGCACTGCAGTGGGAGGTAACATGGTGTGTGGCAACAACCAACGGCAGGGCTCGAACCCAGATCCTCACATACCCTAAATCAACGATCTAAAGCCTTAGCCACCTGAGCTACCACTAACTATACATAAATTTACCAAAACCTGGGAACAATTTCATAAAACATGCAAACAAACAAGAAAATTAAGATTGATGTGAGAACTCTGGGGCTCAACTAAAAGAGTACTCACCCCTATATGTGCACACTTTATTCAAAATATTTACATTACATTTGGCAGACACACTTATCCAGAGGACCCAACAGTGGGGTTTGGGACCTTCTCAATCAGTAGTCCAACACCTTAACCTCAGCCCCCTTTACTCTCCCCCTAACTAAAATCCAGAGGATTTTACGGCCTTTAGACGTCACCTCATTAGTACATAGAGTCCACATGTATGTAATTTAACCTCAGTATAAATACAGCTGTTATCTGACGCCCTCAGAGGTTTGTTAGAGAACATTAGTGAACAAACAGCATCATAAAGACCAAGGAACACACCTGACAGGTCAGGGATAAAGTTGTGGAGAAGTTTAAAGCAGGGTTAGGTTATAAAAGAAAATATTCCAAGCTTTGAACATCTCACGGAGCGCTGTTAAATCCATCATCCGAAAATGGAAAGAGTACGGCACAACTGCGAACCTACCAAGACATGGGCGTCCACCTGAACTGACAGGCCGGGTGAGGAGAGCATTAATGAGAGAAGCAGCCAAGACACCCATTGCAACGCTGGAGGAGCTGCAGAGACCTACAGCTCAAGTGGGAGAATCTGTCCACAGGACAACTATTAGTCCTGCACTCCACAAGTCTGACCTTTATGGAAAAGTGGCAAGAAGAAAGCCATTTGATGGAAGAAAGCCATCAAAAGACCCGGTTGCAGTTTGTGACAATCCATGTGGTGGATGCAGCACACATGTGGGTCAGGGGTAGCTCAGTGGTTAAGGCATTGGATTACGGTTCGGAAGATCCCAGGTTCAAACCCCACAACCACCAAGTTGCCACTGTTGGGCCCTTAAGCAAGGCCCTTAAACCGTCACCTGCTCAGATGTATAATGGGATAAAAATGTAAGTCGCTCTGGATAAGAGCATCTGCCAAATGCCTAAATGTGGAAGAAGGTTCGCCTATTTGGAAAACACTATGTGTGTCAGAAAACTAACACTGTGCATGGTGGTGGCAACATCATGTTGTGGAGATGCTTTTCTTTAGCAGGGACATGGAAGCTGGTCAAAGTTGATGGGAAGATGGATGGAGCCAAATACAGTGTCTCCAAAAGACTTGAGACTGGGGCGGAGGTTCACCTTCCAACCCTAAACATACAACCCTAAACAACCCAATAAGTTCCGCCTCTATTCATCATATATACATTACTGTACAGTGGAATTCTTTATTCTTCACATATCCCAGCTTTTGTTAGGAGGCTGGGGTCAGAGCGCAGGATCTGCCATTTTTTATGGCGCCCTTAGAACAGCAATCTGGCAGAGCCGAGGCTCGACCCGTCAACCTGCCGATCAGTAACTCAGAGCCTTAATACACTGAGTCACTCCTGATTTCCCAGGAGAATGTGACAAAATTTGGGAAATTTCACGGGGTGTAAATACTTTTGCAATGCACTGTAGTGTTAGCTGAATGGATAAACACTGAGTTTGTATATGTTCTTTAACCACATGAGCAGCAGAGTCTAGGAGAGTTGGGAATGGGACGATGACTCACTGGTTTAACGCTGAAAACACTAATCATTTACGGGAATAAGACACACACACACACACACACACACACACACACACACTAACACACACAGCAGAACTGAAGTACTCCTTACTAATGGTAGGATGGCCACTTCAAACACCAGACAATCTGTCCTTTATTCTCCTGGACTAGACCTGTCCTGTCTAGTCACATCTCTTTCCTCATCTCTGTGTGTTTGGTTTATTTAAACATCTCTATTCATTACTACAGAGGCGATAAACTGCAAGTGTGGGGGAAAAATACACAAGGAACTTTTTCATCATTACAACATTCCGTATTATCAATTTATGATGTCATTTTTACTTCTTATTCATCACTGACAGAACGTTGGCCCTTTGTACGAGGGCGGTACTGAAATGAAAAAGTGGGCATAACCTTAATTAGTTCACTTACATTAAACTAATAATACATTTAGCACATTTTTCTTCATGTTGTGATTTAGAATAGAATGTACAGGGTGTCCAATGCATTTATGTAATTTAAATTAAAAGTTATTATATGGATATGGAGCTTTATTCACTTTCTTCAACACACTGCTATTATTTTGAACACCACTGTAAGTAATTAAGTAAGTTGGTATTTCAAGACATAAAGGTCAGGAATAGCTCTTTGCAAGAACAGTATCGTGTCGAGTGCGTTTGTAAAACCCATCGAGCTCCATGATGATGAAACTGTCCCTCATGAAAACCTTCCCAGGAGAACAAGACCAGAACTACCTCTGCTGCAGAGGAGACGTTCATTTAGAGTCACCAGCCTCAGAAATCACCAATTAACAACCAGCACCTCAGATTAGAGCCGTTATGAAGCTTCACAGAGCAGAAGTAGCAGATATACATCTCAATATCAACTGTTCAATGGAGATTATTGTGGATTTTGGATAAACGACTGCAGTGTTGTTTTACTGTGTAGAAATAAATAAAAAATCAGGAAAGAACATGGAATTAGACAATGTGTCCAAACTTTTGACTGGGAGTGTACTCCACCACAATGTGTAATGTGACCAATCTACATCAGTTAATAATAATAATAATAATAATAATAATAATAATAATGAAAAACTACGCTCACTTTTACATTACTTTTGGCACAGGCCTTGTACTGTAGTTGTCCCGTACAGAAACGTTTTTAACTAAAATACTAATTATTAGATGTGCATTATTTACTGGATTCCAAAAAACAATATCCAGCTTACTTACTACTATACTCATAATAAATAGGAATTATAAGCTAAATAACATAAAATAATAATAACAATAATAATAATAATAATAATAATAGAAATAAACAAATAAATAAATAAATAATACAAATTATATGGTAAATTATGTAAAAAAAAACAATAATGATAATAATAATAATAAGAAGAAGAAAATAGGAGGAATTATAGGCTAAAAGATAATGTAAAATATGCTTTACATTACAAGTTAGGATACAGTAAGCATATGAAATAATATTAAATATTACATAATATGAATATTAAGAATATAATAAATACTATGATTCAATATAAATAATATAATACAAATAAATACTTTATTATTAGTAGGATACAGTAAGCATAAGAAATCATATGATTCTGATCAGACTAGGCCATACAGGAGCTGCTTATAGGCACTTGGGAATAAGAATCAGAAGACATTATAAAGATATGAAATAATATCCATAGGCTGATTTTCCATAAATTAGTTTTATTGATACTGTCGTCTTCATCGAAATAATGTCAAAAAAACTTGAAATGATGTTCATTCATTCATTCATTCATTCATCTTATATACGGCTTTATCCTGTATTCAGGGTCGCGGGGGACCTGGAGCCTATCCCAGGAGACTCGGGGCACGAGGCGGGGTACACCCTGGACAGCATGCCAATCCATCGCAGAGCGCACACACACACACACACACCCATTCACACACTATGGTCAATTTAGGAACACCAATTAGCCTAATCTGCATGTTTTTGGACTGTGGGAGGAAACCGGAGTACCCGGAGGAAACCCACCAAGCACGGGGAGAACATGCAAACTCCATGCACACAGAGACGGGAATCGAACCCGGACCCTGGAGGTGCAAGGCGACAGTGCTAACCACTACACCACCGTGCTGCCTTGAAATGATGTTATGTATTTAAATACATTTTTGTACCAAAAATCATGTTTACTTATAGTTCAAGGTTTCTGTCCATTTCTCTCTTAAAACCCTTTTCTTTTACGTTCTTTATATCTCTCTCAGTTTTTCATTAAAAAGTAAAATATAACTAAACATTATGATTAAAACTTACAGACACTAAACACAGTAAACTTAACCTGCGTGTCTTTGCTGAGGAATACATGACGTTGATCGTGTTGTGACCTGCGCAGCGTGAGGTGAGATAAGGTGAGGGGAGTCGCGCACATGTGCTCTGCACGCTACACTACCGACCTCGGTGGTCTTTGATTAGCCTAACGCTAACTTCTCAGGACTGGAGAAAAACGCTGTGATGTTCTTATATGGTAACATTAGCAACCTTTTCTCCTACAGGAATGTTATTCTGTGATAAAATGTTTTATTTTTTATCCCCTAAGGCAACAAAAATGACTTTTCTAAAATAAATGTTTTTTAAGCTGATCTAACTCTGGCTCGCTGTGACTAGCAAACCTGATCAACCGTTAAATTAGCCTGAGAATCTGAAATTTGCCCTAATAGGGATGTGATAAAAGCCAGTAATTTAAAAAAAAATTAAGAAAAACATTAAGCAGTCCTAAAAGGAATTAAATTATAAAATCATCGCGTTTGTGTATTTTGAAATTTGTGCATTTTAAAGGCTTGAAAAAGGATAAAAACTTTCGGTTTCTCAGACTCCAGCCGTCTTAAATCAAAATTAATACCAGCGATAAACAAACAAGTAAAGCCAGTTTGACTAACACTTCACCATGGAGCATTAATACTGTATGATGCATAATCTATCCTGCTAGAATAAACACATCAATTTGAAAATCAAATATTTATTATGGTTCTGTAATGAGTTTTTTGTACTGTATTGTAATGTGAAGTTTAACAAGTTGTTTTGATCACGTTTAATGTCTTCTCAGAGAGATGGAAAGGAGACAATAGAACTTGAGAGAAATGTATTAATTCATTCATGGACTTTCCTTTGGGATCAATAGAGTACGTATGTATCTCCATCCATCCATCCATCCATCCATCTATAGAAACCTCTGTAGTCCAACGAGGGACCTGGAGGCCAATGGTGACCATTTATTGCTATTATTCACAGATACAGTGGTGTGAAAAACTATTTGCCCCCTTCCTGAGTTCTTATTCTTTTGCATGTTTGTCACACTTAAATGTTTCTGCTCATCAAAAACCGTTAACTATTAGTCAAAGATAACATAATTGAACACAAAATGCAGTTTTTAAATGAAGGTTTACGTTATTAAGGGAGAAAAAAAACTCCAAATCTACATGGCCCTGTGTGAAAAAGTGATTGCCCCCCTTGTTAAAAAATAACTTAACTGTGGTTTATCACACCTGAGTTCAATTTCTGTAGTCACCCCCAGGCCTGATTACTGCCACACCTGTTTCAATCAAGAAATCACTTAAATAGGAGCTACCTGACACAGAGAAGTAGACCAAAAGCACCTCAAAAGCTAGACATCATGCCAAGATCCAAAGAAATTCAGGAACAAATGAGAACAAAAGTAATTGAGATCTATCAGTCTGGTAAAGGTTATAAAGCCATTTCTAAAGCTTTGGGACTCCAGCGAACCACAGTGAGAGCCATTATCCACAAATGGCAAAAACATGGAACAGTGGTGAACCTTCCCAGGAGTGGCCGGCCGACCAAAATTACCCCAAGAGCGCAGAGACGACTCATCCGAGAGGCCAAAAAAGACCCCAGGACAACATCTAAAGAACTGCAGGCCCCACTTGCCTCAATTAAGGTCAGTGTTCACGACTCCACCATAAGAAAGAGACTGGGCAAAAACGGCCTGCATGGCAGATTTCCAAGGCGCAAACCACTTTAAAAAAAAAGAACATTAAGGCTCGTCTCAATTTTGCTAAAAAACATCTCAATGATTGCCAAGACTTTTGGGAAAATACCTTGTGGACCGACGAGACAAAAGTTGAACTTTTTGGAAGGTGCGTGTCCCGTTACATCTGGCGTAAAAGTAACACAGCATTTCAGAAAAAGAACATCATACCAACAGTAAAATATGGTGGTGGTAGTGTGATGGTCCGGGGTTGTTTTGCTGCTTCAGGACCTGGAAGGCTTGCTGTGATAGATGGAACCATGAATTCTACTGTCTACCAAAAAAATCCTGAAGGAGAATGTCCGGCCATCTGTTCGTCAACTCAAGCTGAAGCGATCTTGGGTGCTGCAGCAGGACAATGACCCAAAACACACCAGCAAATCCACCTCTGAATGGCTGAAGAAAAACAAAATGAAGACTTTGGAGTGGCCTAGTCAAAGTCCTGACCTGAATCCTATTGAGATGTTGTGGCATGACCTTAAAAAGGTGGTTCATGCTAGAAAACCCTCAAATAAAGCTGAATTACAACAATTCTGCAAAGATGAATGGGCCAAAATTCCTCCAGAGCGCTGTAAAAGACTCGTTGCAAGTTATCGCAAACGCTTGATTGCAGTTATTGCTGCTAAGGGTGGCCCAACCAGTTATTAGGTTCAGGGGGCAATTACTTTTTCACACAGGGCCATGTAGTTTTGGATTTTTTTTCTCCCTAAACAATAAAACCCCTCATTTAAAAACTGCATTTTGTGTTTACTTGTGTTATCTTTGACAATAGTTAAATGTGTTTGATGATCAGAAACATTTTGTGTGACAAACATGCAAAAGAATAAGAAATCAGGAGGGGGGGGGCAAATAGTTTTTCACACCACTGTATATAGATGGGTGTCTTCCAGTGAATATCAGCAAATTCTTCAAACAAATCTGATTCGTTCGAGTTACAATAGGTCTGGCTTCTAGAACATAATGATCTGAGATCTGCGCAATACAAAGTACTTACACTACAGTGAAAATACACTACAGTCCTGTATGTACAGTACTAACATAGGAAGGAAGGGTGGGTGAAAAGACGAAAGATTATTCCTCCTTCTTCCTTCCTTATTTTGGACACAAGCACACACTCTCCAGGGCCTCCTGACTTCAACTTGTGAAATCTAGATTAGACAACATACACACACATGCCAACAACATTTCCTCCTTTAACCAACATGACGACACATTGCCCCCCATGACCCTGTATACAGGCTAAAGCGGTACAGTATAGACGAGTGAGTGATTGAGTGATTTCAGAGGTTTGGTTAATATATGCATGTACGTTTGTTGATATTTTTAATTCTTGTGTATGATATACAGTTTGTTCCTGCATTTTGGGCGCTCATAGTTGGCAATTCAACAAAATGTCAAAACTTGTTGTATCTCATCAACTCGAATTAAAGTCAAAACATGGGTACAAAACCTGGCGACATTCTTTTTATATTTAGGCATTTGGCAGATGCTCTTATCCAGAGCGACTTACATTTTAATCTCATTGCACATCTGAGCGTTAAGGGCCTTGCTCAAGGGCCCAACAGTGGCAACTTGGTGGTTGTGGGGTTTGAACCTGGGATCTCCTGAACCATAGTCCAATGCCTTAACCACTGAGCTACCCCTGGCCCATAAATGCTTTTTGCTGCTCCCATAAGGGACCACCCCAGCAGATCATGTGATCCACACACCACTTGGCACAGGTTTTTATGCCAAATACACTGCCAAAGACTTGGGCCCAAGCACTGCAGTGGGAGGTAACATGGTGTGTGGCAACAACCAACGGCAGGGCTCGAACCCAGATCCTCACATACCCTAAATCAACGATCTAAAGCCTTAGCCACCTGAGCTACCACTAACTATACATAAATTTACCAAAACCTGGGAACAATTTCATAAAACATGCAAACAAACAAGAAAATTAAGATTGATGTGAGAACTCTGGGGCTCAACTAAAAGAGTACTCACCCCTATATGTGCACACTTTATTCAAAATATTTACATTACATTTGGCAGACACACTTATCCAGAGGACCCAACAGTGGGGTTTGGGACCTTCTCAATCAGTAGTCCAACACCTTAACCTCAGCCCCCTTTACTCTCCCCCTAACTAAAATCCAGAGGATTTTACGGCCTTTAGACGTCACCTCATTAGTACATAGAGTCCACATGTATGTAATTTAACCTCAGTATAAATACAGCTGTTATCTGACGCCCTCAGAGGTTTGTTAGAGAACATTAGTGAACAAACAGCATCATAAAGACCAAGGAACACACCTGACAGGTCAGGGATAAAGTTGTGGAGAAGTTTAAAGCAGGGTTAGGTTATAAAAGAAAATATTCCAAGCTTTGAACATCTCACGGAGCGCTGTTAAATCCATCATCCGAAAATGGAAAGAGTACGGCACAACTGCGAACCTACCAAGACATGGGCGTCCACCTGAACTGACAGGCCGGGTGAGGAGAGCATTAATGAGAGAAGCAGCCAAGACACCCATTGCAACGCTGGAGGAGCTGCAGAGACCTACAGCTCAAGTGGGAGAATCTGTCCACAGGACAACTATTAGTCCTGCACTCCACAAGTCTGACCTTTATGGAAAAGTGGCAAGAAGAAAGCCATTTGATGGAAGAAAGCCATCAAAAGACCCGGTTGCAGTTTGTGACAATCCATGTGGTGGATGCAGCACACATGTGGGTCAGGGGTAGCTCAGTGGTTAAGGCATTGGATTACGGTTCGGAAGATCCCAGGTTCAAACCCCACAACCACCAAGTTGCCACTGTTGGGCCCTTAAGCAAGGCCCTTAAACCGTCACCTGCTCAGATGTATAATGGGATAAAAATGTAAGTCGCTCTGGATAAGAGCATCTGCCAAATGCCTAAATGTGGAAGAAGGTTCGCCTATTTGGAAAACACTATGTGTGTCAGAAAACTAACACTGTGCATGGTGGTGGCAACATCATGTTGTGGAGATGCTTTTCTTTAGCAGGGACATGGAAGCTGGTCAAAGTTGATGGGAAGATGGATGGAGCCAAATACAGTGTCTCCAAAAGACTTGAGACTGGGGCGGAGGTTCACCTTCCAACCCTAAACATACAACCCTAAACAACCCAATAAGTTCCGCCTCTATTCATCATATATACATTACTGTACAGTGGAATTCTTTATTCTTCACATATCCCAGCTTTTGTTAGGAGGCTGGGGTCAGAGCGCAGGATCTGCCATTTTTTATGGCGCCCTTAGAACAGCAATCTGGCAGAGCCGAGGCTCGACCCGTCAACCTGCCGATCAGTAACTCAGAGCCTTAATACACTGAGTCACTCCTGATTTCCCAGGAGAATGTGACAAAATTTGGGAAATTTCACGGGGTGTAAATACTTTTGCAATGCACTGTAGTGTTAGCTGAATGGATAAACACTGAGTTTGTATATGTTCTTTAACCACATGAGCAGCAGAGTCTAGGAGAGTTGGGAATGGGACGATGACTCACTGGTTTAACGCTGAAAACACTAATCATTTACGGGAATAAGACACACACACACACACACACACACACACACACACACTAACACACACAGCAGAACTGAAGTACTCCTTACTAATGGTAGGATGGCCACTTCAAACACCAGACAATCTGTCCTTTATTCTCCTGGACTAGACCTGTCCTGTCTAGTCACATCTCTTTCCTCATCTCTGTGTGTTTGGTTTATTTAAACATCTCTATTCATTACTACAGAGGCGATAAACTGCAAGTGTGGGGGAAAAATACACAAGGAACTTTTTCATCATTACAACATTCCGTATTATCAATTTATGATGTCATTTTTACTTCTTATTCATCACTGACAGAACGTTGGCCCTTTGTACGAGGGCGGTACTGAAATGAAAAAGTGGGCATAACCTTAATTAGTTCACTTACATTAAACTAATAATACATTTAGCACATTTTTCTTCATGTTGTGATTTAGAATAGAATGTACAGGGTGTCCAATGCATTTATGTAATTTAAATTAAAAGTTATTATATGGATATGGAGCTTTATTCACTTTCTTCAACACACTGCTATTATTTTGAACACCACTGTAAGTAATTAAGTAAGTTGGTATTTCAAGACATAAAGGTCAGGAATAGCTCTTTGCAAGAACAGTATCGTGTCGAGTGCGTTTGTAAAACCCATCGAGCTCCATGATGATGAAACTGTCCCTCATGAAAACCTTCCCAGGAGAACAAGACCAGAACTACCTCTGCTGCAGAGGAGACGTTCATTTAGAGTCACCAGCCTCAGAAATCACCAATTAACAACCAGCACCTCAGATTAGAGCCGTTATGAAGCTTCACAGAGCAGAAGTAGCAGATATACATCTCAATATCAACTGTTCAATGGAGATTATTGTGGATTTTGGATAAACGACTGCAGTGTTGTTTTACTGTGTAGAAATAAATAAAAAATCAGGAAAGAACATGGAATTAGACAATGTGTCCAAACTTTTGACTGGGAGTGTACTCCACCACAATGTGTAATGTGACCAATCTACATCAGTTAATAATAATAATAATAATAATAATAATAATAATAATGAAAAACTACGCTCACTTTTACATTACTTTTGGCACAGGCCTTGTACTGTAGTTGTCCCGTACAGAAACGTTTTTAACTAAAATACTAATTATTAGATGTGCATTATTTACTGGATTCCAAAAAACAATATCCAGCTTACTTACTACTATACTCATAATAAATAGGAATTATAAGCTAAATAACATAAAATAATAATAACAATAATAATAATAATAATAATAATAGAAATAAACAAATAAATAAATAAATAATACAAATTATATGGTAAATTATGTAAAAAAAAACAATAATGATAATAATAATAATAAGAAGAAGAAAATAGGAGGAATTATAGGCTAAAAGATAATGTAAAATATGCTTTACATTACAAGTTAGGATACAGTAAGCATATGAAATAATATTAAATATTACATAATATGAATATTAAGAATATAATAAATACTATGATTCAATATAAATAATATAATACAAATAAATACTTTATTATTAGTAGGATACAGTAAGCATAAGAAATCATATGATTCTGATCAGACTAGGCCATACAGGAGCTGCTTATAGGCACTTGGGAATAAGAATCAGAAGACATTATAAAGATATGAAATAATATCCATAGGCTGATTTTCCATAAATTAGTTTTATTGATACTGTCGTCTTCATCGAAATAATGTCAAAAAAACTTGAAATGATGTTCATTCATTCATTCATTCATTCATCTTATATACGGCTTTATCCTGTATTCAGGGTCGCGGGGGACCTGGAGCCTATCCCAGGAGACTCGGGGCACGAGGCGGGGTACACCCTGGACAGCATGCCAATCCATCGCAGAGCGCACACACACACACACACACCCATTCACACACTATGGTCAATTTAGGAACACCAATTAGCCTAATCTGCATGTTTTTGGACTGTGGGAGGAAACCGGAGTACCCGGAGGAAACCCACCAAGCACGGGGAGAACATGCAAACTCCATGCACACAGAGACGGGAATCGAACCCGGACCCTGGAGGTGCAAGGCGACAGTGCTAACCACTACACCACCGTGCTGCCTTGAAATGATGTTATGTATTTAAATACATTTTTGTACCAAAAATCATGTTTACTTATAGTTCAAGGTTTCTGTCCATTTCTCTCTTAAAACCCTTTTCTTTTACGTTCTTTATATCTCTCTCAGTTTTTCATTAAAAAGTAAAATATAACTAAACATTATGATTAAAACTTACAGACACTAAACACAGTAAACTTAACCTGCGTGTCTTTGCTGAGGAATACATGACGTTGATCGTGTTGTGACCTGCGCAGCGTGAGGTGAGATAAGGTGAGGGGAGTCGCGCACATGTGCTCTGCACGCTACACTACCGACCTCGGTGGTCTTTGATTAGCCTAACGCTAACTTCTCAGGACTGGAGAAAAACGCTGTGATGTTCTTATATGGTAACATTAGCAACCTTTTCTCCTACAGGAATGTTATTCTGTGATAAAATGTTTTATTTTTTATCCCCTAAGGCAACAAAAATGACTTTTCTAAAATAAATGTTTTTTAAGCTGATCTAACTCTGGCTCGCTGTGACTAGCAAACCTGATCAACCGTTAAATTAGCCTGAGAATCTGAAATTTGCCCTAATAGGGATGTGATAAAAGCCAGTAATTTAAAAAAAAATTAAGAAAAACATTAAGCAGTCCTAAAAGGAATTAAATTATAAAATCATCGCGTTTGTGTATTTTGAAATTTGTGCATTTTAAAGGCTTGAAAAAGGATAAAAACTTTCGGTTTCTCAGACTCCAGCCGTCTTAAATCAAAATTAATACCAGCGATAAACAAACAAGTAAAGCCAGTTTGACTAACACTTCACCATGGAGCATTAATACTGTATGATGCATAATCTATCCTGCTAGAATAAACACATCAATTTGAAAATCAAATATTTATTATGGTTCTGTAATGAGTTTTTTGTACTGTATTGTAATGTGAAGTTTAACAAGTTGTTTTGATCACGTTTAATGTCTTCTCAGAGAGATGGAAAGGAGACAATAGAACTTGAGAGAAATGTATTAATTCATTCATGGACTTTCCTTTGGGATCAATAGAGTACGTATGTATCTCCATCCATCCATCCATCCATCCATCTATAGAAACCTCTGTAGTCCAACGAGGGACCTGGAGGCCAATGGTGACCATTTATTGCTATTATTCATCCGGGCAAAATTCACACACTATGGGCAACTTAGGAACAGCAAATAGTCTAATCTGCATGTCTTTGACCTGTGGGAGGAAATCGGAGAACCCGGAGGAAATCCTCCAAGCACGGGGGGAAGATGCAAACTCCATGTACACAGAGCCTGAGGCGGGAAGCGAACCTCGACCCTGGAGGTGGTATATATATATATATATATAGCGCTTCCGCTTCCTGAAGGCCTCTCAATCACTAAAGCTCCTACTCATACACCACTTAGCACATTTAACACACATTTCTGCACACCTGGAGCTTTGCACATTGTTCTGATTGGACATTGCTTTTCCATTTCAATTCTGTTTTGTACTGTACATAGTGTAAATTATGCCACTAAACATCTTCTACATTTCTATATTTGTGTCATTTTTATTATTATATTCATATCTCATACTTTTTACTTAAATTTTATTTATTATTATTATTATTTTTTAAATGGGTGGTTGTACAAGCATTTCACTTCATACTGTGCGACAAAAAACATATCTTAATTTGAATTTGAATTTACTGGGAATGATGTGAAGATACACCCTGGATGGAACACCAGTCCATCACACTTCACAATGCCATACACAGTACACACTCACACACTTCCTGTAGGAATCACCAGACAGTCCAGACTGCGAATGTTGTGGAGGTGAAATTTGGAAACAGGAAGGAACCTCACACTGATGTACAGAGAACTGTATTGACCCGGGAACTCTAAATGTGTCCTGCAATGTGTTTTTTTGTGTCTGCATTATGAGTGAGTCAAATGAAAAGCTTAACAAGACTAAAAAAATGTGCATTACTTTTTATTATGGGGATCTGGATAGTGATTATGCAATGGAACACTTGCATTGATTGAACTGAGATTATGTTTAAAAAATATATTACTTTATTTGTCCCAACCTTGTACTGCGTAAATATAGGACTGTATATCCATTTTCTCCTACCAGGTATGAATGATCACAGGTTAATGCACATCTCTCTCTATCTCTCTCACACACACACACACACACACTCACCCAGAGTGGGCCCAGGCCGCTGGCATTGCAGAGCTTGTCCATCCAGACTCCTTTCCTCCCGGCGACTCTTTTCCACTTCTCCCAGGAAGGATTTAATCCTCAGTCAGGTTCTCTTCTCCGCTACTCGTCCGAGGTTTGAGGACAAGTCCCACAGCTTCAAGGCTTTCATACAGATGCGTGCACAAACACATAAACACATGCACGCACACACATGCACGCACACATATGCACACACACTTACAACTTGTACACACTGGAGTGCAGGTTAGTGCACCGACCTGTTTAATTCCCAGCTCTCTCTCTCTCTCTCTCTCCCCTTTAAGGGGAGGGTGACCAAATTTTCTCTCACTTCCATACACTTTCTCAGTGTAAGTTTCTCTTTCTCATGCTAACAGTGACCTCAACACCCGCCCGCCCACACACACTGTCCTCCCGGGAAGTCCTTAACAAGAAGGTCTGACAAATTTCCCCAAAATACTTTTTTTACTGTTAGTTTCTGTTTCTCATTCAAGAAGTCTCCGCACCACAAACGCTTTATTTCCCAGGAAGTCTTTAACAAGACAGGGAACATGACAGTAATGAATTCTGTTCTACATGATTGATTGCCCTGTTTAAGTAAAAGGTCATCATTTATCTGTATGTCAACTACAGATTTAACACACACGATAAAAAAAAAGGGAAGAAATGCTTATATTCTGTACGAACCACTAAGAGGTGCTTTAGCTGTTTTTTTTTTGTGTTTTTTTTTTTTGTTAACACTGCTGATGGTTTTATTCCAGCTGAGCTGCTAAATTTTAATTCAGGTCATGGTACTGTACGTCACTGGCATGGCAGTCAGGACCCTGGCATTGCCCATTTTCTACCAAGCAATATTTATAATGTAGTTCTTTCCATGTAAAAATAAAGTATGGAATATGTATGTAAATAAAAGGAAGGTTTTGTCTGTCTTTATGTTTCATACATCGGAGGAGCAGAAACCAGTCTCAGAAAATGTTCTGCATGTCTGTATGTATACCTGTCCAGCCAGATTTTGTCACGGTATCACACAAAACTGGCTGGACAGAATTTTATGAAACTTTGTCAGTCCTTAGGTATCTGTCTGAAGTTTAATCTGCACAATAAAGCTAATCAAAATGTTGAGTCGAAATTAAGTTATGAGCAGTTTTGTGCCAGATTATAAACTACAAGTCTTGACAGTTTACCGCGCATGCGTTAAAACTGTAGGCGTGTCTTAAACTCGACCGCTGGACAGAATTTAAAGACACTTTTGCAGTCCTTAGATCTTTTCCTGAAGTTTAATCTGCACCATCAGTGAAATCACAATGTTGAGTAAAAGCGATGTTATGAACAGTGTGGGATTTAATAATCTACTGTATAATAATCTACTAATCCCTGGGTCTGGACGTCTTGGCCCATACGTAGCCCAGATTGCGCCTTTATGCGTTTTTCCCGATAGCTCGGCTCCCGGGAGTCTTGGCTAGGGTCCGTCAACAGCGTTTGCGCCTCTTATTGATGACTATTGGCCGACCAGAGTGTGGTTCGCGGATCTAGTATCTCTCCTCGACGGCTCACCATGGATGATTCCAGTGAGGAGGGATCTTCTGTCTCAGGTGCAGGGGACAATATTTCATCCCCGGCCTGAGCTTTGGAACCTGCACGTTCGGGACCAACTAAGTCAAGCTGGTCTTCCAGCCAGCGTAATTGAGTCTATTCTAAGTGCTAGGGCTCCCTCCACTAGAAGAGCTTATGCCCTCACATGGAATGTATTTTAAAGTTGGTGCATGACAAAGAAGGTAGACCCAGTACACTGCCCAATTGTTTCAATGCTGGAGTTTCGGCAGGAAAATATTTCAGAAAAGATTTGCTACTTCAGCCTGCCACGTCCTGATTGATGGGGTTACTGTGGGAAAACACCCTTTAGTTACCCGTTTCATTCGTGGAGCTAAACGGTTCAGGCCACCCACTAGAGCCACGGCCCCTTTCTGGGATTTATCTATCGTGCTCGAAGGTCTAATTGACACCCCTTTCAAACCACTGGAGTGAGCGCCTGTCAGGTTTCTGACCCTTAAGATGAGATTTTCTGATGGCCATTACCTCTCTGAAGAGGAGTGGAGATCTGTCAGGCTCCCTACCCTGCCTAGACTTTGCCCCCTGGGCTAGTAGTTTTGCATCCTCACCGAACTATCTTCCGAAAGTTCCATTCTCAACCATGCACCCTATTGTTCTTGAAGCTTCTGTCCTCTGCCTTACAGCTTCGGAGCAGGAGAGACTTCACTTACTGTGTCCAGTACGTGCTCTTCAGATTTACGTCCACCGCATCAGCCAGTGGCATAAGTCAGAGCAGCTTTTCACATGTCATGGCGGGCAGCCACCACTACAAGGACGATGTCACACTGGGTGAGAGATGTTATTGCCCTCTCCTCATCTATTACATTAGGGGGATCGCCTCATCTATTGTGCTAGCAAGATTTTTTCCCTTCAGCAAGTGTGTAATGCGGCAGGTTGATCCTCTCACATATTTGTTAGATTTTATAGTCTGGATGTTCATGCTACTCCGGACTCACGTGTCCTCGAGTCAGAGATAGTTCTGAGACCTCCTCGGCCTTGTGCGCACACACTACACAACCCTGTGGTCCAGACACTTGCAGTGCGGTGGCGTTGGTATTCTCGTTCCGATAGCGTTTTCACGCAGCATCGAGTGTAGCCTTTGAAAGGGAACGTCTCGGGTTACTTTGCTGTAACCCTGTTCCCTGAAAAGGCAGGAACGAGATGCTGCGCTCCAATGCCGCACTGCCTTCGTGACCGGACGTCCGTTCAGACAAAATCGATCTGAGGAATGTTTCCGGTTTACTCCTATTTATAACCTGCAGGTGCGTCTCGTCACCTGACCGAGGTTATATAAGCCCAAATTTGGCGTGTTTGATACACACATGCTTCACAACCGGCAACATGAAAAGATATTCCCATAGAGTTTTCACCCTGCATCTCGTTCAGGGAACAGGGTTACAGCAATGTAAGCCGAGACGATTTTTATAAGGGTAACTTTACTTGTACTTCAGGAAAAGTTCACTAAAGTAACAGTACTTTTTACTTAAGTACAACATTGATTACTCTTTCCACCTCTGCCGAACAGGGAGTGTATTTGTCTGACCACGAAAGAAGGACAACTTAGTGTAAACAATGCGTAAGATACTCAACCTTACAGAATGTAGTTTCTTTGTATTAATAAGTTAGAGAGTTCTGCTGTTGTAGAAAAAAATTATTGGTCTATAATTGTAGTCAGGTGTAAGGTACCAAATACCCAGAGGGCATCTGTTCACGAGGCCTTGATCCGCTCGCTACAATAAAAAGAAAAGGCGCCAGCACGACAAATTGAGGAAGTGACATACTGTAAGTAGAGCAAGTAACGATAATCAAAAAGTATGTGAGGTGTGAATGACACCTGTACACACACAGAGTGCAAGAAATAGAGGTGAGGTGTGACCCAAGAATGACCCGTATACACAGAGTGCAAGAAATAGATGACTGAACAGGAACTAACCAAACTATCTCCAAAAAAGGGAAAGATGAAAAAAAAATCTTTTAGGCCTACCCAGACATGAATAAATATGAGATGAAAAGGGAAAACTACGTAATGAGGAAAGACCACACCAATCTGATCTGAACTAAAGAAGCTTATATCTAATGAATATTAAATAATTACTTGACTTAAGGAGCAGCAAACAATGATGTAATACAAACAATACTCAAGTAGTTGTTGCGTGTTTTATTTTTTATCTTTTGTCGCTAAAAATATGCGTCTCAGCTACAGATGTGCGACTCCCGCCGGCACGTGATTTATTGAGCTTTCCGAGCCCCGATTTTTATTGAGGTTGACCATGCGCTCCAGTGCACGCGATGGAAGGATAATAACAGTTCTAATTGTTATTTCAACTAACCTTCAACCGGGTGTCTTTTTTCGGAGTTCGAAATGTTTTTGTTGCATGCAGAAGTAAGATTTCGTTTTCTCAGTTGCTGTTCATTGATTTCATTAATCTTTATTTTAGGTGTCAAAAGTATGGAGACCCCCAGGCAAGGGCGTAGATTTGCTCTGGACATTGGTGGGGACCTATGACTCCAATCCTCACATGTATGTCTGTCACCCAACACACCTTCTTGCACAGGGAAAAAAAATCCACTGCACTTGGCGCTGCTTGTACTCTATCTGAACGCAGCCAATAGCCTATCACATGATAGCAGGGAAAGGCACAGCCAATCAAAATGTTCATATGTGTTTTGGGGGCGGGAGGACTCAAGGAGAGAACGTGATTTATCCCTTTCTGTGTGTCTAGGTTAATGTTGACAGCACGATTTTTTAAAATAAGTGGATAAAATTATTGGTGGGGACATTTCAATGGTCAGAGGATATTGATGGGGACACATCCCCTCCGTCCACCCTAAATCTACGCCCCTGCCCCCAGGCGTTATGGGGTATAAATTATTCTTTTTAAAAAAAAAAAAAAAATTGATTAGTTTACCAGTGTTGTGTCTAAGTTGGTTGAAAACGGCAAACTGTATTCATAGAAAGGCACAGTTTATTAATCCGCACACACGATTTAGTAATCTGCGTGCCCGGTTTAGTGGTCTTTGTGCATATTTGCTTGTTTTATTTTACCACATGACCCCTGGGGCTTCGGACAGTATTGCTTTGTGGCCCCCGGTATTTTCTTTTCTGAGGGAAACGGGTCCCGATGGCTCCTTTTGTGTTTAGGCCTTGTTCACACAGGCGTTAAAATCGAGCGTTTTTCTGCCGTTCGTAGCGTCCGGTGAGCGCGGATGAAGCACAGAGGGTTTTCTACACATAGGAGTCAATGACGGTGTTCACACGGGCTTTGGTGACGTGCGTTTGTCCGGCTGCGCGTTTATACGGTGTTAAAAAAACGTTGCATGCAGCTTTTTCTTGGCGTTCAAACCCCAACGAACGCAAGGAAACCGCGTCTAGTTCGTTTTCTCCGCATCCATTTTACGCTTCGGAGGACCGGATATATCCCATGATCCTACATGCTATACAGAGGGAAATGCGGGAAAAAAGCAAAAATAAAATGATTAAAAAATAAAACTTGCGCAAAAATGTTCGCATTTCTTCATAAACCACAAAAAACTTCCTTTAATCCGGCGTTGTGCAGTCGGAGGGTGAACCCAGTAGCGGCGGCCATTTTTTTCTTTCCCTACGTCGCCGTATTATTTTTGAAATATTTTTATATATTATATAAAAATATAATAACTTAATTAGAATTTTTAAGACAATAAGATTAATGTCTAATATAGCAAAATGGTCCATATTAAAAGGAGGCACCTCACATAAAACGACAAGGGCTTTCATATCCAGTTCCCGACACACTGCCCCCTACAGGTTAAACACACAAACTACAATTTGAGCTGCAGGCTGTCGTTAGACAGAGACAAACGAACGCCACTGTAGAAGTCAATCGAGCGGCACTACAACACGCAACATAAACGTATAGGACGTTCAGAGCTCGTTCATTTATCCAAAAATTTAACGCCCGTGAGAACAAGGCCTAAGGTTGCCGACCCCGATATAACGGATCATGTTGAAATAGCCCACAACGGAAATAAACATTTACAGCCTGGTGCAGAAAAGTAGATTTTGTCTCAATCAATAGATTTCCCTTTGACAACTCTACAGAAGTGAATCTTTCTGCAATTTATCAGTTAAAATTATAATAAGGTATAAAATTATGCTTAATTAGGGGCGTGGCCAATTTGAAGGAGTTAAACCGATAGCTGTCTGCTACTGTAAGCATCACTTTAGCTAAGCAGCTAACTGGAATCATTGTAGTTTAACTTATCACATGAAATGTACAGTATGCGTTAATACGGGACGTCGTTTAGGTGTATGAGTGTCGGAGTTCAATCAAATCATTAAAGGGGTGATGATCTTGGCTTGGTTTTGCAGTCTCGGGACCTGGACGCCTTGCAGTCACTGAGTCGGCCATGAACTCCTCTGTACACCAGAGTATTCCAGAGACAAACGTGATGCCATCTGTCCAACAGCTAAAGCGTGGTCGAATTTGGGTCATGCAACAGGACAATTATCTGAAGCACACGAGTAAATGTACATCAAAATGGCTGGAAAATTAAAGAGTCAAGGTTTTGGAATGGCCTAGAGAGCTGTGCATACGTGAATACCCCAAAACCTCAATCAACTGAAGCAGTGTTGTAAAGGAGAATGGACCGAAATGATGTGAGAGACTGATAAAGTCATATAGGAAGTGATTACTTCAAGTTCATGCTTTACTACAAGCTATTGAATCAGGGGTATCGGAACAGTTTCTCAGTTTAATGAATACTTCTGTAGTATAGTGATTTATTTACAACAATACTGGGGATTTCAAAACTATACAATAACACATATGGAATTAGGTAATTACGTAACAACAAGAAAAACACCAGTTAGTTGTTATTGTAAGACACAGAGGTCGGCCTTTCTGTAATAGTTCCTGCAAGAACAGTATTGTGTCAAGTGCATTTGCAAAATCCGTCCAGCACCATAATGAAACTGTCTCTCATGAAGGCCGTCCCAGGAGGACGAGACCAAAACCTCCCTCTGCTGCAGACGAGAAGTTCATTTAGAGTTATCAGCCTGAAAAATGACCAATTAACAGCAGCTCAGATTAGAGGCGTTATGAAGTCTTTACAGAGCAGAAGTAGCAGAAACATCTCAATATCAACTGTTCAAAGGAGATTCATGCAGTTTTTGGACGCCTTCAGCAAAACTTTACAATGTAGAAAGAAATAAACATCAGGAACCATCATGGAGTTAGAAAGTGATCTAAAACTATTGAACGGTAATGTGTATGTCTGTGTATATATATATATATATATATATATATATATATATATATATATATGACTTAAAAACTGTTGGTTTTACTGTTGGTTAAATCTTGGTTTCCAGATTGTATGAATAAATAGACACGGTCCAATGTACCGATATGGACTTGATTTAGGCTTGTACTGTATGTGTGGACTAGACTCGGACTCCACACCTTGGGACTCTTTAGCTTTGGGCCTCTGGACTTGGTTCTGACCATGGCTGGAGCCCCTTTATTGTATGACTTGGGAACGTGGATTGGAGGAAGATTCTGTGCCTTGGGACTGTGGACCTAATTGATACTTGAGACATTGGAACTGATTCTGAGAACACCGTTTAAGGTTTTCAAGTCGCTGTCCATAGTTTGTGACTGTCGACTTCTCGGAATTCACAAATTTCTAGACTAGCATTGGATGCTATAGCTTTTTAGCTAAGCATCTAACTGTAATCATTGTAGTTTAACTTACCACAAGAAATGTACAGTACGTGTTAATAGGGGACAGCGTGTAGGATATGGATGTCAATCAAATCATCAAAGGCGATGATTTTAAGGCTCCAGGCAAAACTCATTTTACCACAAGTGGAATTGCCTCTATGATACTTGAAAGCAGGAATTCTCTTCTTTGAACTCAGCTTCTGGCCTCTGCACTGATGACGAACTTGTTTAACATTGACAAGGGAGTGCAGCGGGGGCACATTCCTTTCAGGTTTCTGTTCATTGTGTTCATAGATTTTGTTATGAAGAAGATCACGGATTTGGAGCCGTAAAGGATGGACCCTCAACAGCTTGTGGACCTTGACTTTGCCAACTAAATTGCCATTCTTGGGGGGTACGAAGTACATGATGGAATCCTTGGGACAGGAAGTGGATCTGTGAACCGAAAAACGAAAATCGTGTGGATGGAGTAGCGGGCCAACAAAGCAGCCAACCTGCTGTGGCTGGAGGACAACACTGTGATACCATTGTGATCCTGACTACACTTAGGCCTGTGATACCTGGAATACATTAACAAAGATAACTTGGGTCCTAATCATCGTTTAGCAGCACCGGCTGCTGCGGATTTTAATACTGACACCTACCTGAGACTCTCCATTTCCTTGAATGGAGGCAAATGTAAACAAGCCCAGCTTTGCTCACATGGCTGAATCTAAAGGCCATTGGCAAATTCCTTACACACATGAAGAGTGGAGAAGAGCCTAAGGCTTAGTGAACTTGCAGTGTTAGGGGGAAATGTATGCGTTGCTGTTATAACTGCACAAACTGTTTTTATTATAGTTGGTTTTGATGCTATAATAACTGTGCCAACTGTCCTACCTACCTGGTTTTAGTCATTACATCTTGTTTCATTCTCGATAAGGTCATTAGTTTTTACATATTTCAGCTAATTAGTCACTGAAATGTGTGCTGATGTGTTAACTGTGCAGATTTGCCTCCTGACTTTATTTTATTTGGCTATTACAATTTGCCAGTTTTATGCCAATGGAACGTGTGTGTGTCTGTGTGTGTCTGTGTGTGTGTGTGTGTGTGGCTGTGTACCAGTCTAAAACAGGCGAGCTGAGATTTTGAACTTAAAGCACAAAATAACAAAATGTTAAACGTAATTCATTTTTATGATTGTACATATACTTATGCAATATAGCATTCTTTCAAAAAAAAAGAAAAAAAGAAACCTGTAATAAAAAGTAAAATCTAAGTAAAATCTGAAAGAATAGTGAGAAAGTGCGAGTCTCATAGAGACACAATGGTGTCATTAAGTCCTGTTTCCTTCAAGGTTTTTTTTTTTATCTTGACCACATAACAAGTTGCTCATGAGTACTTGGTCGCAGTGCGAATACTCCCGTCTCAATAGCAGGATGTTGTAAAAGTCCCACCCTTAAACAACACACCATAATGATTTTCCCTTCCGACAGCATAGCCTGTAATCAGCCTTAATAAAGTATTAACGGTTGTCCACTATCTAGCGCACGCAGTGTAAAATGTTCCATATTTTGCTCCACACTTTTCATAACATCACCAGATTTGCAGTTCAACTGATGAGTCGGATTTTCGCACAAGGACCCCGAACGGAGCAAACTTATGAGAAAGAGGTGTACACTCAAGACGCTGACGCGCTTGTCTAGACGTGTTGTGGAAATGCTTTGATCTTTAGCTAATGTTTATCCTTCCCTCTGCTCTTCTTCGTTCCATAAAAACCTCACTAATTCGTTTTGCACTAAACATTATTAATCGTGGCGGCGCGGTGGTGTAGTGGTTAGCACTGTCGCCTTGCACCTCCAGGGTCCGGGTTCGATTCCCCGGCCAGGCTCGATTCCCGTCTCTGTGTGCATGGAGTTTGCATGTTCTCCCCGTGCTTGGTGGGTTTCCTCCGGGTACTCCGGTTTCCTCCCACAGTCCAAAGATATGCAGGTTAGGCTAATTGGCGTTCCTAAATTGCCCGTAGTGTGTGATTGGGTGTGTGTGTGAGTATGTGTGTGTGCCCTGCGATGGATTGGCATGCTGTCCAGGGTGTACCCCGCCTAGTGCCCGAAGTCTCCTGGGATAGGCTCCAGGTCCCCCGCGACCCTGAACACAGGATTAAGCGGTATAGAAGATGAATGAATGAATGAATTATCAATCGTTAAAAAAGGTTTATTGTGACACAGGGAAGGGAAAGTTGTGCCATGTGTAAAAAATAACATTTTTAAACACACCAAAGAAGCATCTCTAGGTGAATACACTGCATTTTAAACTAGCTACTGGGCATACACATTGGAATGGCTTGGCAGTCCATCGCAGCAGGTTCAACTTTGGAAGCCAGACATGGTTCACAAAGTCTGAAATAGCATGTCAGAAGAAAAAAATGCACAGGGTAACTCCGAGATCCAGGACTGGTGGAAGGCGTTGAAAGGTTGAGATGATTCCAAATTGCCATGTTCAGAAGAGTGATCGCTGATTGGATGATGGCCCACAACTCATCGAACGTCCCAAAATTTCTAAGATTGCAAGGACACAACACAAAATAGGCTGTAGATGTCAAAACATCAAACGAAACTCCACCTCTGAAACTCCCATTCAACACAATCCATGAGTGGCTTTAACAGTGGAGATCTGATTCAACCAGCCATCTGGAACAGAATTATCTACTATTGAGGGCTGTGAATGAAGCAGAGCTCCGGGACAAATCCTGAACAAAGACACATTAACGTGTGTCGTTCTATGTAAAAAATAAAGAAATAAATAAAATAATAATGCCTTTACCCTCAAGAAGTATTTTCAACGAGGGCTTAACTTCCTACTGTAGGTGTTGTCAGATTTCCATTTTTTAAGAAAGAAGAGTTGAGGGACAAGGGTCATATACTGTATTCTCTGTCACCCATTAACGGGAAAAAAACATATAATCCTGTAAATTCCTGTGAAAAAAAAACCTGTGAACTCCAGAGTTCAAAGAAAGACTTTATACTATGTATAGACAGTTTGGTATTTCCAGATTGTCCATAATGCAGGATTTGCTTAGTTTATAATTCAATAAAATACTAAACAAATGTAAAAACCAATGTGATTTTAAAATCCCACTAGGAGTTTCTATAAAGCTTGAATACACATTCTGCTATTTGAATAAGTTCCAGTCAAAGATGGATGGATTTCTGCACATCAAGGTGTTTGATGTACTGTAGTCGTTTATGACATACTATTGCCACCTACTGGCCTGTGAGTCATGTGACTGTCAAATTCTTTTTGCATTTTCATGTGGACATTTTTAGGAAATAAATGGACAAAGTCTATTTTTATTGGTGTAATGTATTGAGCATGAACATTTATACAGTGTATTACGGTACCTTGTTGTATGTTGAGCGGTAGGGCGCGCAAGGGAGTAATGTAACGGGGAATGCATTGAGCACAGGGGCGTAGATTTAGGGTGGACGGAGGGGATGTGTCCCCACCAATATCCTCCGATCATTGAAATGTCCCCACCAGTAATTTAATCCACTTAAAAAAACAATCGTTCTGTCAGCATTAACCTAGACAGGGATAAATCACGTTCTCTCCTTGAGTCCTCCCGCCCCCAAAACACATATCAACATTTTGATTGGCTGTTCCTTTCCCTGCTATCATGTGATAGGCTATTGGCTGCGTTCAGACACAAGCAGCGCCGTGCGAGAAGGTGTGTTGGGTGCCAGACATACATGATGAAAAAAAAGAAGCTGGACATAAGGAGCTTTTTTTTTTCCAAAGAAAAGTGTAAGTCACTTCAAGTTCGCTAGTGAATCCATCAAAGTAACGACAACAGTTAACGTTACTGCTAGTGTTTTTTTTTTTTTTTTTACCGCTTTGACTCACATTCATTACAGCAGGGCAGGTTATAGTCTATGAATACGGACTTCAAACTAACAGCAGATTAAACAGCTAAATGTAAAAGTATAAATATGATCCCTGTCAGTTCTCCTAATCTAATGACGACTATTTGTCAGAGATCAGTATTGTGAAAGAAATTTATATGCTACATATTAATATTGCCATGGCTAGAGTTTAGTTACAGTTCACCAATAGACAAATCCACACAAATAGTTTTTAAAATGCATTCACTGACTTGGCAAACATTAATGATTTGATTTGAGGTTTGCACACTAAGACTCAGAAAAAGTGAAATAAAAAATGTTTATCCTGTTTTGTCAGGTGACAGAACCTAAACACCTGTGCTGTATATCAGACAGCGATGGAGAGAGAAGGGGTCACAGGTGATGCTGAACGATGACTTGATATTATTATACCTACAGTAGCTTGCAAAAGTATTCGGCCCCCTTGAACTTTCCACATTTTGTCACATTACAGCCACAAACATGAATCAGTTTTATTGGAATTCCAGGTGAAAGACCAATACAAAGTGGTGTAGACGCGAGAAGTGGAACGAAAATCATACATGATTCCAAACATTTTTTACAAATAAATATCTTCAAATATCTTTACTTTTATATATATACAGATGATTGAGATGTTTCATTTGCACTAGGGCTCAATAAAGAATAGTTTTTATTTTATTAAAGACTATTTTTTTGTCAGTTACTGTATTAAACATTCCTTTAACATTACACTATTCCTTAATTTAACTTAATGAATTGCATTTCGAGTGGATTAATATCAGTCGAAGCATTGCTAGTATTAATGTAAAGTGATTTTGCATTTTGCAGCATATTAAAAAAACATGCATTCCGTGGACGGAGTTGGGGTGGGGGTGTTGGTGGGTGGGGCAGGGGATTGGGCGGTGGGGGATTAGTTGGAGTCATAGGTCCCCACCAATGTCCAGAGCAAACCTACGCCCTTGATTGAGCAGCATGACAGTAAACGAGGCTCTGCACAAAATGGTTGTCTGCACTTTCCTTTGAGTTTTAAAAACTTAACAGTGGCGACGAGGTGGTTTTTGGAATCCTGGGACTAGGGACTAGAACAGGGACTAACCGCGAGTCAAACAACTGTGTAAGGAGCCAGTCTCAGTCACATGCTGAGTTTGTGGGAGTACACCGACACCGTCAGGCCGGAGTGAGAATGACAGTTTCTACTGAGGTAACAGCACATCGGTGAAATATAAATAAATAAAAGCAGATCAAAAGAAAGAAGAAGAAAAAAAACAAAGGGAAATGGCCACAATAGGACGGGTGCCTGAGTTTGACAGTATTAAAGAGGATTTTGACACCTATTTGGAGAGATTTGAGCATTGGATTGCAGCTAATGAATTTGACAGTGGAAAGAAAGCAAATGTGTTCCTTAGTGTTTTAGGACCTGTGGAATATGGCCTCTTGAAAAGTCTTGTTGAGCCTGTTAAAATAATTGACTTAACATACCAGCAAATGACGCTGACCCTTTCTGATCATTTTAAGCCTAAGCCCATTCTGATCGCAGAGCGCTTCAGATTTTACCAACGCAACCAAAGTCCCGGAGAAACCATATCTGATTACATTCTAGCTTTGAAACGTCTGGCAAGTACATGTGAATTTGGTACATTTCTGGATGATGCACTGCAGGACAAATTTGTCTGTGGGCTTGCAGGTGAAGTTTATCACAGAAGGTTACTGTCTGAAAAGGATCTTACTTTTAAGAAGGCGTGTGATATTTCACTCGCATTAGAATTAGCACACAAGGACACTAAGGAGCTGGGTGCTCAGTCAACCATAAAAGACATTAGTGTGCATAAAGTGCAGAATGGTTATGGAGCCAAAGACAAATACAATGGACGTGGGAGTTTCCAAGGCAATACCCAAAAAGGGGCCCGCCATCAACCTTCTCACAAGTATAAAAGTAGCTGTTACCGTTGTAGGGGAGGCAACCACTATCCCACAGAATGCCGTTACCGTAATGAAAAATGCCACAACTGTGGAAAAATCGGACATTTACAGCGTGCATGCAAGAGTCAGAGGACTCAGCGGTCAGCAAAAGCCCAGTACGTCATCAGAGACACAGGGTGCAGTGGACGATGAACTGTTCGAGTTATTCACCATTTACTCTGCTCAAGACAAGACAGACGGCATTTACGTTGATCTTCAGCTAAATGGCAAAAAGGTTAGCATGCAGCTAGACACAGGAGCCTCTTTGTCTTTGATCCCAGAGTATATTTATAATGACAAATTGAAGGACTGTTGTTTGCTTCCAACCTCCATTCGCTTGGTCTCATACACTGGGGACAAAATACCGGTGCTGGGTGAACTTAAAGTTCCAGTCACCTATGAGGGACAACAGTGGTCACTTCCATTGGTTGTGGTTGAAGGAGACAAACCTCCATTACTTGGACGTAACTGGCTCCAGAAAATATCTTTAAACTGGAAGGAGATTTTCAGTCTGAGATACATGTCGCTGGTGAGTGTCTCTTCACTCTCTGATGTTCTGGGTAAACACAGAGAACTCTTTGGAGACGGTTATGGTAAAATAACTGACTTTAAAGCCAAAGTAAGGGTCCAAGAAGGAACTCACCCTATCTTTCACAAACCAAGGCCTGTCCCATATGCCCTTAAAGATGCAGTGGAAAAGGAGCTTGATCGCTTGGAGAGGAACGGAATTATTTCTCTGGTTGGAAGGAGTGATTGGGCAGCGCCCATAGTAGTCGTGCCCAAGAAGGACAAGACAGTCAGGTTGTGTGGCGATTATAAGGTCACAGTCAACAAATGCATTCTCTCAGAGGAATATCCGCTACCGAATGTGGATGATCTTTTCGCCACCTTGGCAGGGGGAAATGTTTTTAGTAAGATTGATCTGTCTTTTGCTTATCAACAGCTGGAGTTGGATGCTGAATCCAAGCAGTACCTTACCATAAACACGCACAAAGGACTGTTTCAGTACCATCGCCTTGCTTATAGAATTTCCATAGCACCTGCAATTTTCCAACACACAATGGACCAGATCCTTCAGGGTATTCAAAATGTAGTGTGTTTTATGGATGATATTTTGGTGTCAGCTCCATCGTCGGAGGAACATCTGATGGTACTGGAGAAAGTGCTGTCACGACTTAAGCAACATGGAGTGAAAGTAAAGAAATCAAAATGTGAATTCCTTTGTAATTCTGTAGAATACGTGGGATTCAAGATTGATGAGAAGGGTCTGCATCCGACAGAGGACAAAGTGGAAGCGATTGTGAAGGCTCCTGCCCCTACTAATATCTCTGAACTAAGATCTTTTCTGGGTCTTCTGAACTACTATGGGAAGTTTGTGCCAAATCTTTCCACGCTGTTGCACCCACTTCATACATTGTTACAGGCAAATGTAAAATGGCAATGGTCTCCACAGTGTGCCCAAGCTTTTGATGCCTGTAAACAGCAACTGTTGTCCAGTAAGTGGTTAGCCCATTATGATCCGAAAAAAACACTTAGACTTGCGTGTGATGCTTCTCCCTATGGTGTAGGAGCAGTTATCTCACGTGTTACCTACAGGGGAGGAACACCCAATCGCATTCGCATCGAGGACCCTCACAGCAAGTGAGAAAAACTATGCGCAGATCGAAAAAGAGGCCCTCAGCATAGTCTTTGGAGTGAAAAAGTTTCACAAGTATCTGTATGGACGCAAGTCTCATCTCCTGATGGATCATAAACCGTTGCTTGCTATCTTAGGCCCCAAATCTGCCATTCCTACACTTGCCGCACTTCGCATGCAACGTTGGGCATTGACTTTTTTGGCCTATGATTATGACATTGAGTACAGACGTTCTTCTGATCATGCCAACGCAGATGCATTGTCCAGATTACCTTGTGACTCAATCTCTGCAGGGGGGGAAGAGGAGACTGTGTTTCAGGTTTCACACCTAGACGAATTGCCAGTCTATGCAAGGAGAAACCCTTTGTTTTCAAAAGTGTTGGACTTAACTTTGTCTGGTTGGCCCGGTCATATCACAGACGAACACCTGAAACCCTTCTATGTCAGAAAAGACCAGCTCTCAACAGACCAAGGCTGTATCCTTTGGGGTTCGAGAGTAATTATTCCTCCCAAGTATAGGGAAAGGCTGTTGTTGGAGCTGCATGAGGGTCACCCCGGCATAGTAAGAATGAAAGCATTGGCAAGAGGATATCTCTGGTGGCCAGGGCTTGACCAAGACATCCAGGACCTAGTGAGCAAGTGCATGCCATGTGAGCAGGGGCGAAACCAACCCCCTAGTGCTCCTCTTTATCCCTGGTCCTGGGCAACAACACCCTGGGAACGCATTCATATAGATTATGCCGAGATTTAAAAACAGCACTTCCTACTGATTGTGGATGCCCACTCGAAATGGGTGGAAATTTTCCCCACTTACTTAACCAATGCAGAGAAGACTATAAACATCTTGCGTCATCTCTGGGCTTCGTATGGTTTCCCAAGAGAGTTGATGTCTGACAACGGCCCACCATTCACTTCCAGGGAGTTTGAAGAGTTCCTACGGAAAAATAGAGTGCATCATGTGCTGTCACCTCCATATCATCCAGCCACAAATGGCCAAGTCTAGCGAGTGGTACAAATCTTCAAAAAAGCATGGGAAAGGTTAAGAGAGCAGTTAGTAGCACCTCATATGCGCCTAGCTTCCTGTTAACCTACCGTAACACTGCCCATACCGTAACAGAGCGTACACCTGCTGAACTGTTCTTGAAAAGACAGCCGCGAATTCGTCTCACATTGCTAAAGCCAGACACATCTGCGGTGGTTGTCAAACACCAAGAGCAGCAAAAAAAAAGCGCATGACACCCCTTCTAGGAAACTCAGAGCATTCGAGGTTGGCCAGAAAGTGATTGTGCGGAACAGTCGATACCCAAAATGTGTCTGGACCCCGGGACAGACTTTGTTCAAACTAGGACCCCTCACATACCAAGTTCAAGTTGGAGAACGTAGTGTAAAGGTACATGTGGACCACTTGCTGCCATCCAATATACAGGACAGAACAGCTGCTATGGACAGTATCATGACTGATGATTTTGCTCCTAATGCGTGTGACGATGGTAATGCCAGTGTTATCAAGCCTCCTGTTCCAGTATATACTGGGACAGTTTCAAGTCCCAAAAGGAGGTATCCACTTCGCCAGAGAAAAACACCTAACAGATTAGATCTGTAGTTATGGACTGATTAATTGGGCTAAGAGGGAATTTTTGGTAGTAGTAACTTGCGAAGTTCCAACTCATGCATGTTCAAGTCTCTGCGTGAGTCTCAGCATACTCACTTTGTTGTGCATGGTTGCACTGTTCAGGGGTTAAAGTCTATGGGGGAGGAAATGTAATGTATTGAGCATAAACATTTATACAGTGTATTACGGTACCTTGTTGTATGTTGAGCGCTAGGGGGCGCAAGGGAGTAATGTAACGGGGAATGCATTGAGCAGCATGACAGTAAACGAGGCTCTGCACAAAATGGTTGTCTGCGCTTTCCTTTGAGTTTTAAAAACTTAACAATTGGGGCTGCGACTCTCTTAAAAAGAAAAAAGTAATAAAAAGAAAAGGAAAAGAAGTTGTATTCTTAATTCACATACTTGATTTAGACCTGTAGTTTTGATGGTGCTAAAGTCTATAAAGCATGTATTTCTTATTTGCTACATTCGTCTCATATCTTCAGTTCCAACCTAAAGAAGTGAACTTCAAACAATGAATTTATTTCTTTAGTCTCTTATTCTAAAATCTCTTATTTTATCTACGACACAAGACGAAAGAACAGCGTCTGTGGTCAAAGCGCTCACTTGGTAGAATGTCGACGCAGCACCTGTCAGTGAGACACATTGGGGGAGGTTAAGCCTACTTTTGGAGTGGACGAAGGGACAATGAGCGTTACAAAGCCAGAATGGCAAGGCTTGTCTGCATTCCTAAGGGCCTTAAACGACTTCCTGATGCCTAGCAAGGGACCCACTCCGCTACCGAGTCTCTTCAATGCCAACATACCTTCACTTCCCAACAAAATGGACGAGTTGGAACTTACCATGACCACGCAGAGGAATATAAAACACTGGTACACCATGGTGATCAGGGAGAAGTGAGTTCATCCGACAGTCCTGAACAAGGCTACCCGGCTATCAATATTAAGCATGGTAACAAAGCAGTACCACTCCCCCATCTGGGTCAGTCGAACCATATCACTCTGTTTTTGTATGCATGAAGACCACTCATCAACTCAGAGAAGCTAGTTGTTCAAGAGATGAGTGTGGCATCTTAACAGCTTCAGGATTGTTTTGATCGCACTGACTGGTCCATATTCAAGGTTATAGACATTAACACCTATACAGTACATCCTGTGTTCTATATAAGAGCCTATAAGAGTTATCTTTCCTAATAACAATCCATAGATGACTAGGAAGGTCCGACATCTGCCTAAGGCCCGCAAAATAGCCTTCAGTTCCAGTGAGGCACAACAATACAAGTTCGCCAGGCTGGAACTGAAGAGAGACATCAGAGACACCAAAACTGGATTTAAGAGGAGGATTGAGGGCCACTTTGACAGCATGGACAAAAGACGTGCATGACAAGGGATATGACACATCACAAAGATCAACAATAACAACAATTTAGTCACCAACAATATATTACAGGCACAGAGTCAGCGCCGGCATCAAATATCCAAGAATTCACCCTACGCACTGCTGAGGTAATAATAATAATAATAATAATACATTCTATTCATAAAGCACTTTACATTTGTGGGCAAATCTCAAAGGGCTACATTATCAAATCAAAAGTAAGAATAAAAGAATAATGTGCCCCCATTAATATGCTTTCCTGAAGAAAAAAAGTCTTTAACTGTTTTCCCCCCCTGATTTTTCCCCTAATTTTGTCGTGTCCAATTCCTCCCCGTCACTAGGGGGCTCCACCACATTAAGCTACTACTACCACAGTCGGGAGGGCTGAAGACTATCACATGATTCTTCCAAACCACGTGACGCCAGCCAACCGCAGCTTTTCACACTACTCACGCACGCACCTTTGCGGGCGGCATAACACACTTGGAGGAAAGCGCTATCCGCCCCTTCCACTTGCGTGAGCTCACAGATGCCCCTGATTGGCTGTAGAGGGGAGCACTAAGTACCTAGCACTAAAAACATTAATGTGGGAGTACTAAGTACCTCTCATCCCTCCCCTGAGAGAGCTCGGCCAATCAGTTCTCTCTAGGCCGAGTTACAGCATCACCCGGGAATCGAACTTGCGATCTCCGGATAATAGGGCGAGCACTTTACCACTAAAAAACATCTCAGGCAGAGCATTCCAGATCTGTGGAGAAGCTGCTGAGAAAGCTCGATCCCCCATTGTGCACAGTTTTGTCATGGGGGCAGTGACAGGCGGTATTTGGGCCAGGTGTAGCTCAGTGGTTAAGGTATTGGATTACGGTTCGGAAGATCCCAGGTTCAAACCCCACAACCACCAAGTTGCCACTGTCGGGCCCTTGAGCAAGGCCCTTAACCCTCAACTGCTCAGGTGTGTAATGAGATAAAAATGTAAGTCGCTCTGGATTAGAGCGTCAGCCAAATGCCTAAATGTATTTGTGAAATGAAGGTGTCCTGTTGTAGAGTGAGGAGTTCTCTAAGGTACTGTACTGTGTTTTCATGAATGCACTGGTGGGTAAGTAGACTGAGTTTATATTCAATATGGAGGTGGATGGAAAACCTGTGGAGCAATGTGCTCATATTTCTGGACCCTCATAAGGATCCTGGCAGCACTGTTTTGAATGTGATAGATCCTTACACTAGTTTATAGACTACTAACTAATAGTACCATCAGTCAAACACTGTTGGTAAGGGTTTTTTTTGGGAGGGGAAGGGATTAACCCCAATATCTATGTAACAGATAAGGCTTTAGTCGATTGTCAGTGACCCGGGTATATGGACTAGAAGAAGTTTGTTCCACCACCTACAAACCAGTCTACATGCAGGTCTTCCTCGGTCTCTGAGGAATGGTGGGACCATTCGAGCTGTGCTGGAGGATCGGCGGGAACATGCAGTGTGGGGTATGATTGAGGCTGAAAGGTAAGTGGGTGCTGGGCCATTTTTTGGTTTTGTAGAGAAAACCAAAGAGAACTGTGGCATCCTCTACTCTTCTGTGTAGCTTCTATACGCAAACTGCTTGGGTATTATAGAATTTTCGAACTTACCAGTCTCTCTTTTTTTTTTTTATTAAAAAATTGTTGTAAGAAATTTAACGCCCCTGAATTTGGGCCCTGGAACTATAGCATGTTTCCATACCATGGTACAGTACGTGCTGTGTGTGTGCCTGCAAAGACGTATTAATAATATAACTAAAAACAGGACTCGGCTCTTTTGCACAGCGGTTAAATGGACGAACGCAGATATTATTGGAACCATAACAAGCAGAAGACCATCTTTTTGTGGTAAGCCAAAGTGCTGACTGTCTTAAATTCTTGACGCAGTTCCTGAACCTTATGACTAAAAGCAAAAGTGTCATAATGAGTGTCATCTCCGTGTCACACTTTAAAAATAACTGTGGTATTTAGTGCTACTGTAGAAATGCACTTTTCTTAGGGATTAGTCAAGATCTATCTCATCTTATAATATTAAAACATCCTCACCACCTTTGTTGACCCCACTGTCACTACACTTTCAATTGTGTTAGAAACTCATGGGAAAGTTTGGCTGCTAAAAGAAGTTTCCTACCATAGTCTGCCAGGTCCATAACGGAATGATGGCCCACGTACGTGATGATGATAAAGTCTTCTCAGTAACGAATGGCAAGAAACCAGGCTGTGTCCTTGCCATGTTCAGAGAAATGCTGACCGGTACCTTTAGAGACGCACATGCTGGCATCCATGTAAGGTACCGGTATGGGTTAGGATTAGAGCATACTCTTCATCTCTAGGTGCATGCAGGCAGTAACACATTTTCATAGGTCATGGAGAAATTCCTTTCAGCCTGTGAAAACTTTAGATTGATGATTAACATAAAGAAGTCTGAAGTGTTGGCTTAACCTACCTCTGTCACCCCATACCATGAACTTTATAAAACTGGAAAAGGACAGAAACTGAAATCTGTAGAATATCTGAATAGCACATTTTCACACTCATTGCACTTTTGCATAAAATTTCAACATGGAAACACAACATTCTCTTCAAGGCAAGTGGTGCTTCTGGGAGGCTCACAGACAAGAGGAATTATTCTGGCCACTGAAGGTCGGAATGTGGTTGTCCTCAACACCCTTTTGTATGCATTATATACTTTGACTGCCTACAGGAGACACACAAAACAGTTTTAAAGCCATTTTCATATCAGATTTGTCTGTGACCTCTTTCGCATCAGATGGAACGATAACATTTCTGATGCTGAAGTCCGTCAGCAGGCAGGCTTCTCGAGCATCATCACCATCAGTCTGAAAAATCCAGGTCAGCTAGACCGGCCACATCACACACGTCAGATAATTGCATCTGAAAACAGTGGGATTCTATGGAAAACTGGTTCAAAGAAGCGATCTTTGCGAGATCAGAATGTGTTTTAAAAACAGCCAGAAGGGTTCCTTCAAAGACTTCTCAATGAACAATGATACCTGGGAGTTCAGTGCTGTCAACTGTCCTGCCTGTATCAGGTGTCTGAACAAAACTGTAGTTTTACTGTAGGGCATAACAACATAAGACAATACTGGCCAATAGCCTTGTAAAGTGAACCTGATGTGGGCACTAAGTGTCTCCAAGCCATCTTCCTTTTTAGCCTGGCCTAAAAGAAGTATTAATACAGTTCCAACAATTACAAAACCCTTCATTGTTTCAGTATTACTCAGGTGATTTATTACAGTATGTCTACCTGTATTAAGTTCATTGTATATGACAAAAAAAAACAGGCTTCCTTGCAGTATTTGGTCTTTAAGACCTGGCAAACATATGGTAAATGAAACGCTGAAGGAGTTGCCGGTGATTTGAGCATTAAGCCATTAAAAATCACCTCTTGTATTTTTTCCCCCCTGAAGAACCAAAATGCCCTCAAGCAGTGTTGTGTGCCAACTATCAATTCCTGCCTGTTCCCAAAGGAATTCAGACTAGTCCTGTCTGTTCCTCTGGTTCTTATTTAGACATCAAACTGTGCATTTGGGTTTTCACATATGTCAAGTTACACTACTGGAATATGGGAATGACGTCACAAAATTGTAAATTGAGCATATAATTAATTTTTTTTGTTCATAGAAACACTCTGGTTTCCTCCCACAGTCCAAAGATATGCAGGTTAGGCTAATTGGCGTTCCTAAATTGCCCGTAGTGTGTGATTGGGTGTGTGAGTGTGTGTATGTGTGTGTACCCTGCGATGGATTGGCACCCTGTCCAGGGTGTACCCCGCCTAGTGCCGGAGTCTCCTGGGATAGGCTCCAGGCCCCCCGCGACCCTGAACACAGGATGAAGCGGTATAGAAAATGAATGAATGTAAATGTTTGTGTGTTTTGGGAAAGCAAAATTCTCAGATCCTTAAAAACCATGAAGAGATAGAAGGTCATAATTCTTTTTGGCCGTGTCATTAGGGCTCACGCACTATTTACATTAGACCTATAATGTCATTTTTTCAGCATCGGGGGCTTTTTCGAGGTCTTAACATGCTCAAACAGTCATGAAAATCAGCTCCGAGGTTGCTGCGATTATGATACTGTACCTGAGCTGCTGATTCTTCACAGGAGATTCTGCTGCATAGCTCAAACACACTTGCACGTATGCATGTATAACTCTGTACACATTTAGATTACTCAACAAAAGGTCTGTTATTTTGGGTTCTTTGCAAAATGCACCCAATGGAATTTAATATATCCCAGGGAAATTCCAGGGTCACCACCAAACTACGCCAATATGATCTCAAAACATTGAGGATACAGAATTTAATTGTTTAATTTTGATATCGCAAATGTTCAGGTACTGTATGACCAGGTCTTAACCTTATGGCAAAAAAGAGGTTAACTTTATTATTTGTATATAATTCAAGTGTTATATACAATTTGATGTCATGATGGTAACCGTAACAATTCCAATATGAGGGACATCAATCACATTGAGTGACATGATGCTTCTTTTACAGCCCCTTAACCGTGTTAAGCTTATGTTTTTGATTATTATTGGCTAATAAATTCCTGAGTGACCTCATATTGAGTGATATCACAGGAGGTGACATCATAATGTTTTTCCCAGCATCCCAGGCTTTTTGGAGGTCTTAACAAGCTCCCGGATGGTGATGACGCAGGTGCTTGGGCCCGCTCATCGCTGCTTGCAACTATAAATTGAACTTGTGGTCTCAAGCAGCATTTTTAGCCATTTTAATATGGAATTAGATTTTGATCCCATTTGTTTTAAAGATGCTAATACTGTATGCATCCCTGACTTGTTAGATGCAGTGGTCTTGTAGTGACAGTGTATAATCCACACACCATTGATTATTGGAGTTTACATGGAACCGTGTGTATATTTTTATATTGCCTTTATCAGTCCTAGTTTACCCACTTCAGTGGCTCTGTGACACACAACTTCAAATGCACACCACATATCAGTGAATGTTTGAGTCCCCTCATGCACCATGGTTACACGTTATACATGTCAGTCAATACTGTATGTGCCAAATAAAGCACACAATGATTTTGTGGGAAATTATAGCAGATGGCCGTTGCTATAGAGGGAGTGGATTCGCTCTCCACAGATAACAAGTAGTCATTCAGTGTCTAATGTCAATGTCGAATTATGCAAGGGTTGTAGTTAACCATTTGACATTTGACCTCAGTGTTTTAAAATAGTCAGTTACATCAGAAAGGAAATAGCCATGCACGTTTTAGAAATCAGGCATATTTCACAACGATTCTACATGAAGATTAAATGAACTGACTCAACTACCAAGTTTTGCATTTTAGTGACTTATTCTTTACAGTCATGCTTGTAAATCATTCATTCATTCATCTTCTATACCGCTTTATCCTGTATTTAGGGTCGCGGGGGACCTGGAGCCTATCCCAGGAGACTTCGGGCACTAGGCGGGGTACACCCTGGACAGCGTGCCAATCCATCGCAGAGCACACACACATACACACACTCACACATTCACACACTATTGTGTGGTCAATTTGGGAACGCCAATTAGCCTAATCTGCATATCTTTGGACTGTGGGAGGAAACCGGAGTACCCGGAGGAAACCCACCAAGCACGGGGAGAACATGCAAACTCCATGCACACAGACGGGAATCGAGCCTGGCCGGGAATTGAACCCGGACCCTGGAGGTGCAAGGCGACAGTGCTAACCACTACACCACCGCGCCGCCCCGCTTGTAAATCGCATGCAGTTAAATTTTGCAATATATATTGATTGTCCTTTGTCCTACTCCATTTGTTCCACTACATCATCAAACTCTTCATTTAAATGCGGCTTGTTTTAATGCATTTTCAAATAATATTTTTAAATAATTGGCAAAGAAATCAAAACATGAGATTCTGTGACTATTTCATGTGAAATCTGAGCAAGCCAAAAAATTTTAACATAAAACAAATTCTACTGTTTACACGCAAATTCAAAGGCTTCATTTTCTAGCCTGGTGATGATTAGTTGATTGGAAAACCTGGGTCCAAATACTGCTTGTCTTTGGACTGTGGGAGGAAACCAGAGCACTCAGAGGAAACCCACCAAGTACAGTATAGAGAGGACATGCAAACGCCATGCATACAGAGCTTGAGGTAGGTACTGAACCCAGACCCTGGAGGTGGAAGGCAACAGGGTCACAGCTACTGTAGAATGATGTTTAGAAAAGTCGTATGAGAGTTAGGATTAGGTAGATGTTCACATGGTTTTTAATGGCTCCACAGACTGGCTTACTGCACAAACTTTGCAACCTAAGTGCTTTTTGTAATATCCTGCAAGAACTTCCTTTTTCCTAAAGAACACAGTTAGTGAAGTGACTTCCAGCTTTGCATCATTCACGCACATCATTGCCTCTAAGGTCACCGTTTAGTACAGAACGAACATTTCTCAATTAAGGATTTGACTGACAGCAAACGCTGTACTGAGCCAGGAACTGATTTGGCTTCATGATGGTCTGACAAAATGTTTTTAGCTCTGCAACATCCTGCGTCAGAAACCACAATTACCAAATCTGATCTGTTTGAGACACGGAAGTTCCTCTTCTGTATTAACTACATTAACCTTTAGTGTAGAAGAAATGACCTGTGGACCAAACTGTAACAATTGTGGTCAGTGGATCACTTTACTTACCCAACTATAATGCGTAGATCAATTCATCCTGTACTTTGTACAAGATATTAGAAGCACAAATGAAAAAAAAAACACCCGTACTACACTCTGTTTAAGAATTTTTATTATTTATTTAAAAATTTACCAAAAGTGATCAATCAAAAGTTATGTTTAATGTAATCATCTGTGTTTGCTACAAACTTCTTTTAAATAAGCATGCTTTAATGTTAAAGCAGATACTTTACAAAATATTTCACTTATAAAAAGCCAGGAGTACTTACAGTAAGAAAACCTTGGTTTTGTAATGCACGATCAGATGCTTTGCTACAGGCTGGTAACACTGTGGGCCTGTAATGAATGACATTCACTCGCGTTACTGTAATTGAGTAGATTTTTTTGTGTATTTCTACTTTTTAAATTAGTTTTTAAAATCTGTAATTTTACTTTTACAAAAGTATGTTTTGGTTAAAGTTTTGTCCTTCACTACATTTTACATCATATTCGCTACTGAATAAAAAATAAATGAATGAAAATGAAAAATAATACAAATAATACAACGGGAAGGAAAAAAATTGCACCCGGAAACCCCTGCACTGATTGATTGATGGAGAACAATTGCGTTAAATTCACAAGAATGATGGAGACGGACAGAACAGATGCCGGGGATACAGACACAGCTGAAAGTGAAATGCCAACAAATTCTTATGAAGCAAAGCCCTGGTCATATTTAAGCCACCACTTTGATTGCAAGCCCAACAAAGGGAACTGGGCCCGGTTTCTCGAAAGCTTCTTATCGCTAAGTAGTTCTTAAGTTGTACCTTAACCTCTCTCTTAACGTTATGGTGCATTTCCCGAAACGTTCTTACGCTAAGTATCTCTTAGCTAAGTCACACGTTCGTAAGGTTGGTCTGGACCAACCTTAACTCATACTTAGCGTAGTTTCAGCTCAAGACGCTAGTCGCCGCCACTGAGCAGCAGTCCTTATAAATCAGCGGTGTATGCAAACACATTATGGCACGTTATCAAAGTCGTATTAATGATGGAATATACTGTAGACCTGTTTAAGAATATTATTTCATTTGATATCAGAACTAATAGAGTGACTTTTACTTAGCCTATTTCATAATGTGACTAACGCATTAAAATTGCCAATCACAATTAATATTAAACAGGTGGCGAACAATTAGGCAGCGATACAGCGTGGTGTTGTGTTAAACTGAAGACGGCGCCGTCCGTGGAGCCCTGTGGGTCATGTACATTTTTCCTTTAGATAAAACTTCAGCCCTTTTCATATTTTCCCCGTGGCCGTTATTAAAAAAAATAATAAAAGTTTTGCTTTCCAAGGCAACAGATTATGGAGCTTCTTGAGCTGCTCAGACCTGCGCGTGCCAGACCAACGCCTCGTACTTACACTCCCCGTCCCGATGTCCAGCTGCTCGCTGCTTTTTGTTTAAAGTATGTTTCATTGATCATTAGCCATTATGCATAACTTTATGGGCATTTCTTTTGACGTTTTATTTTTATGAAATTTGATTTAGTTAAATGAGAAAATAACCTTGGGAGTTTCAAACCCCCCTGTTACGCCCCGGTCTAGGTCGGGCCGTAACAGGAGTGAAAAAAAAGAAAGGGGGTGAGACCAAAAGTGCGTTTGCTTAGTGTTTATTTACAATAAGGTGAATAAGCAAATCTCAAAAGGGTGGCTGTAAGCTTCAGAAGCCGACAAGGCCAAAACAATAAACAAAATTACCTCTATCTAATACCAAAGTGACACAACTAACCTGCACCGAAAATAAAGAAACAGAAATACAAAGTTCTTCCCTCAACTCCCTAACTAACCACAAACCAAGAAAAACAAAGTGAAAACAAAATGGCGTCGACTCCTTACTAAGCCACTAAATAAAGTAAATACAAATATATACAAAAGTATCTACAACCAAACCAACAAAAACAAAGAGGGCAAACACAAAAGCGTAGTCAAAACAAGCAAAATGGTCATACACGGAATAGGCAATCGAAAACCAAGCAATTATCAAAAAGGGGAAAATCTAAGAGTAGTCAGAAACGAAGCAAAAGGGTCATACACAGAGTAACATTTAGGATCAAGCATAGGATAAGCAGTAAGCAAAGACACGGTCTGTAGCATGGTGGTCTGAAGGCCTTAAGTAGGCCTCTGGGTGTCCTGGAGAACCAATCAGCTGGGAGGAGGCGGGACCAACAAAGGACAGGCAGAGCAGCAGCCAATAGATTTCCAGGCACACTGAAGAGGGTGGAACCTGAAGCAAGGGGAGACACACCCTATCCCACCACCAGCAGAGACAAAGCAAGCATAACCAGACATACAAAAACCAAATGTATCCGATATCGTAACACCCCATCCATTACTTTTTCTGAGTGATTGTAATGTTTCTATACCCCTACTCACCTACGCGGTTTGACTTGCTGTGAGATGCGGTGTTATACCCCTATCTCACCTGCGCGGTCTCGCGCTGTGGCCGTAAGTAGGGTTCATCATGATTCACCCCGAGTTTTTGCGCTGTGATTACGTTTCCATCTTTCCGCGTGAAAAATTAAACGTTAAATTTTTTTGCCGGTCCTCGCGGAAGCTTGCAGACCTTGCAGAACTTCGCAGAACGTTAAAGGAACGTCGCGGGCAATCGCGGCAGCTCACGGTGCCTAACATCACATCTCACCGCGAGTCAAGCCGGACAGGTGAGGTAGGGGTATTAGGCACCGTGAGCCACAGAGTGGACATGCTATAGTGAAAGTGAACATGAAATAATCTTGTGAGAATTTCACATAATGACGATGAATTTCAAATCAATAAAAAAGTGTATGAAACAATATCGTGTATAGCTCCATTTGGAAACAGACCATATCTTAAGACTTAACTTTCTTCCGTTCTTTTAATACACAGCATGCTCTATTGTGGATTATTTTGTTTGTAATGGATATACTGTAACTTCAAAGCACATTGAGCTGCAACATCTGTAAGACATTTTTCGTGTCTTTCCACTGATACTAAAAAGCAGTTACCGCTTCACAGTTTGTCACTTCATGGTTTGTCTCAACGTTCTTCCTCATTTGCTTTACTTTGGGGTCCTTTAATATACTGCGTTTAAGATGGTTGTAGAACCACTCCAAGTCCTGGCTGTCTTCTGGCCAGCAGAGATACCTCCTGGTCTGGAAGTAGGTTCTGACCGGTTCGTATTTCATCAGTCTATAATGTGGTATGGTGTCCACAAGAAGCACGAGTAAGACATCCTGGGCCTCTTTCTGCATCTTGGTCTGTGCCAGACTGAAGGCCTCCAAGCACCAGCCATCATTAAAGAACTCTCTGGACAGGACACACAATGTTTTCTTACTCTTCCAGATCGCATTACGCATGTTAGATAGATGATCCTCTCCTGGGATGAAATCTCGTGCTTCAAAGCAGCAACGTAAGTGGTTTCGATCAGAGAACTGGGTGTCCAGCTTTTCCAACAGTGCCTTTGTCACCCATTTCATATCTTTAGAACTGAAACATAAGTAGACATCATACACAAAGTCATCATTAGAAGGCAGTTTGGGCGCTCCTTCCACGAATCTTACAATCACCTTTCTGTAAAGCTTGAAGCAGTAGCCACGCATCTGAATAAAAATAATGGCCCCCGTGGTGGTTAGAATAATAATTATGGTGCAGCAGATGAAAAGTGTAAGCCTCAGCTCCTCGATGTTCTTCTCATCCTCTTCGTCCTTACATAGTAGTCTAGCCTGCAGAAGAGGCTTACCTCGTTGTGCTTCGGGAAACTCACACATCAGTTCCTCAGCAGGGGAATCCATTTGCACACCTGTCTTATTTAACCACGTCTGTAAGTCTTTCAGACCGCAATCGCAAAGAAACTGATTCCCAAACAAGCTGATAAGTGTCAGGGTGCTGAAGGCTTGTGTATCCACGGAACCGAGCTGATTGTAGGCAAGGTTGAGTGTTTTCAGACTTTTGGGGAATACGCCATTAGGTATATAGGTTAAAGAGTTCACGGATAAATCTAAATAATCCAAAGACGTCAGTCCCTCGAAGATGTCTTCTGGAAGTGACTGTATGAAGTTATTTTTAAGAAGAAGCATCTGCAACTGGTGAAGACGGTCAAACATGTTGAGACACTGTCCTTGTAACCAGACATTTTGCAAGACAGTAGTTTGAAGGTCTAGAAATTGTACATTGTTTAAAGGTGACACGGAATTGTTTGCATTAAGAAAACACCATGAAAACACATTGCCTCCAAGATAGACTTTTTCAGCTTTGTGGAATTCCACTAATATAGTATAGAAGTTTGCAGCGTCACTTAATCTGTTGAACCTCAAATCAATATCTGTGATGTTTCGTACTTGGCTTGGTAGACCGTACAGGGATGTGATTTTGTTATTGTCTAGGTAAAGTACTCTAAGTGATGGAAGGTTCGCCAGTGTATCCAGAGATTGTAATGAATTTTCAGAGAGAAAGAGGTTGGCTAGATTGGGCAGTCCTTGAAATGAGCCAGACATAAGTAGTCTTATGTTATTATTAGATAAATCAAGCGTCTCGAGACTGGGCAAATTTTTAAATGTTCCAGACTCAATTTTATTCAAAAGGTTATAAGACAGCTGAAGAATTTTTAAATTGGCCAGGCCATAAAAAGCTTCACTCTCAATCTGGTTGATTAAATTATTAGCTAATGAGAGTTCCACCAGATCTGGCATGTAACTGAATACTAAATTTTTAAGCGTAAAAATGCTAGCTTTGGACAGATCCAGAGCCTTAATGCCACTCTCAGCCAAGTCCTTAAATGTATCGCGGTCTGGGTCTTTCATATTTTTGTACCAAACTCCTTTTCCCATGCTGCCGCTGGAGTTAAGGATCAGAATGTGTATTTTGGTTCCTCTAATTGCTTTGAAGAACCGAACTGCCATGTCAACACTGAAGCCATTTAGAGACAAATCAAGCACCGTCATAGACATGTCCTTGAACGGGTTTCCACATTTATCCCATCCAGACCAATATGGACTCATGTCCAACATTTTGATATCCTGAAGTTTTAAACTTCTAAAATGTTTGCCTTGAAAATGGAGCAAATCTTCTTCACATAAACTGTTGATCCAGTTATGAGAGACGTCTACAATATGCAGCTTGCTCATGTTGATAAAGAACGAAGCAGGACGGAGTTTATGTATATTATTTCCAGACAGTGAAAGCTGCTCCAGAGACACGAGGGGTCTCAGGTAATCTCCTGAAACAATAGATTCACTTAACCTGCACTCTGTAAGATTGAGGATCTGAAGGTTGATTAATCCATTAAAAGCTCCTGGATCCACTTGTAGGTTCATGTTGTATGCCAGATCTAGTGTTGTCAGACTGGACAGTCCAATAAAGGCGTTATTCCTCAAGGTTAGTCTTCTTTCCTGTTGCTGAATCATAAGAATTTGCAGCGCCTCCAAACCAGAGAAGGAATCCTCTGAAATTTCACTAATGTAATTTAAGCTTAGATCCAAATAAGTTATATACGGAGGCAAAGCTGGCATCTCGTACAGGTTTCTCAGCGCACAGTAAGCTTTCTCATCTCTAATCAGGCATTGCGAAGTCGATTCTGCCACAAGAAGGGAGATGCCAAGTTTAAGAAGTGGCAGAATAAAACAGGGATTCCTGTGATTCATGCTGAGACACCTGCAAATGAAAACAATAATAATTAGAATGATATAAATAACATCTACTCAATTCAAGTATGTTTTATTGTAAGGGCAATTACATAAATAAGCAACAATGATCGGGCCCAAGCACCTGTGCCATTGCTGCCTGGGCGCACCACACAACCACCCAATCTTTTTACGTCCAAAAAGTCCCAGATGTCTTGATGTCATGTTGCCGTGGTTCAGTGTATAAATCCCCTAGGAGGAGTTTATCAAATACCATTGGGTGCATTTTGCGAACAACCCAAAACAACTGACTTCCAGGGGTCCTAATGGCAGCAGATTCAAACGTGTGTTGATTTTCATGACTTTTTATGTTAAGACCCCCAAAAACATTAGTAGAACAATATGGCCCATTACAGGGGCCAAGGGTAGCTCAATGGTTAAGGCATTGGACTAAACCCCACAACCACCAAGTTGCCACTGTTGGGCCCTTGAGCAAGACCCTTAACCCTCAACTGCTCAGTTGAGTAATGAGATAAAAATGTAAGTCGCTCTGGATAAGAGCATCTGCCAAATGCTTAAATGTAAACATGACATCAGCACTATCAGCTTGGGCCTTAAATATGTTTTATTGCATTACATGTCCAGTCTTCGGGTGCTATATGTTTATATGGTTATCACTCAGTACACTGAAAGCTTAAAATTTCACTTTTTACTTACTGATATTTTCATAGACAATAAAAAACATTTACATCTTTTTCCTACATAGTGAGTAAAACTGGCAGCACGATGACTTAGTGGTTAGCACTGTTGCCTTGCACCTCCAGGGTCTGGATTCGAGTCCCATCTCGGGGCCTGTGTGCATGGAGTTTGCACGTTTTCCCCGTGCTTGGTGTAACATGTGCTGTGTGTGGGCTTTAGAAAAGTTTATACGCAGTGCTGAATTACATTCTGGTTTTTAATAAGGAAAACAAAAGGCAGAAACACTTACAATAACCCTACTAACTCCTGGAACTCGAACTCAACAGAACCGAAGTTAATCCAACAAGAACTGAAATAAACATGTGCTAATTGTGTTTAATGTTGTGCACATTAAACACAACAGATGCCAGACCAAGATCACCAGAACAAAAGACTATTTATAACTGATCTTAATTAGTTAACCTCGGTTCAGGTGTGCTCCCATCACCTGACCGAGGTGCACTCTGGGAACTGAAGTTCACTACAAAAACTAAAAAAACACAGCTGAAAACAAAATGGAGTCCGGGAGCATGGCACCCTCTGGTGTTCACCCGTGACATCACCCCCCCTCCAAAGGCGCTACACCGGAGCGCCAAAAATGGAGGACCAGGGCACCCCCCCCAAGGTCCGGTGTCGGTCCTCCCGGCAGAGAGGCTGCAGCACAAGTTCCCTGGGCAGGGTGGCAGAGCGGGCACTGGCATTGGGTCATCGCCGAGTCCGGGCGGCGGAGCGTCTGGCACCCTCGAGGTCGAGCGGCAGAGGCGGCAGCACGACGTCCTTGAGGTCAAGCGGCGGAGGCGGCAGCACGACGTCCTCGAAGTCGAGCGGCGAAGGCGGCAGCACGACGTCCTCGAGGTCGACGAAGCTGGGCAGTGGCGGTAGCTCGACGTCGTTGAGGAAGCAGGGTAGAGACGGAAGCTCGCTATCGTCGATGAAAGGCAGAGGCTCACCGTTGTCGAGGCCAGTGAAGCAGGGCAGAGGCGGAAGCTCGACGCTGTCGAGGCCTGGTAGAGGCGGAAGCACCACGTCATCAAGGCCGACGAAGCAGGGCAGAGGAGGCAACTCGCCGTGGTCAACATAGGACAGAGGTTCGCCGTTGTTGAGGTCAGCGAAGCAGGGCAGCGGTGGAAGCACAAAGCCGACATCAAGGCAGAGGCTCACCGTTGTCGAGGCCAGCGAAGCAGGGCAGAGGCGGAAGCTCGACACAGTCGAGGCCTGGTAGAGGCGGAAGCACCACGTCATCAAGGCCGACGAAGCAGGGCAGAGGAGGCAGCTCGCCGTGGTCGACATAGGACAGAGGTTCGCCGTCACTGAGGTCAGCGAAGCAGGGCAACGGTGGAAGCACAAAGCCGACATCAAGGCAGGGCTGCAACTGAGCTGGCTCATACCCTTTGGGCCTCCACTGGGCTCTCTGGGAGACGGGAGTCCTCCACTGGGCTCTCTGGGAGACGGGAGCCCTCCACTGGGCTCTCTGGTACTTCATTTCCACTACACAGGTGCTGGTGCCAGGTGCCGGTTCTGGTGCTCGGCCGGTGCTGGCCTGGGAACCACCGAGAACCGGCCAGCGTTTACACTAGACAGGAGCTCAGTGGGAGCTGCATGATAATACGTCACAGGCCACGCCCACTAAACAGAAACAAACTTGCCCGAAGTCAGTTTACTGGTTATTCTCCAAACTATGAAAATGTATTTCAGTATCCAAAAACAGCTTATTCGACGTGTTATAACCGCTGAAAGAGATCGACATATACAACTAGCTTATTCACTATTTGGTCGGTTGTTCGTGTGAAGCCTGCGTCTATTAGTTCTTGTCTTATTTCCTCATACACTTCTAATACATTCTTAAAGCACTTTCCAATTTCTACTGAATCTCGGCGGATGTCCAAATTGTTAATAGCGCTTTTGTTTCGTCCACGCTCCATATTAACGGACTTTGCGTCTCCGCCATTTTTTTTACGTTTCCTATGGAGTTATAAGGAGCGTAAAAAAAATGGCGGAGACGCAATTGACGCCCACCGCTCGTGACATCACGGGTTCTCGCGACTAGACCAGCAGAGTTTAGGGGCCGGTGCCTGTTTTAGGGCACCGGCACCAACTTTTTTCTGTGGAAAAGCGCGGCACTGGTTCCAAATTTGGGATCCAGCACGGGAACCAGAGCAGTGGAAAAGGAGTATGGGAGACGGGAGCCCTCCACTGGGCTCTCTGGGAGACGGGATCCCTCCACTGGGCTCTCTGGGAGACGGGAGCCCTCCACTGGGCTCTCTGGGAGACGGGAGCCCTCCACTGGGCTCTCTGGGAGACTGGAGCCCTCCACTGGGCTCTCTGGGAGACGGGAGCCCTCCACTGGGCTCTCTGGGAGACGGGAGCCCTCCACTGGGCTCTCTGGGAGACGGGAGCCCTCCACTGGGCTCTCTGGGAGACGGGAGCCCTCCACTGGGCTCTCTGGGAGACTGGAGCCCTCCACTGGGCTCTCTGGGACAACTGGGCCAGCAGCGGGGCTGACTGGAGGTTCTGGGCCCGCACTGTCAAGCGGAACGAGCTGGTCCTGGAGCCGTGCACCCAACTCCAGCAGGGTTTGTATGCGTTCCTGATCGTTGGCTGCCCGGCACGCATTGATCTGCTGGATCAGCTCTCCAGCCAGTTGTAGGAGCAGTCGCCCTTGCTGTTGCTGCTCCTTGCCTTCTCCAGTCTTTTGCTGCTGAGCACTGCAGGGCGTCGCTCCCCTCGCTCCTGCGTGCTCCATGCTGTTCCGTCAGATGGCAAGCCGACTACTCACGAGGTCAAACAAGCTAACCATGGGGTATGACGCAGACAAAGGAAATCACTACAACCATTTAAACTAAACAAACAGGATATAAACATGAGACCTAGACATATCATGAACTAAACAAGACTAGGAACTTAATAAGACAGAGAGCTAAACATCACAAGGAACTAAAGATAACAGGAAACTAAACCTCACAAGGTACTAATCCATTTACAGACCAGGAGCTAGGAAATGTGGCATGATACTGAGACATGGAGAATTCCCAGATTACCCAAACAGTATGTAAACCAAAACAGCACATTAAACACAACAGATGCCAGACCAAGATCACTGGAACAAAAGACTATTTATAACTGATCTTAATTAGTTAACCTCGGTTCAGGTGTGCTCCCATCACCTGACCTAGGTGCACTCTGGGAACTGAAGTTCACTACAAAAACTCAAAAAACAGAACTGAAAACAAAATGGAGTCCGGGAGCATGGCACCCTCTGGTGTTCAACTGTGACACTTGGTGGGCTTGCACCCATGAGTGCACCCACAGTCACGCAGAAAGTCATGCAAAGACATGCAGTTTAGTGTGAATGCAAGTGTGAATGTTGACCGGAGGTCCTGCCACAGTTCCAAGTAAAATTGAAATAAATACAATGATAATCAGTATTGGCCGCCATAGTCCCTAGTTGGATTACAAACGTTTCTGGATAGATGGATGGATGAAATTAAAACTAAAAACAACAGGAGGCTGAGCAAGGCGTCTCAACAATCAAGAATAGTAACAGTCTCAAGTAATTCAAGGTTTTTAACCCTGTTGGTTCCCAGGAAACTGGAACAAACTGGAACCAACAGAAAACTCTCATCTGTGTAAAAAGAATTACAATGCACCGTAATAAGTCCGATTACACGGTGGCTCAGTAGTTAGCACCTCCAAGGTCTGGGTTCGATTCCCATCTCCGGACTGTTTAATGGAGTTGCATGTTCTCTCTGTGCCGACATGAAAATTAAGCTAATTGGGGCTTCCAAATTGGCTGTAGTGTGTGAGTGTGTGTACAGTATGTGTGTACAGTATGTGTGTGTGTGTGTGTGTGTGTGTGTGTGTGTGTCCTGCGATGGACTGGCACCACATCCAGGGTGTACCCCAACTCGTGCCCTCCTGGGATAGGCTCCAGGCCCCCGGTGACCCTGGATTCAGGATAAAGTGGTACAGACGATGAGTGAGTGTAATAGATTACTGTACAGTAACTCGGAAATCATAGTGCAAGAGTATTTACAGAGCATAAGTAGCAGATACTGTATATCTCAATATCAACTGATCAAAGAAGATTATTGTGTATTTTGGATGCCTTTAGTATTGTTTTACAGTGTAGATAATAATAATACTATAATAAAATAATAATAATATAAAGTCCATGGAGTTAGAAGATGTGTCCAAACTTTTCAGTGGTAGTGTACGTTCTTTTAATTTCTGCTGTGACTCATCCTCTTTTATGTGGCAGTTTCTCGCTTACTTTATCATATTTGTGATGTTGCCAAAAACCTTATCTCCCATTGACATGTCACATCTTCTTTTCTGTCTAGAAGAGTCAACCAGCTCCAAACAGTGTTTAGTTTCCTTCCTGCTATTGTCTGATTGACTAACTTGTAGTATTTGTTTCCCTGTATGCCTCACTAAAGCCTTTCTGTAAGCAGTGGAACTACAAGGTGTAAGTAAAAGTAGTGCCTATCCTAAACTGGATTTTTAACAAATCGCCACAATAAATTGTATCTTCCACTTTTTTGGCGCCTAACAGTTTAATATTGTCGATTTTCAAATCTGAACAATCAGGAATAAATTACTATTGATACTTTGGTATATCGGTCAATCCATCCTTCTGGCCGATCTGCACTCATAGATCTAATATTAAGCATCTTACCAAATCAGTTTTCCTCTCCAGCTCTGCAGTAAATCTCGTTCATTAGAGAATCATAACTATGTGGGGTTTCCAAAAACGTTCCCAGTTGGTTTGAGTAAACCAGTGCATGCTGGTACTTGGGAATTTCACTCGTGCTCACGTTCATGTTGGACGGAAATGAGTGTGTGCCGGTGCAGAAAACACGTACGTCCGCTCAGAATGGCGAAATCGTTCCCTTCTTCTTCTTCTTCTTCTTTGTCACACTTTGCTCCTCATGTTCCACTGTTTGCATGGGTTTCGCAACACCATGCTGTTTCTAACAGGATATGGGGGTTTTATTTTGATTTTTTTCTGACAAGCTAGAAAAGAGGAATCTGATCACGTTTAAAAGATTTTAGAATATTGATTCTGTTGAAATTCAGGTATTGAATAGTCTACAGTACAAGTGTCCCAAAAGTCTCCAGTGATATGGAAATGGACCCTTTTTAGAAAAATGTCTTCGGCATTTTTTCCATGCTCAGTTTATGTTATATACAGATACCCTTTAAGGATATGTTTGGCATAAGAAGAACATGTGCTCATGACTGGATGAGGGACTAAACAGCTGTGTTCATAAGAAAACCACTTGTTAGTGAGTGAGACTAACAAAACACTTCAGTTTGTTAGGGAGCATAAAGACTGGACTGAATGTGACCTGATGAGTCCAGATTGACCCTACTCCAGAGCGATGGGCGTGTCAGGGTAAGAAGGGAAGCACATGAAGCGGTGCACCCAGTTAGTTAGAACGTAGTTACTCATTATAATCATTTATCCAATATTGTCAACATCCCTGAAAGTAGATCTGATTCAAATCACAGCCTTATTGTAATACACTAGAACAACAACATACACGGGGCCTTGTACTGTGCACAATCCTTATAACATTCTCTCAAAATAGATGTTTATTTAATATTTGTAGAAGGGGTCTCTAGAGCCAGTGCTTTATAACAAAATAAAATAATTTAAAAAATCAGACTGAAAGCTCGAACTTTTGCACTTTTAACACTTTGCACTTTCTCTGTAATATGACATGCCTGTTTTTTGTCTTTTGTCTAACTTCATTAGAGAGAAGAAGAATGTTTATCACTGCCATAATGTATGCCATAGAAACAGAGGTGGAAAGAGTAATAAAATGTTGTACTTAAGTAAAAGTACTGTTACTTTAGTGAACTTTTACTGAAGTACAAGTAAAGGTACCCTTATAAAAATCTACTCAAGTAAAAGTAAAAAGTAGCTCTTTAAAAAGTTACTTTTTGTTTTTGTTTAACAGCGGGGGTGGGGGTGGGGGGGATGGGGGGGGGGCTGGAACACCCTCGCATAATAAATCTGTTCCCTTTGTTGTGCTTGAAATCAAAGTGGTCGCTTAAATATGGCGGTTTCCAGGGTGCAATTTTTTTTCCTTCCCCGTTGTATTATTTGTATTATTTTTCATTTTCATTCATTTATTTTTTACTCAGTAGCAAATATGATTTAAAATGTAGTGAAGTACAAAACTTTAAACAAAACATACTTAAGTAAAAGTAAAATTACAGATTTTTAAATAGTAGAAGTACACAAAACATCGACTCAGTTACAGTAACGCGAGTAAATGGTATTCATTACTTTCCACCTCTGCATAGCAGGAAGTAACATTTGGAAGATGTACAATTTATAGAAACATATGGATAAAAAACAGTATATTGTTGTGTAATAAATGTAATCATTTGCAAATTGCTGTGGTAGAAGGAAATTAACGTCAATTCAGGACACACCAGGTCACTGATTTTACCTATTTTTTATTTTAATAACTACACACCTGACAGATAAATGTGCGTTACAGATACAGCTTATTTATCTTGTTAAGAAAGAAAAAAAATACTTGACAGGGTGTGTTGGTACTGGACATACACGTCTAACTTGGTGTAATTTTTAAATCTTTCCATTGATATAATCCATGTATTTAAAAAGCAGTTACCGCTTCACAGTTTGTCACTTCATGGTTTGTCTCAACGTTCTTCTTCATTTGCTTTACTTTGGTGTCCTTTAATATACTGCGTTTAAGATGGTTGTAGAACCACTCCAAGTCCTGGCTGTCTTCTGGCCAGCAGAGATACCTCCTGGTCTGGAAGTAGGTTCTGACCGGTTCGTATTTCATCAGTCTGTAATGTGGTATGGTGTCCACAAGAAGCACGAGTAAGACATCCCGGAGCTCGTCCAACATTTTAGTCTGTGCCAGACTGAAGGCCTCCAAGCACCAGCCATCGTTCAGGAACTCTCTGGACAGGACACACAATGTTTTCTTACTCTTGCAGATCGCGTTATGCATGTTAGATAGATGATCCTCTCCTGGGATGAAATCTCGTGCTTCAAAGCAGCAACGTAAGTGGTTTCGATCAGAGAACTGGGTGTCCAGCTTTTCCAACAGTGCCTTTGTCACCCATTTCATATCTTTAGAACTGAAACATAAGTAGACATCATACACAAAGTCATCATTAGAAGGCAGTTTGGGCGCTCCTTCCACGAATCTTACAATCACCTTTCTGTAAAGCTTGAAGCAGTAGCCACGCATCTGAATAAAAATAATGGCCCCCGTGATGGTTAGAATAATAATTATGGTGCAGCAGATGAAAAGTGTAAGCCTCAGCTCCTCGATGTTCTTCTCATCCTCTTCGTCCTTACATAGTCTAGCCTGCAGAAGAGGCTTCCCTCGTTGTGCTTCGGGAAACTCACACATCAGTTCCTCAGCAGGGGAATCCATTTGCACACCTGTCTTATTTAACCACGTCTGTAAGTCTTTCAGACCGCAATCGCAAAGAAACTGATTCCCAAACAAGCTGATAAGTGTCAGGGTGCTGAAGGCTTGTGTATCCACAGAACCGAGCTGATTGTAGGCAAGGTTGAGTGTTTTCAGACTTTTGGGGAATACGCCATTAGGTATATAGGTTAAAGAGTTCACGGATAAATCTAAATAATCCAAAGACGTCAGTCCCTTGAAGATGTTTTCTGGAAGTGATTTTATGTAATTAATGTTCAGATGAAGTGTGCGTAACTGGTGAAGACGGTCAAACATGTTGAGACACTGTCCTTGTAACCAGAATTTTTCTAAGCCGGTGATGTGGAGGTCAAGAACGTGTACACTGTTTACAGGTGACACAGGATAGTCTGCATTAAGATAACACCATGAAAACACATTGCCTCCAAGATAGATGTTTTCAACATTGGGGAATTCCACTAAAATTTCGTAGAAGCTCTCAGCATTGCTTAGGCTGTTGTATTTCAAATCGATAGTAGTGATGTTTCGTACTTGGCTTGGTAGACCGTACAGGGATGTGATTTTGTTATTGTCTAGGTAAAGTACTCTAAGTGATGGAAGGTTCGCCAGTGTATGCAGAGATTGTAATGAATTTTCAGAGAGAAAGAGGTTAGCTAGATTGGGCAGTCCTTGAAACGAGCCAGACATAAGTAATTTAATGCTATTATTACTTAAATCAAGTGTTTTAAGTCTTTGTAAATTGTTAAATGTTTCAGAATAGATTTTATCCAAAAGGTTATAAGACAAATTGAGAATTCTTAAATTGTCCAGCCCATTAAAAGCATCACTCTCAATCTGGTTGATTAAATTATTAAATAACGAGAGATTCTCCAGATCTGGCATATAACTGAATACTGAATTTTTTACTACAAAAATGCTGCCATTGGACAGATCCAGAGCCTTAATGCCACTCTCAGCCAAGTCCTTGAATGTATTGCGGTCTGGGTCTTTCGTATTATTCTTACTGAAATTAAGTATCAGAGTGTGAACCTCAGTCCCACTAATTGCTTTGAAGAACCGCACTGCCATGTCAACGCTGAAGCCATTTAGAGACAAATCAAGCACCGTCATAGACATGTCCTTGAACGGGTTTCCACATTTATCCCATCCAGACCAATATGGACTCATGTGAAGCATTTTGATATCCTGCAGTTTTAAGAGAGTGAAGTTTTTGCCTTGAAAATGAAACAAATCTTCTTCACATAAACTGTTGATCCAGTTATGAGAGACGTCTACAATATGCAGCTTGCTCATGTTGATAAAGAACGAAGCAGGACGGAGTTTATGTATATTATTTCCAGACAGTGAAAGCTGCTCCAGAGACACGAGGGGTCTCAGGTAATCTCCTGAAACAATAGAGTCACTTAACCTGCACTCTGTAAGATTGAGGATCTGAAGGTTGATTAATCCATTAAAAGCTCCTGGATCCACTTGTAGGTTCATGTTGTATGCCAGATCTAGTGTTGTCAGACTGGACAGTCCAATAAAGGCGTTATTCCTCAAGGTTAGTCTTCTTTGCTGTTGCTGGATCTTAAGAATTTGCAGCGCCTCCAAACCAGAGAAGGATTTCTCATGGATTTCGCTGATGTAATTTAAGCTTAGATCCAAATAAGTTACATCTGGAGGCAAAGCTGGCATCTCGTACAGGTTTCTCAGGGCACAGTAAGCTTTCTCATCTCTAATCAGGCATTTTGGAGTTGATTCTGCCACAAGAAGACAGATGCAAAGTTTAAGAAGTGGCAGAATAAAACAGGGATTCCTGTGATTCATGCTGAGACACCTGCAAATAAACAAAGATAATGGATGATGAATACAACAACAGTAAAACAATGATTTCTTTGATTTGGCATTTTCAAGGGGAAGATTCATTGTGGTCTTTATTAGAAGAATCCCCAAGAATCTGGAGCACAAAACTTACATTTATTTAGGGTTTGCTGGTATCATCGAGCACCTTTAGGATGAACCGGAACAGAGATTGCGAGCCAGGCCTTCTCGTCCAACATCAGTGTCTGACCTCATAAACGCTCTAAAGGATCAATGGGCAGGAATTCTCACAGAAACACTCCACCATCTTGTGGACAGCCTTTAAGAAGAGTGGCGGCTGTTATAGCTGAAAAACGGGGACCAACTCCATATTGAAGTATATGTAATGTATTTGCATACAAAGTCATTGCAGGTTTGGCCAAATATACTGTAGTGTACCTGATGATCCAAACATTCCACCAGAAGGCCTTTTTCTTTGTCCATATGGTCAGCTGCAAATTTTAGTCGAGCCTAGAGGACTTTGGAGATGGGGCTCTACAGTATATTGGACGGCAGCCTTGTAGTCTGTGGTGATGTAAAACGGGCTTGACTGTAGACAGTGACACTGGCGTTCTAGCAGCTTCCAGGTTGCTTCATGTGCCTTGGTTGGTTCCAGGGTTGTTCCTCACTATCTGAACCAACATCCCCTCAGTTGACGATGACACTTTGAGTCTACTTTCAGACATTTGCAAAGAAGCTCCACTGACGAATAACGTGCGCTTACATACAGCTTTTGGAATAATCTGAATCTGCAGGTGAACTATTCCTGACTTTGCCATCCTTGTTAGCAGATCTGTACTGAGCTTCTTCATCTGGACCTTCATATTTGTTTGAGTGCTCTCAAACAAATGCTTTTCACAGTATGTTAGCACTGAGAAGCTACAGTACCAGCTCTATAATAATCACTAACAGGAAGTTGAGATGCAAAGTTCTTGCCAAAAAGGCATTCCTGAACTTTCAGCACCACTAAATTAATAATCAAAGTAGATGTATGTTCATGTTTGACCATTCATTTATTAATTTTGCTCAACAATTATTGTGTCTTTTTAATACACTATATGGCCAAAAGTATGTGGACAACTGAGCACCACATACAGTATACTCTAGCGTTACAGGTTCTCTTTGCTGGAACCAAGAAGCCCAAGCCAGTTCCACCATAACAATGCACCTGTGCTGATATCTGGCTCCGTGAAGACATGGCGTGTTAAATTTGGAGTAGAAGAACTCAAGGGTTCTGCACAGAGCCCTGACTGAATCCAACACCTTAGGGGTGAACTGGAACACTGACCCCAGGTTCTAAGAGCTTCCAAACAAAACGTGTGGTTGGACACAAGGTGTCCACAAACTTTTTCCATTTAATATGTGTGTAATCTTACGTTGGTGTGTTTTTTCTTCAGAAATTAGTTATTAACATATTCTACGAATTATGAAATCAAAAATAACACAACCTGTTATAGGGACACAAAATCAATAAAACAATTTACCAACAATTGCAATTTGTTCACTAAATGAGGTCATAACAGTCACGTCTTTTCGTGTCCTCACTCTCTCATCGTCGATATCACTTGATCCTGTACACTACCCGTTGGGAACGCCAGTTAGTTTAATCTGCATGTCTTTGGTCTGTGGGAGGAAAAACCGGACTATCCAGAGGAAATCCAGCAAGCACAGGGAGAACATGCAAACTCCAGACACACAGAACCGAGGTGGGAATCGAACCCGGGACCTGGAGGTGCGAAGCGACAGTGCCAACCACTACGCCAAATTGCTGCCTACGTTTGAAGTTAATAAAAAATGCAATTAGACACAACATCTTCTAATCTTATATTTTCTTGTGGCAGAAAAATGACAGCTTTCCTTCAGCTCGACTTTTTTTCACTGAAGACTCCTTCCAGAAACGTCTCCTTACAAAATAGTGCACGTGACCACTTCACTTTTTTTCTTCATTACGTACAAAAACAAATGGAGTACTGTGTATCCACCACCATACATGTCCCTGATAAGGAGCTGTTATGGAATAATTAATCAACACCGTCTGACCAATGAGAATCCAGCCTTTCAAGGTCTAAGGACAGCAGGAAAAACCCTGCAGGCACAAATGCAAAGTAGCCGAAACTCACAACTCAACCAGGCAGGAAGTGAACTGGAATGTGACGCACCATGTTATTATATAATCACTCTATTAAAATTATCTTTCCAAGTTATACAGAACAAGACTGATCATCTGGTTGTCCTCAGGCTTTTCTAAGACATCTTCAAAGATCTGTTGAGAAGAACAGCCCTCTCATTCTACACAGTGATTTGGGAATTGTTGCTCTTAAAGTCAGTAAAGTAAAAAAAGTCATAATGTATTACTAGACTTACTACGGTGGGAGGACAAAATAGTATAATGTGTGACCACGAGGTACTTTCTAGGGGCCATGGCTTGATAACAGGTGTAGATAAGATCTGTACACAATATACTATCTCTTTCCCATGCCATAATAAGTCATGGCCACAACATACTATCTCGTTCCCACACCATCCTGTGCTATCTCGTTCCCACACCATCCTGTGCTATCTCGTTCCCATGCCGTAGTAAGTCATGGCCGCAACATACTATTTCTTACTCACACCTTAATACGTCATGGCCACAACATATTGTCTCTTTCTTACACCTTAGTGGGTCATGGCTCAACACTATCATGTTCCAACAGCTTAGTAAGTCATGGACACAACATACTATCTCTCTTTCTCACACCTTTAGTAGGTCATGGACACAACATACTATCTCGTTCCCACACCATCCTGTGCTATCTCATTCCCACACCATCCTGTGCTATCTCATTCCCACACCATCCTGTGCTATCTCGTTCCCACACCATCCTGTGCTATCTCGTTCCCACACCATCCTGTGCTATCTCGTTCCCACACCATCCTGTGCTATCTAAATCGATACTTTGAAAACGGTACCGGTGCCAAAACGGTGCCTGAACCGATACTTTTAAGCCACAAAATTATAGTGGATGACTCAAGAATTTATTTTTATTGAACAAAAAATTTTATGCTTGAAATTGAACAATATATTAAAAGTTTAAAGTATATATGAATATGTAAGCTTCAAATTTTAGCAATTCTTTTGCAGAAATTTCACCATATTTGCCTTTTCTGTCAAAATACGACACCTTTCCTGACTTATTGCCCTGCACAGGACATGTATAGCCGCCTTTACAATGGTAAATGTGGTCACTGTTGTAGTACTACTAGTACAGGCTGGAAAGCCACAATTATAAACAGAATCCACGTTACATTAGTTTTTTACAAATCGTTTGACTATTTGTTAGCATGAATGCAAGATTTGCATTTTGCTATTAACATTACATTATCCTACTACTAACCTGCGGAAAGTCTGCTGACGTCATCATAATCAGTGACTCCTTTTTGCTACAGTTGATATGACTGGTGCTGGGGTCGTCCACACTGATAGCGCCAGCTGTTGTCCACAAGCTGTTAAACACGGTGCCTCCCTCTGCTTTAAACTTTATTCCGTCTGCCCTCGAATGTTTCATTAGATTTGACGTGTTTCCGCCTTTACACGCAACTGCTGTAAGACATTCGCTGCACGTCGCGGTGTCCGAATCCTTTCTTGTGAAATACAGCCACACTTTCGACTGTTTAGTTTTAGGCATTTTAACGAAAGTTTAATTTAGCATGCTAAGCTATCGGTAGACCGCCTGCTGCCGTCAGAGCGAGTGTAACGTTAGTTGCTGCATTCACGCGCATGTCGGATGGTCTCTCATTTCCGGATAATTTGTGCTTTTAATTTCTTTAATTTAATCTAATAAACTATTAATCTACAAAAATATATGAATCTAGAGAACAAATATTTCAATCGACAGTTCAGGCATTTAAGTGGCACCGAAATTCGCGTTCTGTTTCGGTCCGGTACATAGCGGTTCTATAGGTACCGGTGCCGTCTTGGCACCGGTGTTCGGTACACAACCCTAAGTAAGTCATGGCCGTAACATACTATTTCTTACTCACACCTTAATACGTCATGGCCATAACATATTCTCTCTTTCTTACACCTTAGTGGGTCATGGCTCAACGCTATCATGTTCCAACAGCTTAGTAAGTCATGGACACAACATACTATCTCGTTCCCACACCCGCCCCTTTCCTCCAGGATGCCTCAAGTGCCCTTTTCTTGTTTTGTTTTTTTGTTGTTGTTGCTATTGTTGTTTTATGTGTATGTGCGTATGGAGCCCTGTCTTTGCCCCTCAACAATAAAATGTAATTATTAATCTCATTCATTCATTCATTCATTCATCTTCTATACCGCTTAATCCTGTGTTCAGGGTCGCGGGGGACCTGGAGCCTATCCCAGGAGACTTCGGGCACTAGGCGGGGTACACCCTGGACAGGGTGCCAATCCATCGCAGGGCACACACACATACACACACTCACACACCCAATCACACACTACGGGCAATTTAGGAACGCCAATTAGCCTAACCTGCATATCTTTGGACTGTGGGAGGAAACCGGAGTACCCGGAGGAAACCCACCAAGCACGGGGAGAACATGCAAACTCCATGCACACAGAGACGGGAATCGAGCTTGGCCGGGGAATCGAACCCAGACCCTGGAGGTGCAAGGCGACAGTGCTAACCACTACACATTATTAATCTCAACTTTGCTAAATAAAAGGATCTGGCTTGCATCAATCACATGACTACCATTAACCAATGCTCGCACATGAAGGCAGAGCGCGCTCGTTACGAGCCGGGTACGAGCTCGCAAAGTGCACGCGCATGTTCTGCAGGCTGGTTGGTACGGAGCTGGAGGAGAAGCTGGCAAATTAATTGGAAGGTGCAGACTGTAACAAAACAGTAAATAGGGAGTACAGCGCAGAATATAGTCTATAACAACAAATGAATTGAAATAAAATGAGCGTGCTGTTTGTGTAACAGCGCAACAAACATTACCTGTCCTTTTATGACCTGCACCAGTAGTGGTGGTCATTAACTGCTAGCTAACTGGATAAGGGGGTTACAGGGGGGTTACAGGGGGGTCTGTAGCTCTGACCACCGTTTTAGGGACCATGTTTAGTTTTAAAGTTAGTTACAGGACTTTTCCCTTCTTTTCTGGAGGCCATTTATTTCACTAAAACTATCTAATATGGATATCCACATAATTATGGATTATTATATTTATGATATTAAAAAAACACAGTCTCAGAACAACACAGCCCCGCCCTCCAGCACTATCAGCAACAGGAGCAGCATTGTCCTGTTGCTTTACATTGTCCCCACCTGATGACACTCATACAGTAATGATGAAATTCCATATTAGATTCATCATGAATGTGAGTTGTTGTTCTTCAGCATGTTCTATCTTTTTTAACTTTGAGCACCTGCCCCTTAAAACGTCTCTGCACGGCCCTGCACCTTAGTAAGTCATTGCCACACCACGTCTCTGTCTCTTTCCCACACCTTACTACGTCATGGCTGCAACATACTGTACTGTCTCATTCCCACAACATACTGTCTCTTTCCCACAACATACTGTCTCTTTCCCACACCATACTGTCTCTTTCCCACAACATACTGTCTCGTTCCCACAACATACTGTCTCTTTCCCACAACATACTGTCTCTTTCCCACAACATACTGTCTCTTTCCCACAACATACTGTCTCGTTCCCACAACATACTGTCTCGTTCCCACAACATACTGTCTCTTTCCCACAACATACTGTCTCTTTCCCACAACATACTGTCTCTTTCCCACAACATACTGTCTCGTTCCCACAACATACTGTCTCGTTCCCACAACATACTGTCTCGTTCCCACAACATACTGTCTCGTTCCCACAACATACTGTCTCGTTCCCACAACATACTGTCTCGTTCCCACAACATACTGTCTCTTTCCCACAACATATTGTCTCTTTCCCACAACATACTGTCTCTTTCCCACAACATATTGTCTCGTTCCCACAACATACCATCTCGTTCCCACACCATAATATCCCATAATATTGCCGTGGTAAGTCATGGCCACAACATACTGTCTCTTTCCCACACCTTAGTAAGTCATTCCCACAACATACTATCTCGTTCTCACACTTTAATAAATCATGGCCACAACATACTGTCTCGTTCCCACAACATGCCCCCCCCCCCCCAGTGTCACCAAGGGGGCTCAGTATGAACCTTATTTACAAAATAATTAAAAATCCTGCGTGACTTTAAGGTTTTAGTTACAGAACTTTGTGAGTGCCTCTTGACTCCGTTCTCTTATCTCTCTACATTCCATGCTCAGGTAGGATGACAACGCGCATGCGCACAGCGAGCATAGTAACACATCTTATAACTTTCCCCCCTTGTGTAAACGTCACGTGATGATCATGAGCCCTAATAAGAGTGTGTGGTGTAATGAGAGTCTGAGGCTCTCACCGAGTCAGTGTTAATCCTCTCCAGTCCGGGGTTTAGTCCTGATCCCTGCAGGAGTTCAGCTCCGCTTCCCCCGGGGTGTTTGGAGTTAAACCTGGGAATCCCGTTTCCCGCTCGCGCTGGAAGGAAATAAAGTCGTGCCAGCGCAGGGGCCGCGTGCACATCCGCTCTGAGTCGCGCGACCGGTCCGTTCGTCTCCGTCTCGAGCGTCTCACTCACGCGCGCACTCACTCACTCACTCACTCCGCAGTCTGCGTGTTTACACGCGTTGCGCAACACCCCGCTGTTTCTAACAGGATATGAGCTTTCTGACTACACACACACATTCTCAACTCAAATATCTCACATTTTAAACTATATATATATATATATATATATATATATACACACACACTACCGGTCAAAAGTTTGGGGTCACTTGCAAATGTCTTTGTTTTTGTTTAGTGATTTATTTTCTACATTCTACAACAATACTGGGGGATTTCAAAACTATAAAATAACACATATGGAATTAGGTAATTACGTAACAACAAGAAAAACACCAGTTAGTTGTTATTGTAAGACACAGAGGTCGGCCTTTCTGTAATAGTTCCTGCAAGAACAGTATTGTGTCGAGTGCATTTGCAAAATCCGTCCAGCACCATAATGAAACTGTCTCTCATGAAGGCCGTCCCAGGAGGACGAGACCAAAACCTACCTCTGCTGCAGACGAGAAGTTCATTTAGAGTTATCAGCCTGAAAAATGACCAATTAACAGCAGCTCAGATTAGAGGCGTTATGAAGTCTTTACAGAGCAGAAGTAGCAGAAACATCTCAATATCAACTGTTCAAAGGAGATTCATGCAGTTTTTGGACGCCTTCAGCAAAACTTTACAATGTAGAAAGAAATAAACATCAGGAACCATCATGGAGTTAGAAAGTGATCTAAATCTTATTAACGGTAGTGTATATATACTGCATCTCTTATTCATTAATAATGATAAATACATTCTTCTCTCCAGCATGGTATCTACTGCAATAGAAAAAAAACTTTTGGACACCAGTGGGTTAACCAAGAATGAGGCTTTTCCCCAAGCCTGAGGCAAGCCTAGCAGATGTTTCTGATCAACAAGAGTCTTTGCCCAGCAGAAGACTTCTGTCCAACTTCTGACTAACCATGACCAAACACATTTAAGCAATAATAATAATAATAATAATAATAATAATAATAAAAACCAGAAGTCTCCAGTGTCAGATTTGGAATGTTCTGGATTTCACTCCATAATTTATCTGTTTTAACAGAAAATAAATCTTATTAACCATAAAATAGACTTCCATTAATACAATTTACACCTACAGTATGCATGAATTATTCAGCCAAAATACAGTAATGGTGCTGATTTACTCGGCTGTAACTTATCCTGTATACAATATGTATGTTATAAAATGTTGTATGTTATACAAAATGTGTGTGTCTAAGAAGCTACTTGTGAAGTTTATGTAACATGGAAGTGACCAGTCTTGCTTCCCTAAAAATTTCAAGTTGCTAACTTCAGCCATTTTGCAGAGATGGTTTTACATGTCCCCCAAAAATGGCCATTTTTCAGAGTTATACTGTCTCAAACAATTTCAAACAATAATCAGTTAAAAAGCAAATTATTTATATTTCTTCATGAGTATTGATACTAAAATTGATGGAAGCTTCAAGTAGCATATAACCTGTAAACAATTTTGCTTAAAATCGATTTTTGGTAAAAGCTTAAAAAGCAAAAAAATCTGTAGTGTCCGTAACCATGTCAAATTCATGTTGCTATATCTTAACATTGCATTGCATTTTAGAATGATACACTTTTTCAGGTTTATATCTTTTCATGTGAAATCTAAATTGGCCAAGTTTCATCTGAATGTCAACTGAGATCATTAAACGATTTGAATTAAAAAAAGTTACAGACACTACAGACATAAAAGCGCATGAAATTGTACTTAGCAATTGTGTTTCTTTTTACCTGATGAAAAAATAAATGTTTACGCATATTTACGAAAACTAAGCTTTAAGTATTCTGACAAATGGTGTTATATGATCTTATCTGAAAATACCACCTTATAGCACCGATACCATGTTTTGTCAGAATGCAGTACCAGATGGCGACCCCTCGAGGGAAGCAGCCGAAAGAACAGCCACATATGTCTATTCTTAACTTCCAGATAACCTCACACCTAGATGACTGAGGATCTTCACAGACATGCGTATAGTTAGAACTTCAACAAAGGTTCGAAGTCCTTACTAAATGTTTTGTGCATTAAAAATTCTCTTGAGATTCTGTAATCACCTCGTTTGAGTGATAAGTGTTTTGTGTGACCAGTGATGTCATGTTTCAGCCAGTTGTGCCAGGATCATGAACATCACCCAGGCTCTAGTGGAAGAGCTTTGATTACACCTAGTGGTCAAAAATGGGGACTGAAGCAAATCATAACTGCAGCTTATATGGGTTTAAATCATCTGATTGTTCTATGAATGCTTCACCAGCCAGGAAAACATTTGACCTCATCAAGTATTGAGATGAACTTTTGTTATTGACCAAATCCTTATTTTACAGAGGAATTTACCAATTAATTCATTAAAAATCCTACAATGTGATTTTCTGGATTTCTTTTCTTATTTTGTCTCTCATACAGTAGTTGAGGTGATGGAAACTACAGGCCTGGTAGAACTGGTGGCGGACTAAATAAATAAATTGCCCCACTGTATATATAGAAAACCTTTATATAACATTTTTATAAAAACATCTGGATATATATATATATATATATATATATATATATATATATATATATATATATATATATATATACTCGTTAAAAAAGCAGTTTTTAAAGCAAAATCTTTCCTTGTGTTTACGTCTTTATTTCTTGAATGTCATGGATGTTCAACTTCGTGTCAGCAACATGATTACATTAGTAGTGAAACGATAACATAAGATTCATGCATAGATTATAATCAGATTTGTACATGATAATGTTGGTTAAATCTAAACTATAATCATTAATCACAATAAAAAATAAACCCACAGTAATTATATATCACTTGTTCATTCTTTTCAAGACTTTCTGTCCCTGCACAGCTTAGCATGCAGAAGAGGCTTCCCTTGTTGCTTTTTGGGATACTCGCACCTCAGATTCTCAGTAGACGTAAGCATTGTGACATTTGTCTGAGATAACCATCTCTGGAAGTCTCTTATGCTGCAATCACAAAGAAAGAAGTTTCCAGATAACTCTAATGTGGTGACGGTGCTGAAGGCTTGAGGATCTACAGAACCGAGACGGTTGTAGGCAAGGTTGAGTGTTTTCAGACTTTTGGGGAATACGCCATTAGGTATATAGGTTAAAGAGTTCACGGATAAATCTAAATAATCCAAAGACGTCAGTCCGTCGAAGATGTTTTTCGGAAGTGACTGTATGAAGTTATTTCTGAGAAGAAGCGTCTTCAATTGGTGAAGACGGTCAAACATGTTGAGACACTGTCCTTGTAACCAGAATCTTTGTAAGCCGGTCATTTGGAGGTCTAGAAATTGTACATTGTTTAAAGGTGACACCAAATATTTGGAATTGAGAAAACATGATGAAAACACATTGCCTCCAAGGTAGATATTTTCAACATTGGGGAATTCCACTAAAGTGGTGTAGAAGCTCTCAGCATTGCTTAATCTGTTGTACCTCAAATCGATAGTAGTGATGTTTCGTACTTGGCTTGGTAGACCGTATAGGGATGTGATTTTGTTATTGTCTAGGTAAAGTCCTCTAAGTGATGGAAGGTTCGCCAGTGTATGCAGAGATTGTAATGAATTTTCAGAGAGAAAGAGGTTGGCTAGATTGGGCAGTCCTTGAAACGAGCCAGACATAAGTAGTCTTATGTTATTATTAGATAAATCAAGCGTCTCGAGACTCGGTAAGTTGTCGAACATTCTAGAATCAATTTTATCCAAAAGGTTATGATCAAGATTCAGTTTTTGTAACTTGTCCAATCCATTAAAAGCTTCACTCTCAATCTGGTTGATTAAATTATTAGCTAATGAGAGTTCCACCAGATCTGGCATGTAACTGAATACTGATTTTTTAAGCGTAAAAATGCTAGCTTTGGACAGATCCAGAGCCTTAATGCCACTCTCAGCCAAGTCCTTAAATGTATCGCGGTCTGGGTCTTTCATATTGTTGAACCAAACTCCTTTTCCCATGCTGCCGCTGGAGTTAAGGATCAGTTTGTGTATTTTGGTTCCTCTAATTGCTTTGAAGAACCGCACTGCCATGTCAACACTGAAGCCATTTCGAGACAAATCAAGCACCGTCATAGACATGTCCTTGAACGGGTTTCCACATTTATCCCATCCAGACCAATATGGACTCATGTGAAGCATTTTGATATCCTGCAGTTTTAAGAGAGTGAAGTTTTTGCCTTGAAAATGAAACAAATCTTCTTCACATAAACTGTTGATCCAGTTATGAGAGACGTCTACAATATGCAGCTTGCTCATGTTGATAAAGAACGAAGCAGGACGGAGTTTATGTATATTATTTCCAGACAGTGAAAGCTGCTCCAGAGACACGAGGGGTCTCAGGTAATCTCCTGAAACAATAGAGTCACTTAACCTGCACTCTGTAAGATTGAGGATCTGAAGGTTGATTAATCCATTAAAAGCTCCTGGATCCACTTGTAGGTTCATGTTGTATGCCAGATCTAGTGTTGTCAGACTGGACAGTCCAATAAAGGCGTTATTCCTCAAGGTTAGTCTTCTTTGCTGTTGCTGGATCTTAAGAATTTGCAGCGCCTCCAAACCAGAGAAGGATTTCTCATGGATTTCGCTGATGTAATTTAAGCTTAGATCCAAATAAGTTACATCTGGAGGCAAAGCTGGCATCTCGTACAGGTTTCTCAGGGCACAGTAAGCTTTCTCATCTCTAATCAGGCATTTTGGAGTTGATTCTGCCACAAGAAGACAGAACCAAAATTGAAGAAGCGGTAGAATAAATCTGAGCCTGTCAATCATACTGAGACACCTGCAATCAAACAAAACGCATTAGAAGGTAATGAATAACAAGGACTTACTTCTGGTTCTATTTATATTTAGGTTATATTGCCATGATCAATATCAGTGAACTCGACAAATATTAATTAATCATTAACAGAAATTCTTGGTTGAAAAATACTCACTGCTGATTGGCTGCTTGGGATCAGGATGCCTCAAATGTAGATCCGTCTTTAACTGTAGCCTGTTAGTGTAAGGAATTGGGAAGTTCATTGAATAAAAAACCACCACAACTAAGTGAAAGTGAATAACGTGACAGAAGAATATTATAGAACCGACCAGTTTTCAGATGCAAACAAAAAAAACCTAATGTCCTGGGTTTTGTGTCAAAATAGAAAGGAGCAAGTGTGACAAAGTTACCAGAAGACAAAGTTACTCTGGCATATTCTCCAGCATGCTCAGTAAAACCTAACAGAAGTTGTATTGCAGCACTTGGGCCCATACAAAAAATGCCATAAGCAAAGATGCCTTTGAAAATATTTCTACATAAAATAACCTTTTATAAACAAAACTAAAGATTAATAGAAATAAAAACACTCAGTACCTGGTGTGAAAACTCTTAATCAGTAGTGTTAGATAGAGATTTGAATAATTAACCTTGGAGTCAGATTTGTCCAGTTTTATAAGTAAAACAGCTGTTAGGTTTTACTGAATGTGCTGAAGAATATGTTAAGTTCTTCTGGTACATCTGTCACACTTCTATTTCCTGCAAGACCCAGGAGCCACAATTTATTTATTTATTTATTTATTTATTTTTGTTTTTGTTTATATCAGAAAACAGATCTGTCATGCAATAAATGTATAAATCATAACAATAATAATAATAAATAATAAAGTAAATAGTACGTCAAGTAGAATTTTTATTAGCATTTAGTATATTACAGTTCAGTATATTATTATTATTATTATTATTATTATTATTATTATTATTATTAATAATAATAATAATAATAATAATAATAATAATAATAATAATGTCGAATACATTTGTACAAAATAATTGAATATGATAAATATTTTTAAAACTAAATATGGTGTATATATATATATATATATATATATATATATATATATATATATATATATATATATATATATATATATATATATAGTCCTAGTCCTATGACTATCATTTGTCATATACAATATTACTTATTACTGTTGCTATGTACAATTCTACAAATTGTTCCCCTGTTATATATTTGTATCTTCTTTAATAAAGGCTTTATCTTGTCTTATCTTATCTGAAAGATTAATGACTGTTTTTAGAAGACTAAATGTAAAGAAAGTTTTATTTCTTACCGAATTGTCCTCCAAAATCTTGTTTAAAATCTTGCTCTCCTTAGACACTTTGTGAAAGTGCATTTCTTCTCAGCCGTAATATATAGTCCTCACGAGTGTAATTCTGGACATTCTGTTGAGGCAATGTACATTCATGTTGTTTTTGTCACTTTCCTGCAGGATATGTTTACTTTAGTTTCATCATCACCCGATGTTTCAGGGTCAAATTCAGAACAGAGCAGGGCAATGCTCTACACACAGAGACGAAGCGTATGGGGGTTTTTATTATTATTTTATTTAAATGATTTACTCCTTCAGTTATTTACTTGGAATTCTCGAATCTGATTGATCTAAAGATTGCTCTTTATTGCACAGCTGTGATGTAATATCGGCTGCAGGACAAATTACAATACAGAAGGGAATTCCAGAGTCGGTTCATTTGCATCAGTGCGTCGAGACGAGTCAAAACTTGTGGCTCTCAGATCATTTTTTTATCGTTGTATTTTGACCAGTTATACCTAAAAATATGATTAAAACTCCACTTTTTTGTCTTGCTTTGCATTGCATTTTCCTTCTTATATCTCTGTTTAGATATTAATTAAATCAGCAAATGTGCATTGGCAAATACAATGATTTATTTCCAGTTAGCCATGCACTGATTAGGGCTGATTCAAGATATAAGCAGATACAAGCATACATGTATCCACATGCTATATTTATCAAATCTATCCAGATTGTTTCACCTTTACATGTTTAATCTAAAGATGAACAGGAACCTGTCAACACTGCTATTACTTAAACCTTAGTAGTGACGCTATAGCAGTGTCTCAAGTCGCGTGCCGCAACACGCTGGACACTTTGCAATGTCCTAAACAAGAACCTTACATAATGTACACAGCTAGGGAAAGTCTCTGATTTGTAGTGCTTTAGTACACAGGTTTACTGGACAGACCTGACGCTTACCGTTTGTGTTTCCAAACAGAGTGGAACACTGATACTTATGTTTTCCTGAAAGAGATGTCTGTAATTCTGGAATATTCTTTTTTTTTTCTTTGTATTACAATTACAACCTGCTGGTGCACCTTATGTACAGTCACTTACGTTCCCGCCTGTATATACAATCATCATTCATCATGTACATGTACATGTACTGTATATACAGTAGAAACAGTATATTTGCGTTATTTCACAAGATTGTACCTGATTGCACCATATGTTTTTTTAGCTGACTTAATTACAATTACTAAGTCATTTGAACAGGAACTGCTTTATGTGTGTGTGTGTGTGTGTATGTGTGTGTGTGTGTTTAGTATTCTACAATTTATTCTTCAGAATACCATATTGAGCATTCTACACTAAATCAAATGATAATCCTACATCATCTGTGTTTTCCATTAACATGAACAAGAGATTAAACGTCTTTGCAATGACTTAACTCAGGTTCAATGCTCTCTCTCTCTCTCTCTCTCTCTCTCCAGCCTTTCAAATATTTGATGTCCACTTGATCCAGGTGACGTCTTGTTTTCTCTTAAATCTATATTAAATCACAGAACTAAAAGCCATTTTGGAGTAAATTGGTTAAATGAATATAATATTTACAGAAGACTTTTGATCCGGGCTTGTATAGGGATTATAAAATGTCCACGTCATATGGACATGTACTGTAGAAACTGTTTTCCTGTGTTGACCCCAGTGAAAAAAAAATACATTTTAGTGTATTACAAATATATTGAAATCCTCGATAATACACTGCAAATATACTAACAAAAAGTTGTACCATCAGTTAATATATAAAAAGTATACTAACATCATGCTTTTACCAAATTTTGGAATTAAACTTTAAATATACTTAAAAATGATTGTATTATAGTACACGTTCCAAAGATATATTATTGGAAAATATACTTTAAGTGAAAGGCTGGTCTAATTTCCAAAGTATACTTATTTAAACTTGTTTTTCAATATATTTTTGGTATATTTTTTAAAAAATATGCTCGAAATAATCATTGTACAAATGTACAGAAAGTATATATTAGAATACAAATTTTAATATACGGTAGTCTCAGTATATTATCAGTTAAATGTAAATGTACTTATATTGAGTGCACTACTCTCTCACGCTGAATCTCTCCCTCGCGCGCGCGATCTCAAACTCGTTCCTGCGCGCTGAAAATCACTTTTGCCGTTCAAGATAATTTATGTTTTTACTCCTCACTCTTCTGTCCGCTCACTGTCATAAAGCGACACACCAACTGCAGCAGCCTTGTAACCTCTGCAACTATTCCAGCCAACCGGAGACTAGACAGCGCCCCACCAGCCAATCAGAGTTGGAGGCGGGCAGATTCGGACTGTCCGTTCTCTGATTGGCTCCCCAGTTCTCCACTTCTAGTTTGAATTAACGGCTGAAGCTGCATCATCGCGTGCGTTAGTTCGTATCGTTATTATTTCATTTTCATCGGCATAAGGTAAATTTTACGGTTTTAAATTAAGTACATACTTTAATCTATAGTTTATATTGTCTAATGTGTTGTTGTTAATGTGTTGTGTGCTTTGCTTGTGGTATAATGGCTCTGTAGCTCTCGGCCTGTTTTCAGTCTCTGTGTAACAGAATCAACACACCAGGTTTAAACTAATACTGTACCTGTAGATTCTAATACTAATGTCTGTCTGTGTTCACACACCAGGTTTAAACTAATACTGTACCTGTAGATTCTAATACTAATGTCTGTCTGTGTTCACACACCAGGTTTATATTTTAGTTTGTGTTTGTGAGACAACCTGATGTTTTGTTGAGCACAAATAAACTATAGTAGTGCTTTTTTGTAACCTTGTGCAAATTAAATCTGTTGAACTCATGAATAAAGTCTGCCTCATAATTACTGATGTAAAAACATGTTATAGTGTAGAAAATGCATTTAGCATATCCTACACACTTAATGTACTGGTAACACATTTGCAGTACAGTATTGTGGGCGGGGCGGCGGTTTGCGACCGTCATGCCTTGCGGCAGGTGTTCTTTTTGTTCACCCTGTTTGGGACGTGTGTTTAGGTTAGTGGCTTCGGCCAAGTGTGAGTATGTGTACATGTGTGTTATCTATATGCATGTATGTGCTGCATTCTGCTACCGCTCTCCAGTTCTAGCTAATAGCTGAATAAGTGTGTCATTACATTGTGTAACTGTCATGTCTCTCCCAGGAATTCGGACACAAATGCAGGCCTTGAACAAGAAATAGTCTTTTATTGTCGAGCACACAAACGCAAAATCCCACTCTCCCAACAAGAACTAAAACATAACTGAAAACTGTTCAGAAATAACGTGGGAGTCCTTTTCCTTTCTTTAAATAGACGCTGGCTTTCCTTTGCCGGCTTAAACGATGGGAGTTCCAGGTTCCCTTTAGACCTGGAGGGGAAAACAGGCAAAACACAGAAACATACACGATTGTTCTCATAAGCACGCACAACGGTGGACAGATATGGGACTCCGGGGTCGGCTGGTATAAATAGAGAGAGACATAAGGATGCACAGGTGATCTTAACAATTAGACAAGGGGACAGACATACACACGTAGACACACTAGGGGGAGACAAAGCGCCGGCTCAGTAATCCGGGGAGCTGGATCTCACTCCCCGAGGCTGTGGTGGTCCAGATGTTATAGTACCCCCCCCTCCAGAACCGGTTTCTGGAGGAAGGCGAGGGCGCCCCCTATGTCCCGCCGGGGGGAGCGAGGACTCACCTGGGTGACGGGTTTGCCGGTGGGCAGGGCGACCCGGAGGACGGTTCGCTGGGCGATCCGGCCGAATTCTGTGATGAGTTCGTGACTCAAAATGTCTCGTGCCGGGACCCAGCTCCTCTCCTCCGGACCGTAGCCCTCCCACTCGACTAGATACTGCAGAGCCCCCGCTCTCCTCCGCGAGTCCAATAGCTCCTTGACTCAGAACGCCGGGGCACCCTCTATTTCCACAGCCCCGGGGCGCGATGGTTCTGCTGTTCCTTCATCCAGTGGTCCCCGAACCACCAGCCTGAGAAGAGAGACATGGAAGACAGGGTGAATACGTAGGTGTGCTGGGAGTTTTAGTTTAAATGACACTGGGTTTATCTGTGCGATGATGGGAAAAGGGCCTATGAACCTGGGGGAGAGTTTTCTGCATGGGAGATTGAGGTGGAGGTCCCGTGTTGAGAGCCATACCTGATCGCCTACCTGGAGCAGACAACTCTCCCTTCGCCGCCTATCGGCGTGTTTTTTAAAGCGCTGCACTGCTTGGGAGATTTTTGTGTGTGCATCCTCCCATACTTTCTCCGCTTTTTTAAACCACTGATCCACCATGGGAACATCGGTGGGCGTGGCATCCCAAGGACATAGCGGGGGTTGATAACCGAGTACACATTGGAACGGCGTTAGGCCGGTAGAGGAGTGACGCAGGGAGTTTTGTGCATATTCCGCCCAGGTTAAACAGTCTGCCCATTCGTGCTGTCGGCTGCTACAGTATGCCCGAAGATATCTCCCGAGTTCCTGGACAGCCCGCTCTGCCTGCCCATTAGATTCGGGGTGATAGCCCGACGTTAGGCTAACAGTAGTCCCCAATTTCTGGAAGAACGCTTTCCAGACCATGGCGATGAATTGGGGACCACGATCGGAAACAATATCTTCCGGTATGCCATAGCAGTGAAACACTGAAGTGAATAGGGTTTCTGCCACCTGGAGGGCTGACGGGAGGGAGTGAAACGGGATGAACTTGCATCCTTTAGAAAATCTGTCCACTACTACTAGGATTGTGGTGTACCCTTTAGATACCGGCAGATCTGTGACAAAGTCCACGGCGATGTGGGACCACGGTCTGTTTGGTATGGGCAGGGGATTTAATTTTCCAACAGGAAGTGTAAGTGGGTTTTTGGTAGTCGCACACACTGCACAAGATAAAACTACTCTCTTCACGGTTTCCCGCAGTTTTGGCCACCAGAACTTTGGTTCTAGTAGGTGCTGTGTGCGTGAGACGCCGGGGTGACCTGATGCAAGGCTCGTATGAGCCGCAATCGTCATTCGCTCGCGTAGTGGCTCCGGCACGTAGGTTCGATTCGGAGGGCAGCCCCTAGGCACGGGGTTGGACCGCGCCCACTGAACTATCTCCGACTCGATGTCCCACGTGATCGGCGCCACCACGAGTGATGATGGCAGGATAGGCTCCGGAGTGATAATGGGCTCCGGCGACGGATAATAGCGGGGCTTGACGTGAGTTTAACCTTTTTGCCTGTTGGAGGTACTGTAAATTTCAATGATCTGTGAGCACCGTAAATGGATGTTTCGCTCCCTCTAGCCAGTGTCTCCACTCCTCTAACGCCGCTTTTACTGCCAGCAGCTGTCTGTTACCGATATCATAGTTTCGCTCGGCAGGTGTTAGTTTCCTAGAAAAGAAAGCACAGGGGTGGAGTTTCTCAGGGTGGCCGTGGCGCTGTGACAGGACTGCCCCTATGCCTACTTCTGATGCATCGACCTCGACTACAAAGGGCTTCTCCGGGTTTGGTAGTTTTAACACAGGTGCGGTTGTAAATGCTGTTTTTAGGCGTTGAAACGCACTTCGCGCTTCCACTGGGAACTCGCCAAGGCGTTTCGGTTTCCCTATTAATAGTGAGGTGAGGGGCGCTGCCACCATACTGTAGCCCCGAATAAATCGCCTATAAAAATTGGCAAACCCCAGGAATCTCTGTAGCTCCTTAACTGACTTCGGTTCCGGCCATTGTTGTACCGCCGCGACCTTGGTCGGTTCCATCTCGACCCCCAGTGGCCCTATGTGATAGCCGAGAAATGCCACCTCCCTCTGGTGAAAGGTGCATTTCTCCGCCTTCACATAGAGCCCGTGTTTGCGCAGGCGACGAAGGACGGCAGTTACATGAAGAACGTGTTCCGAATATGACCGCGAATATATCAGGATATCATCCAGGTATATTATAACGAAACGGTTAAACATATCCCAAAACACGTCGTTCATGAACCCCTGAAACACCGCAGGTACGTTTACCAGTCCATATGCCATTACATTGTATTGATAATGCCCAGATGTAGTGCTAAACGCCGTCTTCCATTCATCACCCTTACGCACACGAACGAGGTTATAAGCGCTGCGGAGGTCGAGTTTGGTGAAGATGGAAGCACCTCGGAGTTGGTCGATAGCGGCCAGAACCAGGGGCAGTGGGTGCTTATATTTTACTGTTACTGCATTCAGCCCTCTATAATCAATGCAGGGACGTAAGCCCCCCTTTCTTATCTATGAAAAAAAAACCTGCCGAGGCGGGAGACGTGGACCTGCTGATGAGCCCCTGCTGGAGTGCCTCACTCACGTATTCCTCCATTGCCCTGGTTTCTGCCACTGACAATGGATAAATACGCGAGCAAGGAGGTGCCTTCCCCGGCAACAGCTCAATCGCGCAGTCCCACGGGCGATGAGGGGGAAGTCGTGCAGCTGCCCTAACACTAAACACATCCTTAAAACGCATATACTCTGATGGTACTTTAGGGATTATCTGGGCAGTGGGACTCTCAATGGTTGTAGTTTGGACCACCAATGTAGGCGGTGTACAGAATTTCGCGCACCGCGGGGACCAAGAAGTGATGCGGGGGTTGGTCCAATCAAAATTGGGGTTGTGAGCGCTAAGCCATGGGAGACCTAGCACGACGGAATGGTCTGACTGAGGTAGCACGTAAAATTTTAACTCCTCTGTGTGACCGGGGAATGTTAATCGGAGGGGCGCAGTAATTAATTTAATAGGCGATTGATCCAAATCTCGACCATCTAGAGCTTTAATAGATATCGGGTACGGAAGCTTCGACACATTTACATTTACATTTAGGCATTTGGCAGACGCTCTTATCCAGAGCGAGTTACAGTACATTTTTATCTCATTATACATCTGAGCAGTTGAGGGTTAAGGGCCTTGCTCAAGGGCCCAACAGTGGCAACTTGGTGGTTGTGGGGTTTGAACCTGGGATCTTCCGAACCGTAGTCCAATGCCTTAACCACTGAGCCACCCCTGACACGGGTGCTTGCAGCGAGGAAATAAGGTTAGAAGAGATGAAGTTCCCAGCCGCCCCGGAATCTATCAGGGGAAAACAGACACAACATGATTATCGAATTCTAACTGAGCTTTTACACAAAACGGGTGATGAGTGCGAGGTGGTGTGTGGAGTGTTACTTTGCGTAACGGGCAGTCTCGGATGCGATGATCCTTCCCTCCGCAGTACAGACACAACCCTGATGCCAACCGTCTTCTCCTCTCGGCGGGGGAGAGACGGGAAGTACTCACATCCATGGGCTCCGGCCGGTTTCAGGCGCTACGGGAGGAGGTCGCCGTGGTGGTTCGCCGGTTCGTGTCGGTGCTGATCTAAGCCCCGGCCGGGAGCGCTGGCTGCGCAGGTGCTGGTCCAGTTGGATCGCCAGGTTGATGGTTTGGTTCAGAGAGAGGCCCGTATCCCGGCACGCGAGTTCGAGCTGAACCTCGGGCTGGAGCCCGTCCCTGAACCTGGCGAGCAGGCTCTTGTCGCACCAGCCACTCTCCGCAGCCATCACGCGGAACCGTATGGCGTGGTCGGCGACGGGAAGATTACCTTGACGTAGCCTCATGAGCCTCTGTTCTCCCGAGCGCCCTTGGTCTGGATGGTCGAACACGGCCTTCATCGCCCCGATGAAGCTGTCGTAGCGGTGTGCGAGCTCCCCGTCTGCGCTCCAGACCGCCGCCGCCCAATCCATGGCGGGTCCTGTGAGCTGTTGGATGACGAACCGAATCCTTTGCTAATCCGTCATATCAGGATAGTCCGTCAGGTACAGCTCACAGGCCATGATGAATCGCCTACATCCCTCGGGATCTCCGGCATACCTTTCGGGAGGCGCCGCGCGCGGTGGGGACGGTGCGGCGCGCCTCGATGATCCGGCGGTGGGCTGGTCTGGTCGAGCTAGTTCTTTCACGCAGTGGGCGAGGTTGCTCACTGCTCGCGCCATGCTATCGATCTCTTTCTGTTGCAATTTCATGTATTGCATCAGGGTCTCATCCTCCGGCAGAGGGACACCTGCTGCGTCCAGATAGGTCTGTCCATCTGTCATGTCTCTCCCAGGAATTCGGACACAAATGCAGGCCTTGAACAAGAAATAGTCTTTTATTGTCGAGCACACAAACGCAAAATCCCACTCTCCCAACAAAAACTAAAACATAACTGAAAACTGTTCAGAAATAACGTGGGAGTCCTTTTCCTTTCTTTAAATAGACGCTGGCTTTCCTTTGCCGGCTTAAACGATGGGAGTTCCAGGTTCCCTTTAGACCTGGAGGGGAAAACAGGCAAAACACAGAAACATACACGATTGTTCTCATAAGCACGCACAACGGTGGACAGACATGGGACTCCGGGGTCGGCTGGTATAAATAGAGAGAGACATAAGGATGCACAGGTGATCTTCACAATTAGACAAGGGGACAGACATACACACGTAGACACACTAGGGGGAGACAAAGCGCTGGCTCAGTAATCCGGGGAGCTGGATCTCACTCCCCGAGGCTGTGGTGGTCCAGATGTTATAGCAACCACCAAACTCACTCGTCCTCCAAGTTCCCTGCTAGGGCCGATAAACGCTACAGTATTATAGAAGGTTGTGTGTACTGTATGATACAATAAAGTATATTTGTATTAACCACAAAGTGTACTTTTTTTTGTATTTGTAATTGTCCAGAAGTATAACAGCATGCTACTGCTGCAATAAGAATATACTCATATATTAATCATGTATTTGTAATACAGTAAAAATAGCTGTAATGTACTTATAATACATTAAATATATACTTAAATTGTATTAATAATACTGTCAGGCATGTACAGTACGTTAGTACACACACAGCCATATACTTTAAGTGTACTAAAGTATACTTAAAGTTGTTCCACTTCAGCACACAAAAGTATACTTAATACACTTAAAACTGTGCTTTTGTACAATTTAATTACAACTTAAATACACTTAGTACAAAATTAAATCATTAAAATCATTAAAAAATCATTGTGGTTTCTGAAGTCTCGCTCACCTCCAGATCCTTTGGAGCATCAAGATCTGACAAAAAAAAGTGTGAATTTCATTTAATCTATGGGGTTTTGTGTGGCATATGTGGTAATTATGTCATAGATTCTATTCTATGCTGCTTTGAACAGGTCCTAGAGCTGTCAATCATCCACAGCTCCCATTCAATCTCCAATTCTTCCCTTTTAATGGAGCAATTACCAACCTACAAGAAATTTAAATTATAGTATGTACTATGATAAATTATAGTACATGCAATAATGTATCATATTATTACTGTGGTACTTCAGACATTACCATGGTTAGCACCATAGGACTTTATAGAGTACCAGGGTAGGTACTATGGCACTCCAGCGGTAGTACTATAGCATGTACAACAAATACCATAGTACTTTTTGGGTACCACAGTGGCTACCAAAGTTCAGCAGATTGCATGTTTGTACATACTGTACCCTATTAGATATGTTGGTGCATACTTCTTCAACAATATTTTTATTGATTTTAACAGGGATAAAACAGGGTAAACATGTAATATTTTAATACAGGTTTTATAATCCCCTTATAAACCCTATAGCACCCACCCCGTCCCTCCCCGACTCCAAGCCAGTTTTACAAGGATATGAAAGGCTAAACGCCAGGCATTGAGAGAAACCAAAAAAGAATAAAGAATATGGAGCTGGAAGTTTTTTGGTTCTACGTGCAAAAAATAAATAAATAAAGAGGAATAAAAAGGGGAAAGAGAACAAACAAACAAGTAATTAAATAAGACAGGAATCAAACTATAAATGTATATGAAAAAAGTGAAGGAAGGGCCCCCACACCTGTTGAAATTTAAAGTCTGAGTAATGAATTGAGTAGTGAATCTTCTCCAGGGACAGACAGGACATGATATCTCTGAGCCACTGGGCGTGGGTAGGTGACGAGGCATCCTTCCACTTGAATAAAAGAGAACGCCTGGCCAGGAGTGTCGCAAAAGATAACAATCTCTTTTTGGCTGGACTTAGACTCTTACCCTCTTCTCCAGTGACACCAAAAAGAGCAATCAGAGGGTCTGGTTCAAGATTGCAATTCAATATGAAGGACAGGGTCTTAAAAACATCCCTCCAGAATTTTTCCAAATTCGGGCATGTCCAGTACATATGGATAAGAGACGCCTCTCCACTTTTACATTTATTACAGCAAGGATCAATGTCTGGGTAGAAACGGGAGAGTTTAAGTTTGGAGAAATGAGCCCTGTGTACGACCTTAAACTGTAATAAAGAGTGGCGGGCACATAAGGAGGTTGAGTTGATAAGTTTAAGAATTGAATTCCAAGTATCATCTGATAGTGACAAATTTAAATCCTTCTCCCAAGCAGTTTTAATTTTACACAGAGGGGTGTGACTCGAAGCCATCAATCCACCATAAATAGTGGATATTAGGCCTTTACGCAGCGGAGACAAACAGAGGAGGTTATCTAGAATGTTTGCAGCAGGAGCCTCAGGGAAATTTGGTATTAAAGAGCGAATGAAGTGTCTTACTTGCAGATATCTGAAAAAGTGAGAATTGGGTAAGTTAAACCTTTCGGAAAGCTGTTCAAATGATGCAAACTTATGGTCAACGAACAGGTCTTTGCAAAGCTTGATGCCCTTATTGTACCATTCCTGAAACACTGAGTCATGTAAAGAAGGCTGGAAGAGATGGTTAGAGACGATAGGACTGGACAGAGAAAAGCCCAGAAGACCGCTGTGCTTTCTGAACTGAGCCCATACTCTCAAGGTATGCACCACTACTGAGTTATTGATTAATTTAATTGAGGGGATGGGGAGAGCAGATCCAAGGAGTGCAGAGACAGAGAGATTTTTGATAGACTCTCCATTTCCACCCAGGCAGGCCGATTAGGTTGGTTATGAAAATATGACCAAAAAATGACAGAACGAATGTTTGCTGCCCAGTAGTAGAGACGAAAATTAGGTAGAGCCATGCCACCGTCTCTTTTAGATCTTTGAAGTAGGGACTTATTCAATCGTGGATGTTTACCTTTCCAAAGGTAAGAAGATATAATTGAGTCTAAAGCGCCAAAGTAAGATTTGGGAATAAAAACAGGTACAGACTGAAAGAGATATAAAAATTTAGGGAGAATACTCATTTTAATGGCATTAATGCGGCCCACCAGGGACATGGACAGTGGTGACCATCGTCCCAAGTCCTTTCTTGTTTGGTTCAACAACCTAAAAAAATTTTCTTTAAAGAGGTGTTTATGTTTCCTTGTGATTGTAATACCAAGATAGGTAAACTGATTTTTCACTATGTTGAATGGAAAATTGTGCATACCAGTTATTACTGCTGTATTATCTAGCAGAAAAAGTTCACTTTTGTGCAAATTTAATTTATATCCTGAAAAATAGCTAAATTCCCTGAGCAATGACAGCACATGTGGCAGAGAGGAGACTGGATTCGATAAAAAAAGTAGAAGATCATCTGCATAAAGGGAAACTTTATGTTCTTCTCCCTGCCTCCAAATCCCAGATATATTTCTACAGCTTCGGAATGCAATTGCTAGTGGTTCAATGGCGAGGTTAAAGAGCAATGGGCTAAGGGGACATCCCTGACGAGTTCCCCGCTGAAGACTGAATGGTTGAGACTGTTGAGCATTTGTCAGAACTGAGGCAGTAGGGCTTGAATATAATAATTTAACCCAAGTGATAAAACTTGGACCAAAATTGAATTTTTCTAAAGCCCTGAATAAATACTCCCATTCCACACGATCAAAAGCCTTTTCAGCATCCAAAGAAAGGACACACCCAGGGGTCTCCTCTGATGGTGTGTACAAGATATCCATAAGGCGTCGAATGTTAAAGTAAGAATACCGATTTTTAACAAAACCGGTCTGATCCTCAGATATAATTGAGGGTAGAACACTCTCTAATCTACGAGCCAAGACTTTAGCAAGGATTTTAACATCCACATTAAGAAGAGAGATTGGTCTATATGAGGAGCACTCTGTTGGGTCCTTATCCTTCTTTGCTATGAGGGTGATGCGAGCCTCATTAAATGACGCAGGCATCTTACCTTGCTTGAAAGATTCAGATAGAACCAAAGCTAGTTGTGGTGCAAGGTATGAGGAGAATGATTTAAAAAACTCTGCAGGGAACCCGTCAGGACCCGGGGACTTACCAGATTGCAATGAGGAGATAGCTGAACTGATTTCCTCTTGTGATATGGGCTCTTCTAATCTTAATCTAGAATCAGGGGACAGTGTTGGGATATTTAGTTGAGTCAAGAAATTTTCAACTGAACTATGGTCCTTTGGGAACTCAGAAGTATATAATCGAGAATAAAAATTCCTGAATGCATCATTAATTTTAGAATGGTCGGTAGTGATGGTACCATCCTCCATCCGAATTTTCGTAATTTGTTGCTGTGCTCTAAATCCTTTTAACTGATTAGCTAAAAGTTTCCCAGATTTGTCACCATGAATGTAAAATTGGCTCCTACTCTTTAATAATTGCCGTTCAATTACATGCGTTGAAATAAGTTCAAACTTAGTTTGCACTTCTACGCGTTTTTTATAGAGATCGGGGTTTTTAAATAGAGCATACTGCTGATCAATTTCTTTAATTTGGTTGGTCAAATCTTTTCGTTCTTTATATGCCTTCCTTTTCATATTTGCAGTGTATGAAATGATCTGTCCCCTGAGGTAGGCTTTCAGAGCATCCCAAACAACTAAACATGACACTTCAGGTGTTTCATTTGTGGTGAAGAAAAAAACTATCTGGTCTTCCATAAATTTTACAAAATCGTCCTCCATCAGTAACGATGAATTAAAGCGCCAATGTTTAGTAACTTGAGGGAGATCGGGGAGTTTTATAGACATAACCACTGGAGCGTGATCTGATATCACAATGCTCTGATAAGCACAAGAAGTAACCATTGGGATCAGTTGATTATCTATAAAGAAATAATCAATTCTGGAGAAAGTATGGTGAACATGTGAGAAAAAGGAGTATTCTCTCTTTTTTGGATTAAGGAAGCGCCATATGTCAGAGATACCAAAGCTGCAGAAATAGGACTGAAGTAGCGTAGCGGATTTACTCAGAGGAATAGGATTGGGAGATGACCTGTCAAGTGATGGATCTAAACAGCAGTTAAAGTCTCCCCCTAATATGAGAGAGTATGAGCTCAGATCAGGTAGAAGAGAGAAAAAATGTTCAAAGAAGGAGACATCGTCATAATTAGGGGCATATAGATTAGCCAACACTACATTAGTATTAAATAACTTCCCTGAAACAATGATATAACGACCTTGTATATCCGTAATAACATTATGATGCTCAAAAGAGATGTTTGGGTTAATGAGAATTGAGACACCCCTAGCTTTGGCCTGAAAGGTTGAGTGGTAGTGCTGCCCACCCCAACGTGACATAAGGCGAGAATTATCAGAACTGCGAATGTGAGTTTCTTGTAAAAATGCGATTGCAGTGTTAAGTTGTTTAAGGTGTGAGAGCACCTTCCTTCTCTTCACCGGATGGTTTAAACCCTTAACATTCCAGCTCACAAAGTTTAAAGAACTATTCATTCTCCCTGAGAGAAAATGCAGGTAGATAAACATGAATAATACTGAGATGCCTAACGTCAGCCTTAAAGTGTAAAACACAGAACAACGTGTTAAAAATACACAGTATACAAAGAACTAACACAATACTGGCTTTGGAGATCCCCCACCCCTCCCCCCCACACCCCTGCCCCCCACACCCCTCCCCCACACACCCCACTGCCCCCCAACAAACAAAGATAGCTGCTAACAAACACAGCAGCAAGCTCTTCCATTCCTCCATCTTCCACCCAACAAATCCTCCTGCCGCTAACCACCCCATCTTCTGCTCCGACACAACTTACAGAAACTAATAATTAAATATATAAATAAAACATTTCCACACTCCAATACTGAAATCTCTCAATGAGAGAAAAACACACCACCACCACCCCTCCCCCCACGTCACATTGTAACTCTAAACACACAAACATGTAAATCACACGTGATTAAAAATAGAAAAAATAGTAATATAAAAATAATAATAATAACCCCTTCACAAGTTTAACACAACACTCTTACCGGGAAAGACGTAAACATGGCCAGATTTTAGGTTAAAAATGGTACTTTCCTGAGAACTGTAGTATTGCGTATTAAAATAATAATAATAATATAGTGCACTACGTAGTTTTCGGCAGACTGTCTATGTGTTTCTGCGCCTCTTCTACCGAGCGGAGCCACTTCTTCTGTCCGGTAGGGAGAGTGATCCGGAGCCGCGCTGGATACAGGAGAGAAGGCCGGAGACCACGGCTGTATAACTCGCTCATCACTCCTCTATACTCGGCTCGCTGGTTTAAAACTTCGGGAGCGTAGTCTTCCACTATGCGAACCTGCTGACCGCGGTATTCCAGCTTCCCTCTCCGCCGAGCCTCCCGAATCAGAAGGTCTTTCACCTGGTTCCGGTGCACGCGGAGAATGACGGGCCGAGGTCTCTGTCCTGAAGCGGGTTTGGATGCAGGTATTCGGTGGGCTCGGTCAATCTCCGGCGGGGAAGGCAGCGTCTCACTCCCAAACACCTCGCACAGAAACTTAGAAAAGAACTCGGTAGGGAGTCCACCTTCAGAACCTTCCGGGAGACCCAGGACACGCAGGTTTTGTCTCCTGCTCCGGCCTTCTAAGTCTACAACTTTGGCCGTTAACTTTGAGTTGTTTTCCCGAAGTCCGGAGCAGATGTTCTCCAGCTCCGTCACACGCTGACTCAGGTCGTCTGTAGCGAGTTCTAATGACGGTAAGCGCTGTCCATGGTCCGCTACTTGGGCCTGAATCTGATCCAGTTTAATTTCTAGTAAACTAAACGAGGATTTAAACTCCGCCGCTAACGCATCACGGTGTTGCTCTAACAGCGCTGAGATAGCCTCGACTGTTAGAGGGGTCGCAGTGTCGTCCTTTTTCACGGCTTTAACACTCCTGGTAGCCATCGCAGATGAAAAAATGTATAACCGTGGGGTAGAGTATAAAGTTATTGTCAACTAAGATTTTAATTTAACATTTAAAGACGAATAAGGGAGTGAAGAAATTCGAAACTGTCGGAGCACCTAAACAACACGTCCTACTCCATGTGGCTGCTAACCGGAAGTCTGGTGCATACTTCTTGTATGGTATAGATATTCATATTACAACTGATGAACTTTTATGTAGTACCCATGGTATTCACCAAAGTCTTGTGTATTAAACTTTGGAGGGTGACATGGCACATGGCACAGGTTATTATAGCAGGGCCAGTATAATGTCCAATGGGCCCTTGGAAAGAGTGACACAGAGTTGTAACCATGTACAGTACAGTTGTAACACAGTATGTACCATGGTAGAACCATATACCATAGTTTGTTACATGTTATTGTCAAACATACAATAGGCACAGGTACCAATAAACTACCATGGTACCTATACCTTGGTAAAAAATATCATGAAAGTCAGCTTTCATTTAAGAAAAATCTGACTTTTTTGTTAAATATTTATTAAAATGAGCATATTAGAGCAGTCGTATAAGAGATTCTCACCAGTGACAGCATTGGTGGTGGTAGGGGCACTTTCCTTCTCATCCTTCTGTGGCTGGTGTTGGCCACATGAGGCAAAGTGGTAAAATGTGAAATGTCACTTTTCCTTGAGCTGTAGATAAAACATAAAATTTGCATTTCAGTTTGGAGCTTGTGGGTAAGCAAAGCTCTCATCCTCTCAAGGGAGGAACGCTTCTTGAGCAGCTTGAATAGAAGGAGGTGAAACCTTCCTTTCAAAAATCAGTGCTTCCTCTCTGGGCAGTTCCTTATTGGCACATATCTCTGAAATTGAGTGAGAGACACACTGGAAGATTTGTTCAGCTGCTATCATATGAGCACACAGTAGCCTTCTTTATTATAGCCTATGTGCTTTTGTACAATTTAATTACAACTTAAATACACTTAGTACAAAATTAGTTGTTCCAAAATAGCAAACTTCAAGTATACTAGTCATTAGTCTGGAGCAAGTACATTTAAGTATGCTTTGGCACGCTAGGATTTCATATACTTAGCATACTTCTTTTTTACTTGGGGATCTCATGTCTCGATTTCGGTTAAACCTCTCATGGACTTACTTCTGATTGGACAAGAAGGTACTCGCCTTCTTTTCCATCCTTAGTCAGTTCTATATCTTTAGCAGTTTAGAATTGATGAGTGTTTTAGATTCAAGTAAAATTAATTACATAATACAGGAAATGCATAGATTAAGTGCAGAATCGGTGCAGGGTTTAGGACGCCTTTTGGGACACAGTCTTCTTGACAACAGCTGGCAGTGAGCCGGAGAATTTTCATCATTAAAATTAGCTTTCTGTCTTTTAAATAAATAAAAGTTACTTCCTGGGCTGGGATTACTGTCTATGTACCGTCAGAGTCTCACACGATCTCCCAGCGTCTGCACTGGTTTCCTCCTGATTCTCCAGTTTCGTCCAGCTTCATCCAAAACCATGTGCATTGGAAGTTTTAAACTGCTTCTAGGTGTAAAGGAGTGAAGCAAAGTGTGACAAAGTGTCACGCGTGACCAAGAAACCACAGATCTGGTTTCTTGGTCACAGCTGTTATAGACAAGAGTCTTTGTTCAGTGACCATTTTGGAAATGTATGGAAGATGAAAGAATCCCATATATGTACAGTGGGGTAAAAAAAAAGTATTTAGTCCGCCACCAATTGTGCAAGTTCTCCCACTTAAAAAGATGAGAGGCCTGTAATTTTCATCATAGGTATGCCTCAACTAGGAGAGACAAAAAAAAAAATCACATTGTAGGATTTTTAAAGAATTTATTTGCAAATTATGGTGGTAAATAAGTATTTGGTCGCCTACAAACAAGCAGGATTTCTGGCAGTGCCAGACGTGTCCCCCTGCTTAATCCAGTACATGTCCAGGCCCGTCTGAAGTTTGCTAGAGAGCATTTGGATGATCCAGAAGAGGATTGGGAGAATGTCATATGGTCAGATGAAACCATAATAGAACTTTGTGTTTGGAGGAGAAAGAATGCTGAGTTGCATTCAAAGAACACTATACCTACTGTGAAGCATGGGGGTGGAAGCATCATGCTTTGGGGCTGTTTTTCAGCAAAGAGGCCAGGACGACTGATGCATGTAAAGGAAAGAATGAATGGGGTCATGTATCATGAGATTTTGAGTGAAAACCTCCTTCCATCAGCAAGGGCATTGAAGATGAAACGTGGCTGGGTCTTTCAGCATGACAATTATCCCAAACATACCGTCCGGGCAACAAAGGAGTGGCTTCATAAGAAGCATTTCAAGGTCCTGGAGTGGCCTAGCCAGTCTCAAGATCTCAACCCCATAGAAAATCCTTGGGAGTTGAAAGTCTGTGTTGGCCAGCGACAGCCCCAAAACATCACTGCTCTAGAGGAGATCTGCATGGAGGAACGGGCCAAAATACCAGCAACAGTGTGTGAAAACCTTTGAAAACTGAATACTTACAGATAACGTTTCAGCTCTGTCATTGCCAATAAAAGGTATATAACAAAGTATTGAGATGGAATTTTTCTTATTTTGTCTCTTATAGTTGAGGTATACCTACAGTATGATGAAAATTACAGGCCTCTCTCATCTTTTTTTAAGGGTGAACTTGCACAACTGGTTACTGACCAAATACTTTTTTGCCCAACTACAGTGGTGTGAAAAACTATTTGCCCCCTTCCTGATTTCTTATTCTTTTGCATGTTTGTCACACTTAAATGTTTCTGCTCATCAAAAACCGTTAACTATTAGTCAAAGATAACATAATTGAACACAAAATGCAGTTTTTAAATGAAGGTTTACGTTATTAAGGGAGAAAAAAAACTCCAAATCTACATGGCCCTGTGTGAAAAAGTGATTGCCCCCCCTTGTTAAAAAATAACTTAACTGTAGTTTATCACACCTGAGTTCAATTTCTGTAGTCACCCCCAGGCCTGATTACTGCCACACCTGTTTCAATCAAGAAATCACTTAAATAGGAGCTACCTGACACAGAGAAGTAGACCAAAAGCACCTCAAAAGCTAGACATCATGCCAAGATCCAAAGAAATTCAGGAACAAATGAGAACAAAAGTAATTGAGACCTATCAGTCTGGTAAAGGTTATAAAGCCATTTCTAAAGCTTTGGGACTCCAGCGAACCACAGTGAGAGCCATTATCCACAAATGGCAAAAACATGGAACAGTGGTGAACCTTCCCAGGAGTGGCCGGCCGACCAAAATTACCCCAAGAGCGCAGAGACGACTCACCCGAGAGGCCACAAAAGACCCCAGGACAACATCTAAAGAACTGCAGGCCTCACTTGCCTGAATTAAGGTCAGTGTTCACGACTCCACCATAAGAAAGAGACTGGGCAAAAACGGCCTGCATGGCAGATTTCCAAGGCGCAAACCACTTTTAAGCAAAAAGAACATTAAGGCTCGTCTCAATTTTCCTAAAAAACATCTCAATGATTGCCAAGACTTTTGGGAAAACCGACGAGACAAAAGTTGAACTTTTTGGAAGGTGCGTGTCCCGTTACATCTGGCGTAAAAGTAACACAGCATTTCAGAAAAAGAACATCATACCAACAGTAAAATATGGTGGTGGTAGTGTGATGGTCTGGGGTTGTTTTGCTGCTTCAGGACCTGGAAGGCTTGCTGTGATAGATGGAACCATGAATTCTACTGTCTACCAAAAAATCCTGAAGGAGAATGTCCGGCCATCTGTTTGTCAACTCAAGCTGAAGCGATCTTGGGTGCTGCAACAGGACAATGACCCAAAACACACCAGCAAATCCCCCTCTGAATGGCTGAAGAAAAACAAAATGAAGACTTTGGAGTGGCCTAGTCAAAGCCATGACCTGAATCCTATTGAGATGTTGTGGCATGACCTTAAAAAGGCGGTTCATGCTAGAAAACCCTCAAATAAAGCTGAATTACAACAATTCTGCAAAGATGAGTGGGCCAAAATTCCTCCAGAGCGCTGTAAAAGACTCGTTGCAAGTTATCGCAAACGCTTGATTGCAGTTATTGCTGCTAAGGGTGGCCCAACCAGTTATTAGGTTCAGGGGGCAATTACTTTTTCACACAGGGCCATGTAGGTTTGGATTGTTTTTCTCCATAAATAATAAAACCCCTCATTTAAAAACTGCATTTTGTGTTTACTTGTGTTATCTTTGACTAATAGTTAAATGTGTTTGATGATCAGAAACATTTTGTGTGACAAACATGCAAAAGAATAAGAAATCAGGAGGGGGGCAAATAGTTTTTCACACCACTGTATAATTCTTCATTTTTTTTGTAAGAAGTGAAGACGTAGCTACTGCTGCTTTATCAGGCACATGCTAACATATTTCAGGATTTATCTCTATTTGCTTTTCACAGCGTCATCAGCACCTCCTAAAAAACCATCAGCTGCTCACTGTCCTCCCTGCTGCACCTCTGTAGTGCAACCAAATAAATTTGACCTGCTGCATTCTGGCAAATGACTCAGGTCCATTACATCATGGACAAACAGACTTGAGAAGAGCTTCTACCCTGGAGCCATGTGAAACCTGAACGCTGCGATACACTGACACTGAGTATTCCGTCAGCTGTGTTACACACTGACACTTACACAGGGGTGAAAGAAAAAGAAAAAAGAACAGCGGACAGTCGGCATACGGAATTAATTCGTTCTGTAGGAAAGTTCTTAAGGTGAAAATTTGTATGCCGAGGTTCGGCTGTATTTTGTATAAGATCAGATCTTGGTGTTTGATGTTTTCAATAGATTCCTTTCTAGCTTATTGTATTTTGCCCTATGTATATGTTAATGATTTTGATTGTATCCTGTGCGTTGACAATAAAATATTATTTATCAATTAATTTTCAAATTCAAATTCAGATTCTGGACGTACAAGCATCTTAGCCGGTGTTTGGTTCTGTTTGGTTCATTTGAATGCCGGAAATGCTTAAAAAATTATGCTGATGCAAAGTTTTTTGCAAAGTTTAAATTCTAAAGGTGAAGATTTGTATGCCGAGGTTTCACTGTACAGTATATCGTACAGAATCAGATCTTGGTATTCAATATTTCAAAAGATTTCTCATTAGTTTATTATATTTTACCTTGTTTTTACGTACAACGTGTTGTTGAATTTGGTTGTATCCTGTGCATTGACTATCAAATATTTTTATTAATTAATTTTACGCGAAACTTAGCCGATATTTTTTTTTATTAATTAACTTTCTAATTTAAATTCGACAAACACAGACGATTTGTTCATATGCGTAAAATGGTTCGAAAATTATGCTGATGCAAATTTCTTGCAAAATTTCAGTTCTTAAGGCGAACATTCGTATGCTGAGGTTCCACTGTATAGACTTGTATAAGTTCAGATCTTAGTGTTTGATCTTCTCAATAGATTCCTTTCAAGTTTATTCTGTTGTGTCATGTTTTTACACACAATCGTATAATAAACTTGGTTGTATCCTGTACACTGACTATTAAATAGTTTTATTAAATAATTATTCTTTCTTGTATTTGTTTAGATTTTGACGTCAAACCAGAGGTCGGTCTATGTGCTCATACCGGAAGTGCGCTGCACGTGTGTGCTCGCGATCGCGTTTTTGTTTTTTGTTTTTTTGTAGGAAATGCGCTCGCGCGCAGGAGGGGTCGGGCTAGCGCGCGACTTGTACAGCGCGAGCTACAACAGCAAAACGGATTTATTCATTCTGGGAGCGGAACCAATTAAACATATATTAATTACAAATAAAAAATAAAGGCCGAGGAAACCTCCTTATAAACTGAGAAATCTAATCGTATTAATTTATTATTAGTTTATTTTCTGTTGACTGGAGCAAGTGGAACTAGAGAATATACACCGATGCTAGTCGGAACTCGTACCGCGTTAGCCGCTTGCGAATGCTAAGCTAACACGAAAGCTAACATCCTGACCGGCCAGCGGTGTCAAGATTGACTTTTCATATTTTCACTCTTTTGTGTGTGCGTGTGTGTGTATCGTGCTGTCATACAACCAGGAGAAAAAAGCGCCTCCGCAAACGAAGCTGTGGAGGGGGACGAACGGATAGCATCTTCACCGGGCGGACGTCGCGCATCCTGCCGGCCTGCGGGTGAGCTAATCCTGCCATTCCTCTCACGCAACACCGAGGTTCCACTTAGAGGCCTGTTTAGGGAGTGGACCTCACAGGTGCCAAGTCTCTTAACGCGTAGCCCTTGACTTAACGCGTAGCCCTTGGTTATAATTTGTTTCATTATGACACCCGTTTGAGAATGTAACGTTATGTATAAAGTATGAACTGTGACCGAAAAAAAAAGATTTTTATTTTATAAAATAGAAGTAAAAAGAGAATGTTATTTGAATCATATCCTGGGAAATCTTAGTGGTTTTAGTTAAGCTGGTTAAAACGCTAGTTTAATACTAATACTACTACAAATAAGGAAGCAAATACTGCTTATAAGACTCGGTTGTAAATGTGGAAGAAATTAAATATTTGTTTAAGTTGATGAAATAAAACAATGACGAGGAAATCTGATGCTTAGCTCACTTGTTCTCAAACCCTGTCCTGCATCACTTCCTCACTCCCTTTTCCTTTTTCATTTGAGACTTATATATTTTTATATCTTATATTTTATTTGCTCAAATGTCTGTGGTCAGTTGGCGTCACTTGTGTTTCACATCAGTATTTCTACATCCCAGTGTCATGTTTGTACAGTTTTTCCCCACCTCAGGCTATGCTATAGATCACTGCAAAACGTGTAAAGACTGCAGAACAGTCAGAATCCTGTTTGTTCAAATGACGAGGATGTTCCTTTCAATATTTCGTTAAATAAAGGAATATCAGGTGTGTGTCAGGTTGCTTTAGCTGTAACTGTGCACTTCTCCTTGTGCGAAACGCTGTCCTATTACTGATCAGTTTTGAATCGTTTATGAGGATATAAAGATATCGGATTGATGTTGGGAAGCATTAAAACTTCAGTGTTTAACATTCATCAGACATCCAGCGATTATACAGGATGTAATATCTTGTGGTCAAGTGAAGCCCTTTCATTTTTTTTTATATATATATATATATATATATATATATATATATATATATATTTTTTTTTTTAGTAGCTGAGTAAACGATTGTAGACTGGTGTATAATGTGTGTGCTAGTCTTTGTTGGACAGGTCCTTGATTCCAAACATGTAGAAATTAGCATGACATCTTCACAATTGTAAATTCACCCTGCCGTAAGTGCTTGTGGTTTCATCAAGATGAAAAAATATAAAGACTTAACGCGTAGAACGTAAAAAATGAAAGCATGAACAGCATGATTAAAAAGAAAAATATATTGTTCATACTAAACCTCACGTCCCACATGTACACAACTTTTAACGTGCATTTATTTAAAGATTTCTACAGGGTCTGCAGTATAGATGGATCGATAGATGGATGGATAGATACGATTCATATCACTTTATTTGCTTTTGTAAATAATTGAAAACGTCACAAAGCTCACGCTAAATCTATCATGTTTTTAACACTGTATCTTTTTTTTTTTCTTCTTCTTCTTCTTTCCAAAACACACACACAACGTAAAAAAAACAACCAAAAAAACGCATCCAGACCTGCCATGAAGCACTTCCTTTTCACTGTGCTCAGACAGTTATATTTGTCATGAGGAAGTTGTGAGACAGCTGTTCAAGGGGAAATAAGTTTTATAAAGCCCGTGAACTTTTTTTTATGGCGCTTGCATGACGTTTTCAGCGCCGGTCCCCGAGCACACACACCCCTGCTTTCCATCTAGGAAGATGGAGTCTAGCCGCGCAACGTTTTTCTCTGCAGCATGGGGGTATGGACGGATGTCTGGTTATTAATATGCCTTATATTTTGTATCAATTTCTACTCAATTCATATTTTTAATAACTTTTTAATTCTATAGATTAAGCAATATCACACTAGACGAGTGCAGTACTACATATATACATATGTACAGTATACAACAGTACCACAAACACTGTTTATTATCAAAAGATGATTTATTTTAGTTAACCAGTTATTATCCTCCGCTAACACATATCGTTTCACGACTGGTGGATCTAATTGATCGCGATTGGCGGAGCTGGCGACTGACCGATTGCGTTGAAAAGTAGTTTTAAATTCTTACCGACATTATGTAGCCAAAAGGTGAGGAGAATAAACCAGGAAGATGATGGGCAGTCCTGTAAATCCTCTATGTTCACTTTTTCTGCTTTAGGTTATCAGCATTCCGGGTTTTAAATCCCAAATGGCGTTAAAGGGTGTGGTGGAAAGCTAATGCGCTATGTAGGATACGCAATCCCTTCTTGGGGCATTTAGGGTTAGCTGAGAACCTGCTTTCAAAACTGCTACTACAGAAACAGTAATGTATTAAATCTGTGGGGTGTCAGGGAATGGATACATTAAAAAAAAATTTTTTTTGTTTTTTATGAATTTAACAAGTAGCAGCAAACTTGTAATTTCCTGAACACATACCTTTTATTTCTTAAATATTTAATAATAATAAGATTAATAACTCTATGTCTAGGTATCTAGGTGCTTGTTATTTTTAAGAACAGTAGTCACAAGTAGAGCAAACAATTTATCTTTTAAATAAGGGATATTTAAATGATGATATTTAAAAATTAATTTTCTCCTGCTCATGACGTTGTTACTGTTATTTCTGAACGGCTTGTTGCCCCTTCTTTCTTGACAGGGTAAGTGATGAGATATAAAATGCCATCGCAACAGGATTCAACTCTGGATTTTATTTTCACGTATTTCCGGAGAGACGTTCAATCAGCTGGTTAATTCTTTGTGGAAATTAGCGCTTATGATCAAAGACTGAATTGTGTTTTAAATAAGCTTATAAACCTGTACACACTCCATGTTTCTAAAGCCTTAGTGGAATATTTTCCGGCCCTTTAACTAGAATTAACCGAATTATGAAGAACATCATTGTGCCCTAGTTGAAGCTGGACAGGGTCCACTGAGGTCATAACACACACCGTTAAGCCAGCCTTCTATATCGAATGATATGAATTCAAACAAACCCACTATCTTACCTCTAATTATAACGGTTTATTTTTCGACCTCACAGCCTTGTGGAATCATTTAAATGTCAGTGTAACTAAACGATGATCATATATTCACTTGGTTATGATGTTTGACTACTTATCAAAAGGTTACAGATTCAAGATCTAGCACCAGTGATATCCCTTTTCACCAAAGTGAACCTGGTGATAGTTCACGTCTGGTGCTAGTGCTGGTTCCATCGTGTACCTCCTAAGAACTGGCTTTACATCATTACATCACTGTATATACCCGTGTACGTTTCTATGCTGGCGGCAAGAACAAAAACAACAACGATGACGAATTTCAACATGGCTTTCCAAACACATCTCCTTGGTTTTGTGGGTCTAATTTGTGATCAGCGTTTATTTATTTAGTATTAACTTAGCAGTGTAATGATGCTGTAGCGTTCAAGACACTTGAGGGTCTGATGTGTGATTGATGACAGCTGGGAGTTTGACACCTTCTGCTGTATATGAAATACACATATATATATATATCTGCATGTTTCTTTTCTTGTTTAGTTTTTTTGTTATGTCGGTATACGCCTAGTACTAGTTAAAAAGTTAAAGGTTATGCTAAAAAAAAAAAAAGTGATCACACCTTTCTCTCACACACCAGAGAGAAAAATCACACCTCGGAGCATAGCAGACGTCTTAACAGGCAGTAATCTGAACACGCTCCAGGGCACGAAGCCGACACGAGTGCTTTATCAAGGTGTGACGTTGACCGCATGAGAAAATCACACTTTACTGTCGCTAGGAAGATGTTAGATGTCTTCGTAAAGAATGATGTTTGTTAAACCGGCTCCGGACTCAGCAAAGAGATGCCAAGGCGAGGTTAGGAAGTCGTTGATTGTTGATATATTTATCATTTTATAACATGCCACATCGACATGTCGTCACCAGCCTGGGAATGTGACCAAGTCTCTTTAGAAAAAAATACATTAAATGTGCAATATGCACGGTTTTTTCAAAAGTTAAATCTTGTGAGGAAACATCTGCTAAAAGCTTTAACATGACAATTCTTATTCGCTGTTTAAGCTTATTTGCAGCGTGAATAATCAGAGCTCGAGCCTTGCTCTGCAGAGTGTACTGTAAAAAAGATGAAATCATTATCACGGATTTAGCAATGCAGAGAGAAATACAAAGAGAGCGGTTCCCAGCTCTGGCCGAGGCAGCCCGGTATTACCTCACCGCTCCGTACATGCCAGTGAGGACAGCGAGGGAAATATTCTGCATGATGAGGGGAACAGACCGTGTTCCTCTTAAAAGACCGTGTCTTAAAAATGCAGAAATTCGAATAATTATCAAGAAGCTCCTGCTCTCGCTCCATACTAATGAGTTTCGGCATTTTGTGAGCCCCTTGATGCTACTTTAGGAACGGAAAGTTCTTGCTCTGTAGTCGACAGACACACACACACACACACTCCTGTGATCAGCAATCGGTGATCAGTATCTGTCGAGTCTGATTTCTGTGATCGGGGATCGGCCCCAAAACCCCCTGATCAGATCACCTCATTAATAAATATTTTACTAGAACTTGAACAGGTGTGAATGAAATTTTAGCTTCTAATCGTTAACGTTAAACTTTTTACAGATCTACGTTAATCCCGGAGTCTATTTACTTAATCTGTACATATAACGAAACTCTAATATAGGCGTGTCTGTACATTGAAGATTTGCAAAAAAATTGGGTGGGTGTAAGATTATGAGTAAAGGAACACATCAAGATGGTTTTTGGAGTTTTTGTCTGTCTTTGTGTTTGTTTGTGCACGAATCACGTAAAAACTACCGAATGAATTTTAATAGGGTTTCCACAAGTGTATTTGGCCGAGCTTGAGGTAACATACAGTATAGGAAGAGAAGGCATGTAAAATGTCCTTGTATCATAAAAAATCGACCTTGAAATAGATCATTAGTTCATCTCAAAATTCAACAAATGGCGCTGTAAATTTTTTTTAATGCGTGCAGAAGAGTGTGTGATTAAAATCTACTTAATAAACGCGATCTCGCACCTTCGTTCCGCGTACTTCACGTAAAGATTTTAGTTCATCTCGAAATTCAACAGAGGGCGCTGTACTTTTATTTTACTTATTTATTTCTTTAAACGCACTTATGAGCGTGCAATTAAATTCCATGTGAATGAAGACTCGGGCACGTCTAGTAATTTTATTTTTTATTTTTTTTTTTTACAATGCTAATTTAGCGTCTCTAAAAGCGTATCACTGAACAGGAATAACAGAAATCAAGAACGAAAATCAGATGTATTGTATAGCTGTCAGTTTGTTTGCACGTCTTGTGTCGTTAGAGATGACGGTACGAATCATGTTGTTGTGATATTTATATCATGTCACCCACACTGGTGGCAGTTTCATGTGAGGTGTAGATTGTGGTATTTCCGTTGCTGTTGTGTTTCGTTTAGAGTGTAGTCGATTACTAGCGCATGTCACGATCATAATGTTCAGAAATGTAATCGCATGTGTTGTGCAGCGGGACGCGGCAGGGGAGCGAGCAGAAACACGACTATAATGGGTTTTGATGAGTTCACACTCGGGGCTCTTCTGTTGTACGTAGGCGGTGTTTCACTGCAGTCATTGTGTTAACGAGTCACCTCTTGTTACACCAAAGCAGAACAACAACAACACCACCACCACCACCACCGCTGAGTGTCATTACTCATCCAACTCAACACTGAAATCTGACTATCACACTAATAATGTTTGTCTTGAGCATCCTGTTCCTTATTTAATCTTTTTTTTTTTTTTTTTTTTTACATTTTTTATTGATCTTCATTCTTCTCGGATGTCTTTAGCTCATGTGCTGGTGTTAGGACATAAAGGTAGAGACAGTGTATTTTAAGTTAAATGTCCGGATATATCAGATACGTTTGTGTGATACTGTTTTTCTTTCCTCGCTTATGACTTGCCTTTTTACAACATCCATTAACCGTTTCAAGTTTAAAAAAAAGAGTAAGGGAACGCCAAGTAGTGTCGTGATATGTCGTCTGTGCGAGCGTTTCATAAAGCAGATGTCAAATATTCATACAGGTGATATTGCCTTAGGTGACGCTGTTCAGTAAATTATTAAAATGTATCAACTTTATACTTGTACTTTTAACATTTATATGTGAAGTAAAAGCCGATGCGATCGATGCGCACTTCCCACAAGTTCCCACGTGCCTTTCTTTCTCAGTCGTTGCTTTTAAAGCTAAACTGAGAATGTTTTATAAATGTTATTATAAATAAACTTTTATAATAACCCCCCCCCCCCCCTCCCCCAAACATGCAGTCATGCATAACACAATGAGGAAGCCGGTTACATTAAAGGATGAACGGGGGCGGAATTAATAAAATAGGTTTGGTTCTTTTTTTTCTGTAGAATTGTGAGCTCAGTTTTCCAGACGTCTGACTTCCTCCTTTCGCCGCCGTCATTTCAAAATCCAGCCCCGCATCGTGAATTTATTATTTTTAAAATTATTTCGTTCATTTTTATTTATGATGAAAAAACAGGAAGCAGCAGCAGGTTACATACAGACCAAAATGAACATACAGACCAGCACACATTTGAAGCAGCTGGTTTGTTTCCAGAGATGTCCATCCAGTAATTTATTTGAAAGGAGCAACAGACCGTAATGAATAAATATCTATCACCTAATGTGCAGTAGGTAAAAACTTTTTTGTTGGTTTGTTTTTTTCCAGTATTATCTCCTTAACGGTTAGGTGGGTTTTCACTTTAGCGCCCCAGTGTACTGAGGCGGGGATCGGATCAGATACGGAAGCCATCAGTGTCGTCTGTCTTCTCCGAAATCTCAGTGTGGGCGTGTACCACACACTGATCTCATCCTCTGACCTACACAGCCATAGCTGATAAAATAGGAAGGCACAAAAGATCGTCACTCTTGTTGACCCCGTGTTCCGGTAATAACATTATAGAAAAAAGGCGGGGGGGGGGGGGGGGGAACGCCACTATAGCCTAAATACGATTTTTTAGCGAAAGTAGTAAATGGTGTAAAAAGTAACGATCACACGCATGCAGAAATCTTTTTACACGGTTTCAGCATTTACTGCATGTAAGGAACCCGCGTCTCTCTCACACTGTAGAGATCATGTGACCGTGTGGTTAACTCTTGTTTAATATGACTATAATTGTAATGACTACAGAGAGAGAGAGAGCGCGCAAGATCTCCTCAGCCCACTGCTTAACCCCACTGGCATGCTAACAAAGCGACAAGTGGCTGGTCATTTCCTGTTAGATTCATAACACACAGGCGCTGATGAATCAGTCGAGATGTAGTTAATAAGATGAAAATTTAGATGAAAATCTTTCTCTCTCTCTCTCTCTCTCTACACCACTCATATGATGAAAGTCTTCCTCTCTTTCTGTCTCTTTCCCTCTGTGGTTTTATGTCTGTCTGATTGTCTAGTTCTCATTCAGTGTTTAATGGAATTAAAGAAAGAATGAGAACTTTGGGTAGTTTATTAAAACCATTATAGTAATAATTTATTGCCCAAGACATTTATAAAAACTCCTTATTCTCATAACGTATGCAAAAAACAACATCATCATGAACATGCTTATAAGAAATGCCTGCTGAATAACTAGCTGGTTATACACGTTCACGTTTTCATAGATTTGTTCTATGTTTGTAAAATGTGCTGTTTTAGAAGTTGCAGAAAATGCCATTAAAAAAAAAAAAGGGAAATGGTTCTTAAAAATATTTATTAAATGTCTCTGTCCGTCTCTCTTTCAGTTGGTTTGTCTGTCTGTCTGTCCCTCTGTCAGTCTATTTAAAAAATATTATTCTAATGTCTATCTGATTCATCTAATATCTATCACTCCCTCAATTTCTGTTTGTCTTTCTAATTATTTATCTGCCCGTCTGTCTGTCTGTCTAGACCCATCCATCTAAACTCTATCCTGTTGTCTGTCTCACCATCTGCATTGCTTTATCCATATTTCTTTCTTTCTATTTAACCTCTGTCTATTCATCCATTCATCACACTGTCTCTATCCATCTGTTTAATCCCAATCTGTCTGTCTGTCTATTTTTGTTAGATTCTGTATTGTTCAAAATCGTTAATCATTTGTAAGGTTAAACGTTGCACTGTATATCATGTATATAATTAGATGACGAGGAAGTAGTCAAGTGTAAATCTTTATCTTCAGCTTGCTTGACTTTGTGTGTCTGTTTTTCCTTGCAGAGAGGAGCGATGGCCGAGGTCACAGCCCTCACCCCTTCTCCTCCGGCAATGATGGATCAGCCAGCAGCTCCTTCTTCTTCTCCTCCTCCTCCTCCTCTTCCTCCCTCTTCCTCCGCTCCCTCCCTCCCTGCAGAGTCACCCAAGCCTGTCGTCGCCCCCAAATCCTCTTTGTACGGAGACCGAGCCGTCATGGCTGCCGCCGCGTTAACGCAGCCGGCTCTTAAAGAGAACTTCATGCCTTTATCACACTCCAGGGAGGTGACTTCAGCGCTTCCCGAGCATCCTCCTCCTCCTCCTCCTCCTCTTCCTCCTTCTGTTCCAGCTGCTTCAGATAGCGCCTGTCCTCCTCCTGACCGAGGGAAGGAAGACGTCCCCACAGAGCCCGGTCCCTCACCACAGCAAAACATCTCACCAGAAACGTCAGGAGGAGCGTCAGATCCTGGAGCGCCGCCGTGTCCACCTCAAAACCCAACAACAACAACACAACTTAATCTGACCTCAAACTCTACATCCTCGCCTCCTCAGTCTCCTCCATGTATCGCCCCCTTCGTCTCGGATCCTCCCTCTCTAGTGGTCCCGGATTCGCCGGTGCTGTTCGTGGTGCCGCCCCCTGTGTATTCGGGCCCCGCCCTGGACACGCTGAGCTACCTGGAGTCGGCCAGCATGATGTCGGGGACGCTGGAGTCTTTGTCAGGAATCGGCGACGACGGAAGCTCGCTCGGGTCGGACTCGGAGCTCAACGGCCCGGTTATGAAGCGCACAGATAAATACGGCTTCCTCGGAGGAGCGCAGTACAGCGATGGCAAGTGGGTGGAGCCTCAGTATTAACACTCACACACACACACACACACACGTTGTATAACACACCACCATACGCAAATTTATATTCTTTATTGCTCACTCTTTATTACAACATAAGTTGTTGTTTATTTTATTACAGGCTACGTTAATTATACACTTTGAAAGTTGAATTTCTAATAAGAATAATAGAAATAAATTACAATTTGTGAAAAATAGGAATGGGAATCACTAGTTACCACCTGAGAATGTATTTATTTTTATTATCGTTAATCGATTTTATTGATTAATATTGCAATTCTGTGAATCACAGTTTCATAAATCTCTCGATTCAATGACATTTTATATAAAATCTGGAGAAAATAATTTAAGGCATTAGATTAATAACTTCGCTTTATTCAACAGCTTTGACAGCTGAATTAGTTTTCTCACCAAAAAAAAAAACCCACAACCACATAACTTCCGATACAAGAATTTCCTGCTATAATTATTCTTTCTAAACAAACTTTTCAAATAATTCACTCCTACCACAGATGAAGTATTCCTACACTGGCGCACGCACGAGTACACTTCCCTGTATATGAGCTGTTTCTATAGAAACAATAACGTATGATCATGTTGTCTACATCTACTAACTACTATACTACTAATAGTAACACGTGCCTTCTGAACGATCAGACTTTCGTTACAAACGTTTCACGAGTATTTAACTCGAATTTTGCAGGGTGAAGAGGTTTTCTCCGTTCTTAAAACGCCTCTTTTCCGGCCCTTCCTGCCTCACGTCTCGCTCTCACCGTGTTTATACTGAACACAGAGCAGTGACCGGAGCCTCCTCCAGTGTAAAAACAACTCTCGCGGCGTCTCCACGGCACCTGGCTCGACCTTATGATTAATAATTAATCACTCGCCTGCTGAAATCTGTCCGATTGTGCATTAATAATTCACCAAATAAGGATATTTCTCCCAAACCACTTCCTCCTCCTCACTGCATACTGTGCAGCCGGTACTTTATCAGGTGTACACACCCTGTACTGAGTGTAACCTTCAGGATGATGAATGGGATCCAGAGTGCTGATGTTTAATCACAGAAATATATTTAGGTTACTTTTATTTTTAATGTCGAGAACAAACCTGAGCCATATTTCTCAGCCTTGTGTTGACATATTATTCTGTAATTTACTTATGTAAAATAAGAAAGTACTAAAAGTATCGTACATGTAAATGGTTACCAATTTTCACCACACAATTAAAATTATTAGTTAGCATACGTTACACCTAATGTGCTAGGGACGGGAATGAGCACTCACCATCCGGTACAATATTCAATTCAATTTTATTTGTATAGCGCTTTTAACAATTGTCATTGTCTCAAAACAGCTTTACACAAAATAATTATTGAAGTTTGTATGGAATGTGTATGAATCAGAATGGTCAGAGCAAGCCGCGGGCGACAGTGACAAGGAAAAACTCCCTGAGATGGTAATAGGAAGAAACCTTGAGAGGAACCAGACTCAACAGGGAACCCATCCTCATCTGGGTGAAACAGATGGCAGGAAATGATCTGCATTTATACAGTGCGTTAGGTGGCAGCCAGTTCAGCTATAATAGTTGATGTTAATTGATGTTAATATGGAGTCCAGTAGGTAGACTTGTAGAAAGTTCCAGTCCTGAACTATCGAATTGTCAAGTCCTCAGAGAAACAGCTGCTAACACCAGTCGAGGCCAGAACCATCTTATAGGTAGAGAGAATCATCCCCAGACACCAGACGCATCCCAAAGATGACTCCCTCTGCCCTCCGGACCTGTCTGATCCATCCTGGTGCCCCGTTTCTGGTTGGAGGTCTCGTCGTGTGGATGCCCTGTGTGTCTCTTTGGGAAGCGTCTGGTGTCTGGGGATGATTCTCTCTACTTAGAAAACGGTTCTGGCCTCGTTGGTACTATCTGTTTAAGGAAATGTGTCGGTATAGGATCTAATATACAGGTTGATGAATTTGCAGAAGAGATGAGTGAAATTAGTTCATTCTCTTCAAGAGGAGTAAAGTATTCTAGGTTTGAATCTGACATGGCTAGGTTAACATCAGTATCAATTACATTGTTTGGTTTCAAAGCCTCAATTTTATGCCTGATATTTACAATTTTATTATTAAAAAAGTTCATGAAGTCCTCACTATTGCATGATGTTGTTGTGGAGATTTCTGTAGTGGTCTTATTTCTGGTTAATTTGGCTACGGTATTAAATAAAAATCTAGGATTATTTTTATTTTCTTCTATAAGAGTGGAGAGATACGTTGATCTAGCTACACTAAGAGCTTTCCTATAGTTCAGGATGCTCTCTTTCCATGCTATTTGAAATACTAACAATTTAGTTTGACGCCATTTACGCTCTAATTTCCAAGCGGTCTGTTTTAAAGTGCGCGTGTGATCGTTATACCAGGGAGCGAGTTTCTTATCTCTAATAATTTTTCTTTTAGCTGGAGCTACATTATCTAAGGTACAACGAAGTGTCGACTCTAAATATTCAGTCGCCTGATCGAGTTCTGTGGGGTCAGACGGTGACCTAATCGAAGTTGGTAACTCTGCGAGATTACTGATAAAGCTTTACAATATCACGATACCTTGGTGGCGATTCGATTATTTTGCCATATGATTTTATAAATATCCCAATTTAGTATTCATTTTGGTTTAAGTTACAATTTTAAGATCTTGAACCTTTAAAAGAATGAATAAAAAATAAATAAAGTTCAGTCATTCTCAAACGTTTTATGCTTTATTCTTCAGCTTCACAACTGAAACTAACTACAAATACAATATTTTTACATTTAACGTCTATAAGTTTGGACTCTTTAAGCTGAAAATATAGCTTTAAATTGGACCTCAAAAAGTGTCACAATAAATGTATGAATGTTTAAACAAATCCCACCCCTAAAATCATAAATGCATTACTTACATAAAATAAAAAAAAGCTTCTATAACATGCACGTTTGCAAAAGATATACATCATCACTTGACTCAGGCTTATTAGAAATTTAGTTATCGAGTTAGAAACATAATTTGACTGGTTCAGTGGTTATAGCTTTGGACTGTGGTTCGGAAAGTCCCAGGTTCAAACCTCAGCACCACCACCAAGTCTGGACCATAAAGCTTCAACTGCTCACTCTGGATAAAGGGCGCGTGCCGAATGCTGTAAATGTACATGACTTTATTTATGAACTGAAAAGAAAAAGAAGACGCAAGTAGACAGTAACAGATTTTGTCTGAATCAGATCAAAGCAGAGTTCACAGCACAGACAGCAGATCATGTGATTATTATTATTATTATAATTATTTTTGTTTTTGTTGCCTAACAAAAAGCCTAGTTATTGTGTCTTACACACGTATTTGGATTTAAATACAACAAACACTGGACAAGCTGTGCTTTCTCCTCACTGAGTTGTTTGTTGCTATGGCGGCCAGAACAAAATATTGAAACCTACGATTTCGTTTTTTTTTTTTTTATATAAAAAATTGTGAAGGTTTTTCCTCTCGTTATACCTTATCTCCTCCTCCCCCCTTTTAAAAGTGTACTACGGATTGCGCATGTCTTCATCCTTTTTTTTGCCCTCAACATCTGTTTATTTTTTGCTTATTCTTCTCTTCTCCTCACTGACACTTTGCTCGTCTCTCCGTCTGTCTCCGACTGTCTTGTTTATTTCTGTTTATCACCTGGTTCTGGGTATTGTGCATATTTTCCAAAAATCCACTCTCTCTCTCTTCTGTCTGTCTCTCTGCTTTTCTCCTTCTCATCTCATCCTCCCCTTCTCTCTCTCTCTCTCTCTCTCTCTCTCTCTCTCTCTCTCTCTCTCTCTCTCTCTCTCTCGACCTCTCCCTCATGACTCATACAGTGCCGAGTGCTTCTCTGATTCAGTCATTGCTCACAATCTCTCTCTTCCTTTTACTGTCCACTCTGTATCGTGTCCTCTAATGGATCGACGTGTGGTGTGCGTGGGGTGCCTCTTCCTTTGAGCCCGCTTCCCTCTTTTTTTTTTTTTTTTTTTATATTTATTTTTTTTATGTTTATGTATTACTTCCTCCATCCGGGTCAAATGTAATTAAGCAGAACTGTTCGAACACGGACGGCTCAGTGAAGTGTACATGTTTTTAACACTACGTGGCCGAAACTTTGTGAACGCCCAAGTTGGAATCATTCTGTATTTTAAAACAAACGTATCTTCATCCTGATCGCTTCATTATACACATATACAGTGGCTTGCAAAAGTATTGGGCCCCCTTGAACTTTTCCACATTTTCTCACATTACAGCCACAAACATGAATCAATTTTATTGGAATTCCACGTGAAAGACCAATACAAAGTGGTGTACACGTGAGAAGTGGAACGAAAATCATACATGATTCCAAACATTTTTTTAATATTTTTTATATTTTTCAAATAAATAACTGAAAAGTGGGGTGTGCGTAATTATTCAGCCCCCTGAGTCAATACTTTGTAGAACCACCTTTTGCTGCAATTCCAGCTGCCAGTCTTTTAGGGTATGTCTCTACCAGCTTTGCACATCTAGAGACAGAAATCTTCGCCCATTCTTCTTTGCAAAACAGCTCCAGCTCAGTCAGATTAGATGGACAGAGTTTGTGAACAGCAGTTTTCAGATCTCGCCACAGATTCTCGATTGGATTTAGATTTGGACTTTGACTGGGCCATTCTAACACATGGATATGTTTTGTTTTAAACCATTCCATTGTTGCCCTGGCTTTATGTTTAGGGTCGTTGTCCTGCTGGAAGGTGAACCTCCGCCCCAGGCTCAAGTCTTTTGCAGACTCCAAGAGGTTTTCTTCCAAGATTGCCCTGTATTTGGCTCCATCCATCTTCTCATCAACTCTGACCAGCTTCCCTGTCCCTGCTGAAGAGAAGCACCCCCAGAGCATGATGCTGCCACCACCATATTTGACAGTGGGGATGGTGTGTTCAGAGTGATGTGCAGTGTTAGTTTTCCGCCACACATAGCGTTTTGCATTTTGGTCTCATCTGACCAGAGCAGCTTCTTCCACATGTTTGCTCTGCAAACGGGACTTCTTATGGTTTTCTGTTAACAATGGCTTTCTTCTTGCCACTCTTCCATAAAGACCAACTTTGTGCAGTGCACGACTAATAGTTGTCCTATGGACAGATTCCCCCACCTGAGCTGTAGATCTCTGCAGCTCGTCCAGAGTCACCATGGGCCTCTTGGCTGCATTTCTGATCAGCGCTCTCCTTGTTCGGCCTGTGAGTTTAGGTGGACGGCCGTGTCTTGGTAGGTTTACAGTTGTGCCATACTCCTTCCATTTCTGAATGATCGCTTGAACAGTGGCTCCGTGGGATGTTCAAGGCTTTGGAAATCTTTTTGTAGCCTAAGCCTGCTTTAAATTTCTCAATAACTTTATCCCTGACCTGTCTGGTGTGTTCTTTGGACTTCATGGTGTTGTTGCTCCCAATATTCTCTTAGACAACCTCTGAGGCCGTCACAGAGCAGCTGTATTTGTACGGACATTAGATTACACACAGGTGCACTCTATTTAGTCATTAGCACTCATCAGGCAATGTCTATGGCCAACTGACTGCACTCAGACCAAAGGGGGCTGAATAATTACACACACCCCACTTTGCAGTTATTTATTTTTTTTTTTTTTGGAATCATGTATGATTTTCGTTCCACTTCTCACGTGTACACCACTTTGTATTGGTCTTTCACGTGGAATTCCAATAAAATTGATTCATGTTTGTGGCTGTAATGTGACAAAATGTGGAAAAGTTCAAGGGGGCCGAATTCTTTTGCAAGCCACTGTATCCTCTCTTTTTCTGGTTCTAAACAAGTTTTTCTACCCACTGGTGTTTCATGCTGTATTATGACCTTGAGTTTCATTCCGCTTTGATCCCAGATCTTTACTAATTGAATTGTGTTTTTGTTTGTGTCTCTCAGTGCGGCGGATGTTAGCGTGGAGGTGGCGCGGCACCGAGAGATGAAGTGGTTGGACATGTTCAAAAACTGGGACAAGTGGATCTCTCGTCGCTTCCCCAAGGTCTGTTCTGAGAGGTGTTTCCTAAAAAAAAAAAATTAAATGATGACTGATTATCAATTAAAGTAAGAGCAAAGTTTGATTTATTAGCTTCCGACACAAATCATCACAAAAAAAAAAACATATCGGTCGCCTGTGTGGGACAGCTTAGTGAACGTTCATTAATGGACCAGTTACACACTGCACTTGATGTGTTGGGGTGGAGAAACTTTACCTACCTTTTATGAGCTCCGTGTCACTCTGTGTTTCTAAAACGTCTCTCCTCCGCCTGCATCTCTGTCTGAGCACCATTCCCTCGCTCCTTCTAACCAGTCAGGACTCATCCGGAGCTCAAATACATGTTGGTGGAGATGGGATATGAATGTTTAGAAATGGTGCAGAAATTACTCCTAGTCCTGAAAGTAGGACTGAAAACGCGTCACTCTGAGAATTTTTTGCCACTTAGGAGCGGTTTCCTACCCTGAGATTCTTATACGTTAATATGAGCCCTGATTTATTTATTTTTTTAAGGAAAGGTTTTTGTTTTGGCAGTATAATCGATTGACACAGAAAAGAATCGCGATACATCACTGAATCGATTACTTATTGAATTTTTTCCTCTTATGTTTCTATAATTGTTTGAGGCTGAGGTAGCTCGTTGGCTAAGGTGTTGGACTGCGGGCCAGGAGGTCCCCGGTTCGAACCCTGACCTGGCAGCCCGACCCTGTAAATTACTGCCACAGAAACGTGAGATGTATATGAATGGGGTTCAATTCAATTCCAAAGCCCAAACCCCAGCAGCTGGATGCAGTGCCTCCTTTTTGTCTGCGGCCTTGCCATTCTGCCTGGGTGCTTTAGGCTGTATTATTAGCATCACGATGCACCTGTCGCTGCTGCATTTATTGACCTGGTTAATGCACCGTTAACGACCCCATCGCCTCACACACTCCTCAGGCTTCCGAAACTAAATATTCCACAGTTTTTGGTTTGGTGTGATTCCTAATAGCGTTCCACCTTATTTTAGCAAGTCTGGTTTGTAGATGAGATGATGTTTCACTTGTAAAGAGTAAGCACTCATTCCAGTAACCAGGTCGGGTGCAAGAGAGAGAGTTAATGCGTCAGATCTTTCATCAACTCCTCAGCTACCAAGTCATACGATGGTTTTCACGATCCAAAAATAACAAACCACCCTCTAAGTGTCAGAAATCACCATGGCAACCCCATCAGCATTGGGTGGCTAAGATGGTGGTACCTTCTTGAAACACCAGAGTTTGTTTTCTGCATACTTTTATTATAAAATAGTGTTTTTTCCTCTCTGTAGGCAAATCAAAGTGTTTTTAAACATGTTTAAGGTGATGTAATGCCTACGTATGAGTATATGTTTATAAGGACGTAACCCTATCATAATGTCAGGGGTCGTCTGTATAACAGTGGATTTGTGTGTGTGTGTTTAGGTAAAGCTGCGCTGCAGGAAGGGAATCCCGTCGTCTCTGAGAGCTCGAGCCTGGCAACTTCTCTCCAACAGCGAGGAACTTCTGATGGAAAACGTCGGGAAGTTTGAGGTAGAACCAGGAAAATGCTAAACATCATAACTCGAGCCCTTTTTTTCCCTCCATACTATCAAGATTAATACTATTTTATTCATAAAAAAAAAATCATGCTTGTCAGATCATTTGTAAATTCCTAAGTGGTTCTCTCACACACACACACACACACACACACACAGCCAAAAAAATTGTTTCTGGAAAAGAAAAACTTATTGCTATATGTTATATATTTAAATGTATGATAATTATGATAATTTGATAATAATATTATCCATATGATATACTGACTATAGAGGAAAGGTTTAAGGGGGGGAAATTTTATAAAAGAAAGTTTTGGCTGTACATTGGGTCAGAACTCTTTCAGTATCTTTTACATTTAATACTCTGGAAACCAGAATTTACTGACAGAATTTAAAGTAAACTTTACCAGTCGATTACCCACAATTCCGCAGCACGAGAGAGAAAAACCGTCGGCTCAGTTGTGATCATGTGACGTTCGGCGTCAAAACAAGAAGCGCATGCGTGATACATGATACTCTGTACTCGTAAACCAAGACTTGTTCCTTTTCCAAGTCTAAATTTATTAAAAATCTTTGCTCGTCTTGTGGAACACTCGCAGACCGCGTTAGACAGAGAGTTAGAGTTCTACTGGACAGACAGACGTGTACATGGTGTGTATGTGGCTTATATAAAATAAATAGACATGCATGAATAAATATAATATAATCTAGAATTATATATACACACATGGAGATACAGCTATCTGTAGTGCGACCTCGACGTGGGTCTGGTCTCCTGCAGATCATCCTAATCTCAGATCACCTCATATGACATGCTGCAGTTTCCCCGGGTTAAATCACATTACCCTTGTTGCTATTCAGGTGCACGCAGGTGTGAAAACCACACAGCACTATATACGAGCGCGACTGGTTTCCTCGCACGACTGGTTTCCTCGCGCGCTTGCGGCTTAGGAGTAATAAGTGGGCGTACTTTTCTCTAACTCCTATTAAATCTGCCTCTGACTTATTTTTATCTATTTATTTTTTTAATTTCGCCTCCGTATAGGAACTAGAACGAGAGCCGGGAGATCCAAAGTGGCTGGATATCATCGAGAAAGACTTACACAGGCAGTTTCCCTTCCACGAGATGTTCGCTGCTCGAGGAGGCCACGGGTAACTAACACTCAGCTGATGATCAGATCAGAGTTGGACATTTTTAATGCCAAAAACAACGTACTTATCTCAAACCAATTGATTATTAAAAACCAGTAAATCCAAAGCCATGGCTTGCACTCAGGAGGGTTTCTGTTTGACTAAAAACTAAATTTTTTTAAAGGGTTTTAAAGAAGAGTAGACTAGTAGACACAGACGACTGGATACAGGAAAAAAACAGACAGACAAATGGATAGGCTGATCTAGGGAAAGCCAGACGGACTCACAGGAGTCTAATGGATACGCACACAGACAGAAACACACAGACTCAGAGAGACAGACTGATACAAAGACAGACATGGACAGAGTGACAGAGAGACGGATACCAAGACACGGACAAATGACCACAGGGAGGCAGAACGAGAGGGAGAGAGGGAGACGAAGATGGAAAAACATGGGAGAAGACGGAGACAGGGAAGCATGGAAGGAGGCGGAGATGGGGAATCTTTTTTTTTTTTTTTACTTTTTTTTTTAAAAATACAAATTGAGGGACGCACAGAAAGACGGGTATGATGAGACAGACAGACGGCTATAAGTGACAGAAAGAAGAAGGAGACAGACAGATGGATGCAAAGAATGACAGATGGATAAACAAACAAAAACAAAAAACAAAGAAAAAGCCTAAAGCTATAAATCCATCAATCCATTTTTATTTGCAAATCTTTGGAGTTTGGTGAAAAGCAAAACCAAGAAAAGTGCAGCGTTCCCTCTTATCACAAAATGATATAAATGAAGTTTAACCGTGTGTGTGTGTGTGTGTGTGTGTGTGTGTGTGTGTTCAGTCAGCAGGACCTGTACCGTATTCTGAAGGCGTACACCGTGTATCGGCCGGAGGAAGGCTACTGTCAAGCTCAGGCTCCCGTGGCTGCGGTCCTGCTGATGCACATGCCAGCAGAGGTGTGTGCTTCCACCTGTGTGTGTGTGTGCACGCGCATCTACTCGTGTGTTTGCGTGCTTCTTAAAACCTTCCTTCCGTCCCTCTAGATTTTATCTGCTCAACACAAAATTACAGAGCACTCGTGTTTATTTTCGTGTCTGTTCTGCACCTCAGTTTTGACCTGCGAGTGTGTGCTGGTACAATAACGATCTAAGTGTCCTTGAGCCACGACATCATACTTCATTAACGATCGATCTAAGTGGTTCATTACGGTGCAGACGTTCCCACAGAGTATCAGTTCTGCATCACGAACAGGAAGCCAGTCGCTGTAGATGGCGTTCGCAGCAGATAATGTTATCTCACAGCAATTATCAAACTGCTGTAACAAAGGTTTTTGGTTTGTTTTTTGTTTTGTTTTTGTCACAGCAAGCGTTTTGGTGTCTGGTGCAGATTTGTGAGAAATACCTCCCCGGGTACTACAGCGCCGGACTGGTGAGGATGTGTGCAGAAATTCAGTCGTACTGGTAACGTTAGAAAGCATTACTATACAAATAAAGCGTTTGTTCTTTTTTCTTTATCCGTTCTTCCAGGAAGCAATCCAGCTTGATGGAGAGATTTTCTTCTCCCTGTTGAGGCGGGTCTGCCCCATGGCCTACCGCCACCTGAAGAAGTTTAAGATCGACCCCATCCTCTACATGACCGAGTGGTTTATGTGCATCTTCTCACGGACGCTACCCTGGTCCTGCGTCCTCCGTGTCTGGGACATGTTCTTCTGTGAAGGTAAAAAAGGAATGCCATAGGCCATGGCATTAAACCGCACTTTATTCGACGATCCTTGTGGAGTAACATGATCGGGTCAGGTTACTTCCTGTTGTTAATCCCTGTGTAAATCCAGAGGGGGGGGTAAAAAGTTATCATGGTTACTGATGTTCAAAACCAGTTCTTCACATTACTAGAACTGGATCGATGTGATGACATCATCATCCTTTGTTGTAAATGCAATGCCATGATTAGAGTTGGGTACCGGAAACCCGGTGTGACCCGGTACGGCACCCGGTACTACAACTGAATCAGAGCCAGGTTTCTGATTGCCTCGCTTCGTTGCCGTCGCACGTGAAAGATGTGTTTAAAACTCTGGAAATGAGAGGATTCGCGTGAATGCTAATCACGCTTAAATGAAAACGCCTAAACCTGAAGCGTGGCTGTATTTCACAACAAAGGATTCCAACACGTGCAACAAATGTCTTTTGCACATAAAAGGAAGAAACAAACTTTTAAACTTTGATGTCACTGGTGTTGAATTATTGTTTTTATGTTGGGTATACAGGCTGTTTTATATCTACTTTTTATTTTTTTCTTCCAAATAAAGAATTGTTCTTTAATGTTATCCAGAATTTTTTCTTTTTTCTATTTCTTTTCTTTTTTTTTTTTAAGTAAGTATGCGTTTACGCACCTGTTCAGACATCCTGTTTAAAAGTATCCAGTTGGCACCGGCATCGTGATACGCAACCCTAATTATGGTCGAGATTTGGATTATAATGTTTTTAAAAAATTAGACTTTCTTAAATTAAATCCTAATGTGGCGTGCTGCAGGGTCGACATGTTCGGATCAGATGTTCATTAGTCGACAGAAACTCATGTCGTGTTATTTTGAGTGATCACAGCATCGTTAAGGAAGCTTTCTAAGTTTACTAAGTGTGTGTGTGTGTGTGTGCAGGGGTGAAGATAGTGTTCCGTGTGGGTCTGGTCTTACTGAAGCAGATGCTGGGTTCTGTGGATAAACTACGAGAGCTGCAAGGAATGTACGAGACCATGGAGCGCCTGAGGAACATCTCGCCAGACAGCATCAAAGAGGACATACTGGTTCAAGAGGTGTCTACACACACACAGACACACACACACACACACACACTCAGACGGGGCATTCGGGAACATTCCTGATCAAATTGGTGATTTATTTTCCTTGAAATCCCTGGTGAAATTACTAAATTGTTTACAGGAATAAGATGATGTAACGGTTTTTGTTTTTTTGTTTTTTGGTCCAATCAAACAAACTCCGTTTCAGCTGGAATCCTTAGCATTTGTTTTTTTGATATCTGTACTTTAATACAGGCTTTTTGGATTTGTGTGTGTGTGAGACCAAAAGTTCTTCCTTTCTGTTCCTCCACCAGGTCACCGTTGTCCCTGTGACGGAGGCTTTGATCGAGAGAGAGTGCACCGTGCAGGTGAAGAAGTGGCGCGAGTCTCGCGGCCCCCTGACGCACCAGCCGTGTCGCAGGCTGTACGGCACACGAGACATCCACGAGCAGAAGCGCCGCGCCGCCGCCATCAGCTCTGGTGGGAGTCTGTCGTTCCTGGGCAGCTCCATGTCCGCCCCGCCCCCCGGCCCCCTGCGCTCCTCTTCCAGCCTCCTCTCTCTCCCCGGCTTCCGGAAATCCAAACTTCCATTCTCTCACGGTAAAAAAAGCTCTTTTTCCGGTCCTGTCGGCCTAGAACCGCAGGTGTTTGGAGGTGGGACTCCTATAATGATAACGATGTCATCTGGACCGCCACGCCCACTCGTTTCTGCAGTGGTTCCTCCCACTGGTGGTGCAGGAGGACACAAGCCTAGTCCTTTAGCTACGAAACCTCCAACACCCCCGAAATCTCCAACGGCGGACGCCAGCACAGCACCGAAACCTGCACTAGAACCAACGTCGGCACCGAAACCTGCACTAGAACCAACGTCGGCACCGAAACCTGCACTAGAACCAACGTCAGCACAGAAATCTTGTCCAGAACCGTTAGCAGCACCAAAATCTGAACCAGAACCAATAACGGCCCCGAAATCTGATCCAGAACCAACATCGGCCGCGAAATCCGAACCGGAACCAACATTGCCATCTAAATCAGAATCAACATCCGCACCAAATTCTGAGCCTACACCAGAATCGGGACCAAAGCCCACACCGGCTTTAGCGCTGAAACCCAGCACGGAGTCCGCACATCCCCCGATCCCGAACCAACTCCAGCCCCCCAGGGTCGTCTCGGAGCAAGTGACGCCCGCGATCCCGTCTCCCACCGCCAACAACATGCCCCTGCCGCCCTGTGAGGACGAGGGCAAGAAGAAGAAGAAGGCCAAGGAGGACAAGAAGGCCAAGGAGGACAAGAAGGCCAAGGAGGACAAGAAGGTCAAGGAGGACAAGAAGGTCAAGGAGGACAAGAAGGGCAAGGAAGACAAGAAGAAAGAGAAGGAGGAGGAGAAGCAGAAGGTGCGAGAGAAAAAGGAACGAGACAAGGCGGAGAAAGAGAAAGCGAAGAAGGAGAAGGAGCGGGCCGAGAAGGACAAGAAAAAGGAGAAAGGGGGTAAAAAGAAGGACAAACCCGCGAGCGCCGAGGCGGAGGAGCAGAACGGAGCCGCGGCCGCCAAAAGCATGGCCTAGTTTTTTTTCTGAACAGATGAGACGAATAGAGCACAAAGGAGGACGAGATAACTGGAAATAGATCTTTACAGTCGCGTCCATTAGAAGAGATATTAGACACACAGTCTGTAAATAGATCAATAGGTCATTATTTAGTAATTCATCCCACTTTAAAACATTTATCCGCTCCCCCTGTCAGGCTCAGTAATAGAGCTCTCGCCCTCATCGTAGACTAACCAAGGAACCCGTATTTATTAACATGTCGTCTGTTAGCGTGTGCTCGTGCGTGTTTACGTGTTTGTGTCGTAGTCTAGCGGCGCTGTCCAGTGTTTCTGACTTCCGACCTGTAGGAGGCGCTCTTGCTGCCATCCTTCAGGGAGAAACTGGATAGAAAAAAAATAATAAATATATATATAAATAAATATATGTTCCGGGAAGAACAGACTGAACTAAAAGGTGGAGGTTTGTTAGAAACGGTACCGCGGCCCGAACGGTGGGACGACTGATGCTCTCCTCCCATCGTAAGAGTGATAACAGCCTCGAGTGTGATTTCTGTCTCAGCTTGTGTGTCTCGCTTTGCGTTGTAGATGAGTCTAAGGCTGTGAGGTATGACAAAATAAACAAATTCGGTGATGCTTTGATCGAATGTCTGCGAAAAAAAGGTTTTAAAGGCAAAGTACAAAATGTTATCAGGAAACAATTGGCTTCCAGTTATCATGATGATGATAAATTAAAAAAATCACAACAGTGTGTAGCGAAATTATTATTATTATTATTATTATTATTATTATTATATCAGCTTCACTCAGCCCTAGACATTATAACCCTTACATTCATAAATGCTTTCTGTTCTTTTTTTTTTTGTCATCTGTTGCTTATTTTCATATATCATTCCTCCCTCTCTCTCTCTCTCTCTCTCCCTCTCTCTCTCTCTCTCGTTCTCACATTCTCTCTCTTTTTCTTCTCCTCACCTCTCTCTAGTTATCCCTGATTATATCCCCTCCCCCCCCTTTGTTTAAATGTGAACTGGAATTATTATGATTATTATGATTATTACTTGGCAGACGGCAGAGTAAAATGAAAATGGTGCATGATTGTGCGACACGAATACAAAATGTTAACTTATCGGGGAGAATTAAAAGAAAAGTCTGAAACTTTACCTGCATGGACTTTGAGTTCAGACTCGTATTTATTTGTTCGTCATTGAAGGATTTAGTCTGTTTGCACTGAACCCTCTGTTATTATTAATTTTTTTTTTATTAGGTTGTTTTGTTTGTTTGTTTGTCTTGAAAGCACCACTAATGTTAGATTCTCGTTGTTCTTTCCGATGTTAGCGAATGACGTTCAGTAGCATTAACGTCCGAGCTCGGCACCTTCAGGGCTCGAATTGCATCGATGTACAGTTTGTTAATTTAACCAGACGAGCAGTTATATTGTGTATTATTCCTGTTCTTCATCCTGTTTTAGAGAGTGTGTTATTGTTAGTTTATTGTTTTTTTTTTTTCTATGCAAGAATCCAGAGGCCTGCGTGACTGGAAGTGAAATTAATTTTTAGAGGAAAACCGAGGATATATTTTAGTAATTTCTTTTGTCTGTGTTTTTGTTTTTTTTATTTCGTTTTATTGTCGCACGTTTTCTTTCCCAACATTTCAGAGAATGAAACCAAGCAGACGCATTTTTATTTTTATTTTTTTAACTCCGATATGACAGTATTCAGTGCCTGCAAATGCTGGTTTTCTTTCTCCCGCTTTACATGAACAGACTTCCTGACGTTCAGCAGAAATCTTTGCTACAAGGCTGACACGAGTAACGAGAGAAATCCCGTGAAGATTTGCGTAAAACTTTCACACGCTGTCCGTAATTTCACTCTCTAATAAACAATGTTGTAAAGACAGTCCTTTCAAGTATTTTTTTATTTTATTTTTTTATGATATATTGTTATCAAAAGTAGATTTCTGAGGCGGGGCTTACGGAGCGAATCAGACTGCGGTGTTTAGTGTGTTTGAATGGACCCCTGGTGAGTCACGGAGGTGAGAAAATGATTGGACTCTTCGTCGTTTTTGTTTTTTTTTTTGTTTTTTTTATGTATGAGCTGCTAAACCCATCCAAAGCACAGAGCTGATGCGCTACCTTGTGTAAAACCTTGTGTTCTCTACAGATCTGGACCGAAAAAGAAACGCCACATTTTCAAACACAAATGTTTTTAAATAATTCCTTCGTTGGAGATGAATAAACAATTATATTATTATATACAAGGCAAATATATCAGTTTCCCTCTAAAACAGAATACTGTGTAGAAAAAAACTGACCGTAAACAAGACATTTAAAGCAGATGATCGTCGGTTGCGTGTCAAGTCAGCTTTGAAGCAAACACTTCCTGCCTGTTTGACCAGTTCAGATTTCTTCTTTATCTATTTCTTTAAGTTTGTTTGTTTGTTTTGTGCATGTGTTGCACCCCATTTCTCAGCGTACTATTTTATTTTATTATTTGTATGATTATTTAATTTGGGTTTGGAGGTTTGAGCCAGTACTGTAGAACTATACAATGGGAGGTTTTTTTGTTTGTTTGTTTGTTTGTTTTGTTTGTTTGATTTCCCCTGCGGTGATGAACCACTGGAACGTTTCAGTGTACAAACGTTTCTAAAACAACTCCTGAGGCGCTCTGCAATTACGCAACAAAACAACAACTGAACAGCACTTTGGAAACCGGACTGAACCGTCAGGAGACTCTGAGAGAATCGACGTGATGACGTGCGACTTGTCGATCTGACGTGCAAGATGATGTGGCGTTTTTATTTTTCTTCTTTGTCCTTCCTCACCTCTAGGTGGTGCTGTGCTTTGTCTTTTCATTCTTAAAAGGTTGCCCCGGGTAACTTTGGCCCAGACTGTGGTTTGTGGCCCTTCTCTACTCCTTGGTGTTGTAACGACATTTTTGGAGTTTGTATCAGGTGATGTCGAAGATGAGTGTAGACTTGAGGAGCACAATTGACCCACAATGCATTGCTACAGACAAAGAACAACTAACAGACCTGCTCAAGTGTAAAAAAAAAAAAAAAAAAAAAGATGCGAAACTGAGACGATGCGACTGTCTCTCTCCAAGGGTTCTCAGGGGAGTTTAATGAACGGTCTCGGCACACGGGGGGGGATGGGGGGGGGGGTCGTGTCTATGCAAACCCGGAAACCCCCAAAACTGACTTCTATGAAGCAAGCACATGCTTTCATTGTTTTTCTTAAAGGAATAAAAAATAAGAGGAGAAAAAAAAAAGAAAAAAGTGTGCCATGTCTGGTTCGGCCACTAGAGGGTGCAGAGGAACAGACTAAACTTCAGAAATGGTACTTTCCGCAGAATTGTCCGGGTTTGGTGATTATTTTGTGACTGAATATGCAAAAACAAACAAAAATAATCATCATTCAGTTTTAAACCTCTATAGTATCTCCAAGCGGTCTAGTATATGATTATTGGGGTTGAAGAAATTCAGAGTCGGTGCATTTCAGAGGCTTTACAATGTGTTGTTATTTACATATTTATCTGATGTCATGTCTTATTTTTGTTTTATTTTTTTCATCTCGCTACATGAACCAGCAACCCTTTGTAAGAAACGTCCCCTGGTTTCCGTTGGTTTAAGACTGAGATGTGGAACTTTTGTAATAATGAATTATTTTTATTTTTTATTTTAAAGCCACACACAGTGTTAGTGGTCACGTGACCCTGTAGATGATCAGAGGAGTCCACCACCGTTACAGCGCCTTCCTGGTGTCTAAGCACTGGTTTAGTTTTACTGAGAAAAATAATTCTATTTGTTAATGTTAAATGTTTCCAGAATAGTCAATGTCCCGATGTTACTCTCTTGTATTTGCGAGGATCTTTTAAGCACTCTGTATCGCAAATATAGCGTATTAACAATAAATACTACTGACTTTTGTTTCGCACAAGTGAGACTTATGTCCCTTATGTTTCACACTTTAAGTGGTCTGTTTATTAGAACCTTCCAAATAAACTACCTTTAGAGAACAAAAGTACTTAAACTGCATTATGAATGTGGCAAAGATTATCTGGCCCAACCTCCTTCCCTGAGGCATCTCCAATCTAACACCAGAAACACTGGGATTAAAAAATGTGTATATTTATCCTGAATGTTGTATTAATCAGCACAACAAAACCTAGCAAGAACTGAAACAGGTTTACGTGGCTGATCGGAAATTCACTCCCTCGCTCAGTGTTTCTTGGTTCTTTTGTTTGTTTAAAGTTTTTTTTTTTTTTTTTTTACCTTTTATCTTCCTTTTTTCTAATCAACTAGTCTTCTTTAAAATCACCTAGTCATGTCTTTTTTTTATTTAATTTTTTTTTATACCAAGCCTTGAAAATAGAATTAAGTCATAGCTCATCATTCCTTAACTACAGAAAAGGAAAATGTACACAGTGTATTTAATAAATCATTGCGATAATGATAATTGTGATGAATAATAAACCATAATATATTAAAACCTGAAAGGTGTGTTTCTGTTTTTGACTTTAAAAAAAGATTATTGGGATGGCTTTCTGCGAAGATGGCAGAGTTTACTTTAATGTTTTTATGTGACTGTATTTCCTGTTTTTAATTCCATTTTTACTTTACTCATGTAAGACGCCATTTCAGAGTCTCTGTACTAAATGTTCAGGCAGTTAAATAGATTATTGATGGACAAAGTGTATTGAAGGGAGATTATGTCGAAAAATTTAGTATTTGTCTTTTTTAAAAGTTAATTTAAATAAATTCTACAGCCTGATTGCAGGCTAATTTCTTACTCACACTTGTAGTTTCATCACTTAAATGAAATTTTGGGGAAATTTCCACAAACTTTTTGTGTCAAAGAAAAAATTCTTTGACACATTTTCTTGCCATTAAGATTCAGTTCAATTTCCTATGGGATTTCGGCACGTACGTTCACTCGTACTTTCTCACCTTTCTTTCCAGCAAAATCGCCTCAGAGCGTGATCCTGCCGCCACCACCATGCTTCACAGATGGGATACCATAAACTTTTTTTTTCATTAGGCGAGAAAACACATTTTCAAATAACACATGAGCACCTACAGAGTTTACTCAGACTACTTCTTATACTGGTCTCGCGGATGAATGTACCTGTTTGGGATATATTTTCTCCGAATGCTTCATCAGTTCCTTTGTTGTCTTGGAGGTCAGTTAATTTGTGCCTCTACTGTTACAGACAACTTTCATTTCAGTTGGCATGAAACGCATCCGAGAGAGAAACCACACTTGATCCAAATTAAATTAACCTCTGATGCTAAAAAAAAAAAAAGGAGATGTAATTGATTTGCCAAAAACAAATTGTATCATAAGATGTGAAAAACTTGCATTAAATATCTTAAGCATATTACATTCTTCAATTTCAGCCTCAGCTGTGTTTATGAAAACAATAGTTTAACTTAAACTCTACTTTAAAAGCATCTCTCATGATGTGTTCAGTCGCCAGAACCAAATAAATGCATCTTCAGTTTATTAGCGTGTAAAGTTTTTATTAGTTTAGTTTTTTTTTTTTTGCTCCATCCAGTGGCTGGAATTTGATCATTGAATCGAACCCAAGCCTTCAGCAGGGTATGTGAGAAACTTACCACTGAGCCACCGACTTTATTCAGTATGCTGAAATATATACTTTTAAAATGAGAAGTCTTGGTGTTTACAGACAGGGGCGGACCTAATGCTGTGTTGAGAACATCTGATTGGATGCAAGTCGGATGAGTTCAGGATGAGGCTAAATCCGTAAACTGTGAGTTTGGATCTGAATGAAACCTTACTCTAGTTTTTTGATGGAATGAAGTGTAATATTCGATACTTTTTTCTCTTCTACAGTACATATCCTGATCTCTGGTCTTATAAATCTGAATAGCTGATTATTATTATTATTTATTGTGTTTGATGCACACTGCTGCTCATTTAGAAACCATCTAACCAACTTTTCTCTTTATTCATTCATTCTCTCTCTTTCTGTGGACTCAGGATGGACAGACGCAGAAGTACGAAATATAAGGTCGCTTTATTCACAGTTTCTCTCTTTTTATTGCTTACAGAGGTGTTGGTGACAGAGAAAAAGCATGAGGACAAGGAGGCATTGGAAAAGACGAGGGGAGAGAGGGAGAGAAGAAGGGAATGGTTTCTTTCTGTCGCCTCTCTCCACTCCTCTACTGTCTTGACTGTCTGACTCTTCTTTCTCTTTCTCTCCATCGCTCCAGCCGTCCCCATCTTTTATTTTTTTTTTTTTCCGCATTTGGACGCTTCTCATTCTTTTCTGGTTTGAGTGAGGGGAAAACAAGATGGCCGACACTGGGTTCTGGACTTTTCTATTGTAGAAGGAAATCCCTCCATTTTGTTTTCTCTTGCCCATCCGAAGAAAAAAAAGAAAAGAAAAAGAACGAGCGATGTAAACAATTCAGCTGTTGCAGCTAGAGAAAAGAGGTGAGAAAGAAAAGGAAGTAAAGAAAGGAAGAAGAGTGACAGGGAAAGAAAGATCAAGACGATGGTCAAATAAGGTTTTATTGTAATGAACCCCTCCCTTTTTGTTTTCCCCCACGGACAGACGCCACAGACACTGATTTCCTGCGCCGGCGTGTTTTTTTTAATTTTTTACGAGACGAGTCTTTCGGAGGAGTGCGTGGAAGGGACGAAGTGCTCGAGAGTAACAAAAAAGAAGGAAGCAAGAAAAGGAGGGAGAAAGGACGGGCTGGCAGGGCGGGGCGGTTGTGAGGGACGCGCGTTCATCTCTTCTTTACTTTTACTTCGGCTCTTACTCTTCCTTCTCCTCGCCGTGTGTGATGACGTAGCAGATGTTCTTGTAGTCAACGTTTCCAGCCACATCTGGGGGGAAGGCGGCAAACAGGTTCTTCATCTGAGAAAGAGACACACACACACACACACAATGAAATTATGTTGTTTTTTCAAATAGAGAGGGCAAAACAAGAGATCATCATGATTAAAAAAAAATCCAATTCCTTAAATAATGATGTTATTTTTATCCCTTTATTGTTATGTTTAATGTTACTAAACATCTGTTCTAATTTCCTTTAAATCTTCTTCTAAGTTCTTCAAGTTAAAAGTGAATTACAATAACAATCACAATCGAATGCACAGTGTGTGCGCGTCTAGCTAATATGTTGTATAAAACGTTGCGCTGTAGTCTAGTGGTGGGATGTTCGGTGGTGTCTAGCGCTCACCTCCTCTGCGGAGAACCTGTCGCACTGAGTGGTCAGAAGCTCCTCCAGGCTGCACGGAGAGAAGAAACGTTATCTCTTACAGGCGAATTCATCTGTGTGATTTACACATTAAAAACATGACGTACGAGTTGTACTTACAATTGCTTCTTGATGGTTCCTGTGCCCTCGGGGTCCAGGACCTTGAAAGCGGACACAATGACGTCCTCGGGATCAGCGCCTGGACACACCGGACAAAGGCGTGTTCATTGGATTACACTGACCGGTGTAGGTGTGTGTTCTGTTTACTGAGAGTGTGTACAGGGGTCAAAGGGGTGTGTGTTTGTGTGCGAGTCTCACCCTTCAGCTTCTCTCCGAACATGGTCAGGAAGACGGTGAAGTTGATGGGGCCAGGAGCCTCCTTGATCATGGCCTCCAGCTCCTCATTCTTCACGTTAAGCTGACCTGCACACAGAGAGAGAGAGAGAGAGAGACAGAGAGAGACAGAGTTAAGGACAGTCATTAATAAACGCTGGAAAGAGGGAGAGACGGAGACGGATGACAAGAGATGGAGACAGTCATTTTAAACACTAGACTAAAAACTAGAGAGAGTTATGAGTTTAATAAAAACTGTAGGGAAAGAGTGAGAGAGACAGAGAAGGTTATTAATAAACACTCGGGAGAGAGACGGACAGTCATTAATAAAGACTGCAGAGAGAGAGAGAGAGACAGACAGACAGACACTCATCTCACTGTCTTTGTCATCTCCTTGCATAGGCTTAATCTATGGCTTGGTCTTTCTTGTCTCTGACTGTCTGTCTGACTGTCTGTCTGTCTGTTTGTCTGTCTGTCTCTTCATCCACTCGTCTATCTCCTTCAGGTCACCTCCGTGTTCAGTTCTTACCCATTGAGGCCAACACGTCCCTCAGGTCATCCTTGCTGATGATCCCGTCTCTGTTCTGGTCGATGATTGTGAAAGCCTAGAGAAATAACAGGAGACATGTTTTGATTATTTTTCTCTCTGGTCAGTGATTTGACATAACGTCAAAAAAAAAAAAAATATATATATATATATATATATATATATATATATATATATATATATGTTTGCGTGCATTTAAATCCGTCAGTGTGTGTCGAGTGTGTTTTCGAACATCGCCCCTCTGTCCTGCTTATGTCCTTTTAGGATCTCTTGAAACCCAAGAAGACCCTCAGGACCTCTGAAAACAGCTGCGCACCCCTTCCACCCTTCCTTCGCCTCCTTCACACACACACACACACACACACACACACACTCTTCGATTTCTCCGTCAGCGCAATACGTAACATAAGATCCTACAGTAATGCCAGGAATCTCCTCAGTAATGCTGGTATCGCTCACACACACACACACACACACACACAAAGTGAGTTTTTACAGTCTTAAAACTAAAATACACCACAAGCAAATTCAGTAAATTCATAATTCAAAATGTCAATTATCTCGACAGCTAACTTGAAGATGACGCAGTATTACAATTTTCCTCAGAAATGTTCATAAAATATGACTTAATATTAATAATAATAATAGAATAAAATTTACGCTCGAGTTTAAACAGAAAAACAACAACGACACGTCCACTAGTTAGCATTCAATGCTAAGTTTAACTACAGAATCATTTGAATCTTGTTAAATTGGAATTTTTTCAGTAAATTATCCACAAATCTGAGGTAAATGTTTACGTTGTTGACATTTCTGTCTCATTTCCGTAGAGTTTAAAGAGCTACCTGCTTTGCTAGCTGCGTAATCAACATCAAACGTTAGCTAGCTACAGCTACACAATCGAGGTTTTCTGTATGCTAATTCATTTACTGAATTTGTTCTGCCTCGTTGTTGCTTCCACTGTCACTTTGCTTTCACTATGTGTGTGTGTGTGTGTGTGTGTGTGTGTGTGTTGATAAAAAAATGCTAGCTCAGTCTTAGGTCGATAGCTTAGGGTCGACGTCTAAATTGCACTCAACTTCAAGCAACTGTGATTTTTTTTTTTTAACAAACTAAATATCTGAAATTGTGTGTGTGTGTGTGTGTGTGTGTGTGTGTGTGTGTGTGTGTGTGTGCTACTTGAAGAACAGCTGAGCATCAGAAAAGGATCAAAAATGACATTCCAGCATTTATTAGCATTAGAGGGAGAGTCATTTGATCTGCTTGGTGTGTGTGTGTGTGTGTGTGTGTGTGTGTGAAGTCATAATTCTTCCCTTATTAACACCCCAGTAAAGGAGGCGGTTAAAGATAGACACAGCTCGTCTTTCCTTTTCAAGAGACACTTACTCTGACACACAGGTGGCAGGTGGCTATGAATTATTTATGAATTAACATACTTCAGCTCATCCATTCACTCGAAGGACATGTTTAACGTAAGTGAGTGTGTGTGTGTGTGTGTGTGTGTGTGTGTGTGTGTGTGTGCACCTCTTTGTACTCCTGGATCTGGCTCTGCTCGAACATGGAGAACACGTTGGAGGATCCCTCTCCTCCTGCCCTCCTCTTGGCCTTCTTGGGTGCCTGTGGGTGCACGGGTCTCAGGTTTAATACAGAACTCACACACACACACAGCATGCATGCACACATTAACTTTAACCTCAACTTAACAGATATTCCTCATTAGCTACACACCTTTCCTTCCCTCTGCACATCGTCAAATGCGAATCCAACTTGCTTATCAAGTCCCCTAAACCTTCTAAGAGAGACTGTTTTTTTCTGCTAAAATATTTCAAAGCCTAAATGTCATGCAAAATAATTATCCAGTACTTAAGTAGGATTTACAGGAAGATCTAAAGTAAAAATCCAAAGTTGTCCAGACAACGCCTACATCTGCTCACTCTTTAAAACCAACAAGTCCTCGGTAAAAGTGTACAGATGCTGATGTTTCCTCAAAGGTACACGAATGTTCCCAATGGTCCAATTATGCACCTCAAGTGAGTTTCAACTTACTACATCTTTGTTGCTACATTCGCTTGTAATTAAACGAACCAAGAACAAGGGTTTGTTCCCTTAAAGATAGAGTTTAGTACTCCAGGTTTAGGGTCATTTAGTAAAACAGCAAATTTCTTAGCTAGATTTAGCTAAGAGTAATAGTTTTTAGCTAATAGTAGTAGCAGTTATAGTACAAACATGGAATGTTTTTTAAAATGGCAGAAATTTTGTGTCATTATTGCTCAGGGAAAAGTTGAATGAACGCTACCACACAAGAAAAACCATAAAACGCCTTACTAATGGAAAACTTAAACCATTCTATACATTGTTACATGAGCCTCCTTTTACCATTTTCTAAAACTATATAATTTTAATGAGAATTTATAAAAAACAAATAAAATAAAAAAAATTCTAAACCAAAGAATATTCCCGGTTTTCCGAAGCGTATGTCCACATGTAAGAAAGAATCCACGATCCGAACAAAAAGCGTAGGATGCTTCCAAGCCTTTTCTTACTCACCATTTTGAGACGGTGTGTATGTGAAGTTTAAGAAGCTCAAAGAAGAGAAGACTGTGATGCCGCGTCTGGGCCTCGACCCCCAGGGGGCTTATATACCTCCCAGTGTCCTCTAATTTTAGGCCTGGCCTTAAGTTTGGCTTGAGGCTGAGAAGATGGACTGGACGGATGGAGGGATAAGATTTTGGGGGGAAGGGGCGATGAAGGGACAGAAGTAGGGATGCTATCGCCTTACGCACTTTCAGAAATAGCCGCCAGTCTTGGAATGGGGACCGAATCCGATACCCTCATACAAAGTGGACTAATATGGCCATGACAGAAATGACCCCGCGTCCCTGTCCGACCGTGCGTCCGTCCGTCCCTCCTCCTTCAGACCCAGCCCTTCTTTCACCTCTCTCTCAGTGTAATCCCTCGCCTGTATTTTTGGTCTGGGAATTTTACTTTGCCTTTTAGTGACGTGACGTTTTGTATCTTCAGCATCTGAGCACTATGGGTTTATATTTTCACATACTGAAAGTGCTGGGAGCTGCATTAATCTAGCTATATATAACTAAATAAATATACATTAAATTCTCAAATATGGGCATATTTTAGGGAAAGCATATAAAGAGATAAAGGACAGTAAATACACACTTTGCACCTTGTTAATAAAATGCTGTTAATATAATTTTAATATATAACCAAGCAATAAAAGGAGAAGTGTTGGTTATTAAATATTAATTGAAATACGGAATGTTATAAATACCAATTATATTGGAGTGATCTGGATCTGGATCTAGGAACATCTTTAGTGCTTATATTAGACCCGCATTTATGTTTTACAGTAATACTAGCGCTGCCTTTTTTAGCGAGTCATTTATCTTTTCGTTTAATGTGTTAAATTTTTAATAAATTTAAGATACATATGTGGGAAATGTTTTCCAAGCTGTCCAGGTGCTTACGTCGAATTTCTTGGTTATTACCTGTGTATAGTTTACACCTACAAGATTTCACATTTGTCTGTTAGAGCAATATCTTTATATTTAACCTTTTTTCTTCATTCTGCCCCAAAGTATTTTGAGTAAAACTGTGGACTGATAAAGCAGATTGAATTTTGTGAATTAAAATAATAGTCAATTCTTTCTTAAATGGAATTTAAATGGAAAAGAATAGAGTTAAGACTCATGCGGTAATACATAAAATTTAATAATCAGGCAACATTTAAATAAATCCAATTGAATGTGATGACAATATTGAGGATTATTATTATTATTATTATTATTATTATTATCTCATATCTTATCACTTCTTTCTTTAATAAAGATTTAATTTAATTGATTTAATTTAAATTTCAACTGACACTTCACAAGAGAGAGAGAGAGGGAATAAATGTACGAGGTGCAAGCCAAACCAGGACTTGTGATGAAATTTCTGGAAACCAGATTGACATTTACAGAATCAAAGTAAGCAAGCACAGTATGGTGATGAGACTCTTAGCTGCAATAAAACATTTGAATGGTGCAAATGTCCATGAATGGCAATCCACTCTGAAGTGGCTCAGAGCCCACTGCCGTCGTTCCTGTGAACATTCAGTGAGTGGAACGCCCGATCCATGAAAATCAATGGATAACTTGTCGCCAATGTGTGGAAGAGACGCATCTGTCTGTGGGAACTGTACACACAATCCCAATCAAAAACCACTTGCATATTACAGGAACTCGGCTGGGAGTTCTGACCTCACTCCAAGACACTTCCAAATGTTTGGGCCATTAAAGAAGTTCCTGGGAGGCCAGCTGTTTTAGACGTCAGTCCAATCATGACTTTTTACCTTGATGGTACCCAAGCACTAGTGAAATTCTGAAATACGTATATTAGTGTAGCAGGTGAATGTATAAAGAAACGAAGGGGGTTTTTACTCTCAGAACTGTGTCTCGTAACTGCGACTATCAATTGTCCCGGTTTGACTTGAACGGTCCTCATAAATAATGAATAACAGAGAATATTCTGGTAAATTTGCAACACACACACACACACACAAATCCAAAATGTGTGTCAAATGGTGTCAAAAGGTCCAGTGACAATTCTAAGGTCTTTCTGTACTAATTATGGTTAACTTTTTTTTCTCTCTCTCTTTTTTTATAATAAAGCCCAGTTGTCACTTAAATAATTAGCATTCTGTTAATATTTATCAAACTTATCATTTTAAGTTGATTGAAAATAATTTTATATGCACAGATGGTGACCTACTCCTTGGAGAAAATGCCTGTATGTATTGCCCCCTTCTTAAGTGTGTCCCCAATCAAAAATAGGTTTAACGTCCTTCCTAGTATAGAGACGCAGACGAAGATCCCTCCTATGGCTGTGTCCATATTCAGGGTCTCCTCTCTCTCTCTCTCTCTCTCTGTCTCTCCCAGCGTGAAAGTTGATCTGTGGTAGTGGTAGTAGCGCAGCTAGCTGCAGCTGTGTGTGCCAGTGAGGATTAGCTGAGACAAACGAATGAATGATATCAAGGAGAGATTTTGGCGACTGCAGGAGTTCCTCAAGGGTGTATTATGGGGGTTTTATAGTTGTGTGTTCAGGCCTTTGGGAAGCAGCTGAGAGGCACCAAAAATAGCTAAACAAACTTCTTGTGAGTCTCTTTTGACTTCTTTCTCATTAATAAAGCTCAACTAGCCTTCACATTACCACAGGGTGTGTGCTGTACAATTTAATTATCAAATCATCCAATCACCCGTGTCTTCATTTCAGTGTAGATCAGTAAAAAATTTCATGAAGCACAAATTTCTTTCTCATAATTTTCCTTACAGCTGAACGTACTGTACAGTGGAATGTAAGGAACTCAAGGCTTTTTTTCCCCCTCTGATACAAGCATTTTTATTAAACACTTTTAAAATAGTTTTTATTCATGACATGGTGCTTTTGTGTCTGGACAAAGTTTTCTGTTTTGCTCTTCCAAATAAGCCACCTGTCTCACACTTCCTGTGACCTCTGACCTTCATGCTTAACCTTTGACGTCACAATCCTTTGCAGATGTCACTGCACTGTACTGGAGCTTTATGGCTGTTACGTCCCTCTGTAAATCTAACTTGGTCTCAAATACAGCAAATCATGTGTGATTGGCATATTAATAAATCAAAATTATAAATCAAATACGCATCGACTCCTGTATGTATACATATTATGTTGTTACTGTATATGCAGAATATTTAGCAGGTTAATGCGAGCTGACTTGTCAGAATATCTAACAGGAATTAAAATCATATTTACTCTATGAACACGAATAAATTCCATAAGTCAAGATAACATCAGATAAAGTTTTCCTTACACGTCTTCAGATTTAAATATTAGTAATATTCATAAATGTTAATAATCTCTTTATCTAAAACTAATATAAGTCACATAGGTCATACCTGTAAGTTCTCCTAGACCAGGCATGTCAAACTCAGTTTTGCTCTGGGGCCGGATCCAGACTTTCTGTTCTCAGGTGGGCCGGATCAGTAAAAGAATGTCAATTCCAAATATTTCGCTTTGTTTTTCAGTACTATGCTTTATCATTCAGCCTACATTTGTAGCCTCCCCTACATATTATGATTATGGATGACAAGGGATCTTTTCTAAGCACAACACATTTATTCACAAACAATGGGGAAAAAATTATTTTCATGTTTGGCGGTGAATGTGTTAACAACTGGTTTATTTTAACAGTTGAGTGAATGCAGTTTTACACCTGAACCAACTCACCACATTAACAAACTCAAGTGGGAGCTATGAAAAAAAAAATTTCGGCTTAATTGTCATACTGCTTTGAAATAAATAAATAAAAAAAGAAATACAAAATAAAAGTTATAGCAGTGCATGGGCAATAAGATTAGACTACATCAGATCAAACTACTAGGCTGGGCCTACTGAAGCTGAGAACATACTGCACAATATTAATTATCTTTAATATAAAACCAGATGAATCTTATTTTTAATGATCTGTATTCATGAGTGCAAACAAATTTCGTGTCATCACACTTTCTCTCTCTCTCTCTCTCTCTCTCTCTCTCACTGCACTCCTGCAGTCTACTTGCTGCTGCTGGCTCCTGAAACTTGGCATCTTTTTGCCTTCCCAAGTGCATCGATATTAGGTGTCAAATCCTGAGTAGCAGCACATTTAACAATGTCATTCAAGTGTTTATTTGTTAACCTTGAGCGCTGCTTTGTTTTATTATTGTTCATTACGGAGAACACCTGTTCACAAAGATAAGCAGTCCCAAACATGGATAGAACCTTTGCAGCCATGGCTGTTAATTTGGGGTAACCTGGCACGAGATATTGATAAAACGTATCCAATCCCACGGACCCAAATTTATCCTTCATAGCGGAATCTTTATGATGGGTCTCATAGTGGCGCTGAATATTAAACTCTTTGAACACTGCAACTTGCTGATTATATACCAAGCACACTGGTTTTGCGTTCACATCTGTGAATAAATACTTCTCAGTCCATTTTTCCTGGAAAACTCTGCATTCCGTGTCCACTTTTCTTTTTTTTTGACAGTGCCATTTTGGGAAGGGTGTGTTGACCGATAACTTGTTTAGTAGTGGTGAATGGTGAAGCAAGATTGCCGGTTTATTTTTACTTGGACACATTACGTTGCGAATGTTTACATCCTGTGACTAACTCGTGTCAGTGCCGCATGCTGGACGTGAGCGCTTTTACACATTTACTGCCCTCTAGCGGCCGAAGGGTGCATTTGGTTTGTATTTATTTAAAAAAAAAATCACAACTTTTGATAGAAATGAGCTCGAGACTCGCTTCTTTTTTTGACATACTCAGAAATTTATGCTGGGCCGGATTAAATCATCCAACGCCGTATGTTTGACATGCCTGTCCTAGACCCAATGAGATGAATTTAAGTCATACAGTATTTATGAATGCTGACAAATTAAATTAGCTAGCTGGAAAACATAAGCTGTACTCACAAAATTTACGAAAATAATTTGACATTTTATTTTTCATTTATTTTTGTAATGTCTCATGAGACAAGTAAAAGCACATTCTGAGGAGCAACATGCTGCTATGGGGAATTTCTACCCGTCTTTCTGAGAGGGAAACTGCCTAGCATGTTAGCATTAGTGAGTCACACTGACAGGATTTCTGTGAGCAATTTAAGTAGCGTTCGTAAATGTTAATAATCGTCACAGATGAAACTAGCGAGCATGAGCCGACTTTGTCAGCATTTCTGAGAGGAAATGAAGTCATATTTACTGTATAAATGCTAATAATCGCCACAGATAAAACTAGCTAGCAGTCAAACTTAATAAGGATCTTAATACAGTAGCTAAACGTAGCTAGCTGGATAAATCAAGCTGAAATTGTTATAATTATTTCTACAGCCAACGCCAGATGGAAGGATAGCAATAGTGAGCTTACTGACAGGAATTCAAGTTGTATTCATAAATGCTAATAAACTCTAGTTAGAGAACACACGCTAACACGAGCTAACTCCTGAGAGGAACTTATAGCATATTCATATGGCGTAACGATTAGCTGTAGCTGACTTAAATGTGATTTATCATATCCCTAGCACTTGAGTTGTACATAGTATAAGTATCTATAAACTAAAATTATAAATATAATACTAACACTATAAATAAACATTAAAAGACTCAAAATCTGTATTTAACTCTGAAAGAAAGATGCAACTCTTTTGTAACATTTTATTGGTAAAAAGCTGCGTTACAATCACATCATTTCTTTGAAGAAAATACGAATGAATGAGATATCATAGATCTGACTAAATCAGTTTAATCCATATTTTTTCATATATTTTATTTAGGTTAAATGAATGTTTTCGCAAAAACATTCTGAACTGATAAACCATATACAAAGAGAATAGTGCCCCCTATTGGCCACTAACTCACGCGCTTATGTCATAAATGCTATAATATACAGTCTATGGCTTGTGCTTTAGACTTTAACCGCCAGTCACACTCATACAGCTCTTATTACAGTAACGACATGAATTAACATTGTACAACAGAAACGATATAGGGATATAAAATGTAAAAATATATAATTTAATCTATCAATAACAGTCTGATCAAGAAAGGCATGAAGCAAAATACAATGGTGTGTGTGTAGTAAATGAAGAGAAGGAAACCTTACTGATGCAGTAATAATTAATATCCGTAATATTAATCCTGAACATGAAAGTGAAGTAAATGAAAAAGTCTTGTGTAATGAGCTTTAGCGTCGGCTTTCTTAGTAATACTGTCTAACAGGAACAGAATGGCTCAGAGTTTAGACTAAACTGAATACTGTAAATTAAAGAAATCTGACGCATGTTTTCTTTAGAGAATGTTTCCTTTGGAGAAAAGTTTATTTTATTAAAAAAAAAAAAATCAATGAATATGTCAGGAAGTCCCTTTCTTTGACAGGTGCAGTTTTGACCTGGTGTCCTTTAGTCAACATTGCCATGTGTCTTTGTGTCGGATTTGGACCTGTCTCCACCTTAGTCCCATCACTGATTAGTTGCCTTATGGTGGTCAACGTCCCTGTGTTTAAATTATTCCTTGATGTTGAGATTGTATACTGTATGTTCCAGGTTTTAGCCCTCACTTGTTTTATTCTCTCTCTTATGATATTGCGTCACACCTTCACTCACTGCATGTTATGTACTGCACCTGTTAACTACATCGTTTATAGATAAGGTTTGTATAGATGATGAATTAACACTGTAGTTCATTGTTACTTTGTGTTAACTAATGTGTTACATAATGTCAGTTAAGGATTGCTTCATAAAAATACATTATTTTATTTTCTTTTTTTACCAGGGATAAAAAAAAATAACACACTGTGTTCATCTTCCAAATCTATGTCTTGGCCGGAGTAAGAAGCGAATATGAACTCATCCATGTCCTGGTTTAAACTTTTTGCATGTCCAGTTTCATGTTCTGTTTCGAGAACCGAAATCTAGAAGTGGACTGAGTTGAGGTTTTCAGGACAGGAAGAGAGAAAATCTTCAGTATGGTTTACTGTAAAAGTTGTAAAAACACACACTGAGACAGATCTGGTGTGAGAGAAATCTAAATAGGGTAAATCAGCCTAGATCAATAAGATTCTCTTCAATATGTCCCGCCTCTTGCTGTTTCTTCTTCAGCCAATCAGCTCTCACCTGCTTTACCTCGTTTCCGTAATACTCATGCAGCTTAGCAAATTCGTCCATTGGGTCGAATCCCACTAAAGGCCACTCCCCGTATTTAGGGGCGGGGCCGTTTATAGGCGTGACATGTGCGTTTCTTTTGGGCCAGTGTTTCGGCGATCGTTTATTAGCCGTTCTGATTGGCACAGAAGGAGGGTGTTGGCCAGGGTAGGCGTGGCTCGCACTGTAGCTTCTCGTGTCTCTGCGTGTTGGTGCAGAAGGATGAGCCAAATGCGGTGAGCTTGCGTAGAAAGCGGCGATGACGGAGCTGGACATTTTCACGTGGGAATCCTTCGATGTGGAAGACTGAGAAGAATCACACAGACTTTTTCCTTCTTTCACTTCTGTTTTAAAAAAAAGAGAAATAAAGAGAAAATTAAATTTAGGTCATTGTCCTCTTTGTAGTAGATTGAGAATTTTAGCACTCGATCTTTAACGCAGCAGCCCTAACTTGATGTCAGCACAGCCATTAAACCTGGGAACATTAGCTCAGGACCTTTACCCCAAGACCTTCAGGCCAGCAAATTTATCCTGAAAACTTCAGCTCAGAAACTTTAGCCTTATAACTTTAGCTGAGGAGGTTTAGCTCAAGATATTTATTCCAATAACTTTATCTCAAGAACATCATCTCTAGAGCTTCAGTCCAGGAACTCTAGTCCAAGAACTTCAGCTCAAGAACTTCAGGTCAAGAACTTCAGGTCAGGAACTTTAGGTCAGGAACTTTATGCCAGATTTAGGTCAGGAACTTGATTCAAGAACCTCAGTCCAGGAATTCTTGTCCAAGAACTTCAGCTCAGGAAATTTAGCCTTATAACTTTAGCTGAGGAGGTTTAGCTCACGATATTTATTCCAAGAACTTTATCTCAAGAACATCATCTCTAGAGCTTCAGTCCAGGAACTCTAGTCCAAGAACTTCAGCTCAGGAACTTTAGGTCAGGAACTTTAGGTCAGGAACTTTATGCCAGGCAATTTGATTCAAGAACCTCAGCCCTGAACTCTAGTCCAAGAACTTTAGTTTTGGCATCTTTATTTCAAGAACTTCAGACTGGCATCTTGAGCCCATGAACTTTAAATCAAGACCTTTATCCCTAGAACTTCAGCCCAGGAACTCTAGCTCAGGAACGTTTGACCAGAAATATTTTTCTTAAGCTCTTAAATCCAGGCCAGACATTTACATGCCTTTAGGCCAGGAACTTAAAACCTGGAACAACAACAACAACAACAACAACAACAAATATGTTCTAGTACTTTATCCCAAGAACTTAAAACCCAAGTAACTTGACTTGGGAATGTTTTTTTTTTTTTTACTAATTTCACTCTCAAAAATCAGCTGTAAGCAAACATAATGAAGAAACCATTATATACAATTCTTCTAATATATATTGTACATGTTACTCCTGCTTTCCCAACCACCTTGTTGCTGACCTTGGTAAAGGTGTGCGAGGTCCCTGACGAGCAGTGAAATGTAGATGTGGCTGGCTGACAGGAGAGCGTTCACCCAGCTCTTTTGGCCCAAATGATCGTCTGCCGCGAGCTGGTAGGAGCGAAGACCCGGGCCGGTGAACACCAGAGAGAACGAGACGTCCGAATCTCCGGTTTGAACGATGCAACCCTCGAGCACGATCACGCCGAGCAGTCCGCGGTCCGCCGGGCGTTCCTGATAGAACAGCAGATTACCCTTCAGGACAAACCAGCGGCGCAGGTACGACGAGTTTCTGCCTCTCTGAGGAAAACACATGGAGGGACAATTATTGATTAGATTGACAGGTAAACAGAATATTTTTAATCATGTCATGTCTGTAAAAAAAAAAGAGGAAACTCTTGAAAAGACTGCTGTGGCAGCGATTTGTAAATCTGGAACTTTTACGTTTTACAACACAGGAAGGAATCAGAAAGATCAAAGACTTTGTGGTTTCATAATGCATCAGGCTCGAATTGTTTTGACTGATGACTTTCGGGGGGAGAGAAGAAATGAAGGAAAGGAAACTACAGTTTATAGCTGCTATAATTTTAATAAAACATTTACTAAACTTAAACATTAACTTTCAACAATATTAAATGGAATTATGAATTATGAATTATGAAATCATATGAATGTTTTTAAAAGAAACTTTAAAATGTTAACAAATTGCAGAGATTAACTTGCTGTAGTAAGAAAATAACAAACGTTCTAGTGATGGTTTCACTGCCACTTTGCTGATTGTTTTCCTGTAACTGCACACCTCATCACCTTTTATTCCTTACACATATACATCCGCTTTTTTGGAGCAACTCGAAAGCTCTCAATTAGACTTTCCGCAGTTTTAGTATCGCGATCAAGATTTTACAAATGAAAACACTGCTCAGATCACGTACTCTATACTGTTCACACTTATACACTCAATTAACTTGGACTGAATATACGAATAATTTTTAACACATTTCTGAAAACAAGAACATTTCTACTGCAACAGAAAACTACTATGGTTTTAGCAGAACTGTATAACTTACTGCAAGATGCAAATCCTAAAGAGAAATAAGAAACGTCCCGGTGCTGAGCTGAGCTGGTCAGGAGTGTGTGAATGTGTGTATTCGTGTGTGTCTCTTTCTCTCTCTGTCCCTGTAGATGAACTGTTGCTAAGTGAAACACAGTGATGCCTGTAGAAGAACTTATAACCACCATGACCAACAAGGAGGTTATTACAGGACATTTCCTCTTTCATCATTTACCGAATGTCATGTGGGACGCTATAGGAGAGGTCGTCAATTACTGCTCGTAAACAGACGCACCCTTTAATGCGTGCACGATCTGTTCAGCTCAACTCTAAAAGCATGCAGTGTAATAAAAAATACAAAAACAAACTAAACAAGACGTAGGCATGAAGGAGAACAGGTTTTCTTCATGCAGAATGTATCTGTAACATACACACTGTTAGACTTCAGGATGCCATTTACAGTCAAGACCTCAACTGGAAATCAGGAAATCAGGACAATAATTAGGGCAAACGATCCCATTGGTGTGTGTGTGTGTGTGTGTGCGTGTGTGTGTGTGTGTGCTAATTACAGGCCTGATGAATTAAAGACAGAAATAAAATCTATCCAGTCGCTCAGTTCGCCATCAGTTCCCAGTTCGCCATCATGCAAAATGCATTCAAGACTGAACTCTTGTACTGAAGATAATTTGAGGAATTAAACAGGATGCAAACCTTTTTATAAAGATATCCCTGTTTATCCACCGGTGAGGTGCAGGACAGGTAGTGGGTTAAGATTCTGCGGTGGATCTTCATCACAGTGCTGCCTTGATTTTACTGTAAAAGACAAACAAACTCGTTGAATAAGGTGTGAATCAATACATATGATTTATATCAGTGGTTCACAAACTCCATAGACCTTCTTAGTATGGATTAAATGCATAATAACACAAATATTGAAATATTTATTAGATACATAGGGCTTTTGATTCCTGATCATTCCAACATGCTGACATTATTTATAGGCTGACTTGTTTTTGTTTCGTTTGGATCAAATCAGTGTTGCAATGTGATACTGTGATGATGATTATTACTGTAGGTGATGTTACGACTCAATAGTAAATGCAACAGCTTTAACAATAGTGTAATTATTATCTTATACCACATCATCCTGTGTACAGGGACATGGAGGGCCTGGAGTCTATCTCAGGAGACTTAGGGCGGTACACGTGGTACACATGGAACACATTTTGAAATACATCACATGGTAATTGTGATATTATATGATTATACTGTAACATGAAATACATTATGTAATGAATGTGATGTGGTTGATTACTTTCCTATCACAGCACAGCACGTGTTTTTTTTCCTTTCATATCACATGAAATTTGGTGGACTTAGTTCCGGTTCTCATTTACATTATAGCAGCTATAAAGGCAACAAATTGTTGATGTCAGATGGTGGAAAACCTAACGTGACTCAGCCTTAACTCTGACTGTTACAAAATGCTGACACTCGAGACTCCTTTCAAAATTGATAAATCCTTACACATAACTTCACCATATCAATAACTGCACATTTTGTTTCTTTGTTAAAGAACAACATGGTTATTCAGTTATTATAAGTCTCAGAGTATGAAGCATCCACTGTAGACGTCTGTTGCTATAGAAACGATACCATATTAGAAAGAGCGCATTACTATAAATGTGTGATTTGAAGCTGTCAGAGCTGCTCGTTAGAGAAAATTAATCAACCCGTAGTGACCAATCAGAATCCTAAATAACTAAACACTGTGCATTGTGGAAAAAAAAGTTTATAGATCAATATTATACTCAATACCTCTTATACCTTATACATCACTAAACAATAACTGGCTTATTTATTACTATCACCTTGACTGCAGTTGTGCGTCTGTTGGTTTTTTCTCAAAGTTTAGTTGCACTGTATGAATGAAATGCTGTAATTTCACTGTATAGTATAGTGACGATAAAGAATCATGAATTTGCGCAATTTATACATACGAATGAAACGTGATGTTTAAAAAGAAGAAAGTAATTACCAGGTAGTACCATAACAGTAAATTATTAATACTGATTCATTTGTAACTATCTACACTACATGGAGTGAAAATGACATTAAACATTAAACAAAAGTAATGCAAGTAAATGCAGCGGGCATGATTAACATAACAATAAACAATACTAAAAAAGTTGTCTTTATAGATTTCTATGGTTTTTATAACTTTGTTCATTTTTACATTGTTAAAAAAAAAAGTCAGACCCTGAACAAACATGCCGTCTATCATGTAGGCCGACTTTCAGATACAGAAAAATCCAGAAAACACAACAGACAAACATTTCATCATTTCATGCATTCATTTATCAAATATTATATTTTAAACAACCGATATTACCGACATACATTCGACCGTATACAGTATATTATTATCATCTCCATAGACTTATTAAAGAACACATTTATATATTTATATATATATATATATATATAAAATGCAATAATAGAATAGATATATTTTTCCCATACTGTAATTCAGTATCTTATGTATATGAAATTACCTGCATGGTCCCTTTAACAATACATCTCAATGGTTTAAACTTACCTGTATTTTTGTCCTAATGCCCCAAATGTCTCTTAAGGACATTGTCAGACGTCTTGAGCGTTAATTCGGGTCGGGAAAGCGATGTGATCATGACACCTTGCGCTACAAACCAGCAGGTGATAAACAATAAAGATAATTTTCAGGATTCATATTACCAGCGGGCTTACTCTTACCTGGCCGTATCCCAAACCGCTGTGCGCTGAACATCTAGTGCACTAAGTAGGGTAGAAAGCGCCGTTCCGTCACGCATTTAAAGGTGTAGTAGTGTAGCGCGTACGGAGTGATTCAGGATGTGACCGTTTCGCGTTGAAATATGAATAACGACCCAGTTCCTGGTAACCAAAACCGCTACAGTTCCCCGGCAGGTGTTAGCATAAAACAGCTAACTGTGTTCCATAAATCACTTTTCCCTTCCGTTCTGCGCGGTTTTGCACACATATAGTCTAATTTATAATAAGTAAATAGTAAAGTAGTTGTTTTTGTTTTATATAAAAAGTAAAGTCTGTCTTGTCAATATATAAGTAATTATGTTGCTATGGTGACCAATCAGCAAGACGGCTAAGCTGTCAGAAATAGAATACAGTTAATTAATTCTCATAGTACAAACCCATTATTATTATATTATCTCACAATATGTTATTTAAAAGATCACAAATGCTTTTCCAAAAGTGAAAAATAAAACAGCAATTAATTCAATAGTTAATAAGTAGGGAACTTTTGCATACTATATGTTAGCATACAGCACAACAATGTAGCTTAGCTTTAGTTCAAAAATGGTCGAAACTGTAAATTTTATTTAAAAAATTTTTTTTTACATTTCTAATCAATATATAATTGAAATCAAACTTAATATGAAAAGCCAAACATAACACACTGCGCTAAATTATTAAAGGTATTAAAGTGAGAAAGCGTGCTAAGAACAGCACATTGAGCTACATCATGTAGTAAAACTATAGTGTATTATATATTATATTAGTCTAATATATCATCAGATATGTAATAATATATCAATATTTCACTAGGATATCTTGCTAAATTACTTTATAAAGGACTGAGTATGGCAAATGACACAAACTAGCTAGCAATTAAGCTAACTGTTATCTTTTATGGAACCAATATAAAAGAAAATAACAAACATAATATGTATATTACTATTAAATATGATGTTAAATTACATTCTAAAATATTCTGTATAACCAAGATTGAACTATGATGATAAATTAGCTAGCAATGTGCCTACAGTAGGACGCTGTTATTACATACTGTACAGTTTATGGACAATGTTAAAGGGAAACAATGTGAAAGTGTAAAACAGTGGACGAAATTATTGAGATATATATATATATATATATATATATATATATATATATATATATATATATATATATATATATATATATACACGTAATAATATAAATATAATAATATACGTAGTCACAATCAATCTAGATACTGTATTAAGCTAGAGACTAGTTTTGTGAATATTTTGAAAGAAAAGTGATCATAGAACTGTAAAATTATAATTATAAATGAAAATGTGTAATCACATTTAGCGTTGCGTGCTAATCCAACTTGTACCTTCTCAAAAACATGGTGAACTCAGGACAAAATTTAAATATCAGCATAATGCAAGTGGAAGCTTTTTATGTGGCGAGATATAATGCAAGAAATATACTTACACTTTTTGAAGATTTTTGTTGTTGGTGGTGTTGGAACTCTTCTTCTTTTCAGTTTTATTGTATTTGTGTTTCTTTTTGATCTTTATTGCACAGAGTAAAGTTTGCCTTATTATAGTAACAACATTCCACTTAAGGAAACAAAATGCCTAGAATGCTTACATGCATGAAATATACAATAAAAGAAAGACAGATGCTCGCAAATAGCCACACTATGTATACGTGTGTGTGTAAAATAGTGCTCACATTAGCTGTAGCGAGGTAGCAGCGGGTTATCGTGGGGTGGCCTACTGACTGAAAGTCACTTATTCACTTTCTCAGTTGCATTTCCTAAAAATGCTTTTCTTTACACACTTTCACTGTCGACATCCAAAATGCCACCACAAATAAAAAAAAATAATAAGCTTTGCTTAGTCTAAATTTGTCTTCATAAATAAGAACAAAGCTAATTTTCTAACAATTCCTTTAAGATCAGTTACAGATCAATAACTTTCATCCTAATTGCAGAGTCAAATCCTTATGTACTGAGGATCAAAATAGTCAATACATATAATTCTATGTTGTTTTTTTGTATAAAAACATAATAAAAGACATCTAATTGTAGCGGGTCCCAGTATTGGGCAAATACAACCAAAAAGAAAAAAATCTTGCGAGTAGAACTAAGTACCTCCATGATTCAATAGCTTGTATATATATATATATATATATATATATATATATATATATATATATATCCAGCAGAATTTTCCTCTAGGAGTGATTTATCCTTGAGTTTGGAAAACCCGGCGAATGTGCTTATTATTACATTTCTGTCTGTAATTTAGCGATTGCACAATCTGCAAGCTTAATGACAATTAAACACGGAGGAACAACTGTTATTAATTAAATGTGGTTTAAGTCTTCCAGAAACAGGTACGTATATGACATCACATGGCTTTATAATTGCACACACAGGTGTCAGTTGATTATGATTCCTGATGCTGATGCGTCGCACCAGAACTAATGTACTCATTCTGCGGCAATGGGGGTCAAAACTTATACAATCTTTTATTACATTTTGAATCCTTTTTTTATTATTATTCTTTATAAGGAAAAAGCTGACAGGAGTGTAGACAAAGATACATAAAATAGAAAATACCAAATATGCACTAAAAGCAGTCTGAGAGCAGCTGGCAAGATAAATGCTTTTTCTTCTGTGTGTGAAAGTACCTTTTGCGTCAGTAGATACAGGGCATTAGCTCCTGGTATAAACAACAATCTAGCTTAGCAATCCGGTTTATTTAAGAAGACTAAATCAAGGTAAGTCATCTGGCTAGTCAGGTTATCATTCTATCGCTCCCTACGTTTCCTTCAGTTCAGTTTATATAAACTTCAGTGATAGTAATGATAATAGTGATGAAGCCTCATTCGGATGTGGAGGCGTCCCTGCCGAGAGTTTCACCAAAGATTCATTACATAAAGCTTATTTTAAAAGGTCACTGTACTAACATCAAGTGGACAAATTCTGTGTAGTAAAGAGATTATAGCATCGCATGCAGCACTATTAATATGGACATGTATGGACAAGTTACATTTCACACATCATTTATACAGTACAGTAGGTGTCAGGGTTTATACAAACATTATTGCTGATTCACTCGATAAATGATTTCTATTTAACCAGCCACTTTACTGGAGGATGGCCACCATCACTGTCTGAATGTAATAATACACTGAGTCACCTTTAGCTTTGATTACACACACTGTGGTGTCCAGTTCATGCGTGAAAATTAATCCTCAAGCTCCCACAACCACTCTTTCACAATCCTGAAAAATGGGGAACCTGGTGATTATTAGGCTAATAGTTTGACCCCCTTAAATAAGGGAAGCCCCCGGCAAACTTGACTTAGCTCTGGATCTTTTCAGTAGCTAGAAACACTTCTATCTCAGACCATCACAAATAACTGGGGTTGCCAACCCTAGTGCTGTAAAATACAGAATCATCATGTAATTGGAAAGGTCATTACATTCTCTCAAATAAGAGTCAAGACTAAACCATTTTGACCTTGGGGATGTGCAGACTGGTTATATTTTGTTCTAAATGATTTCACATAAAAACAGAAGAATGAAATGGTCAAAGCCATTATGTAGCTGTTATATTATGTACATGGCAAAATAGGCTAATATAGCTCTTTATATGTGTTAATCTTGCTGTATCACACTGAAGGGGAATTCGCAAGGAGTGCCATACACCCTAAAGCCCAAGATCACTCAGGTGTCACGGCACCAGAACAAAAATGACAGCAAAAGCCAAAACACAGAGCAGAAATTTAATCTTTGCAATCTGCAATAACTGATTTTTTTTTTTTCACTACAAAACTTAATGTAGCAAATAATGTTAACTGTTTTAGTTATAATAATACACATGTGCCATATACAACAACTATCTTACAAGTCCAAACAGCTTACGGTATATAGAGACATAATAATAAATAAACATTTAGATAAAATAATAAAATAATATACAACGTGAGTTCAAATCACAACAGGACTTTTTTATCATGAAAAAATGTGGTGAATTCCCCACCGCACCCTCCCTCTTCACCGTTCCTTATTTCCATTTTCGACCTTTTAATTCCTGTAACTTCCAAACTGGCTTAACAGCTTGTGGAGACAAAAGTATTTTAAACATCTTAAGTATTTTAATGAGAGTGATGCATGCATGTATTCTAAAAATTTATTGCAGGGCTTGTGTTTTGACTGATCCATTGCTGTAACTGTAATTGTGTCACAAAACTGCTTAACTGACCCTTTATCCCTTCATCCTTTATCATGAATACAACGTAAGTGCACATCAAGGTTGCTCCGCAGTTCTTCATTTCACTTATTATTATTCAATTATGCATTAAAAATATATGTTATTACTTGTGACATATATGCTATATTTATATTCTTTTTATGTATTTTGAAATTTTTATTGTTTCATTTGAACATTCTCCCCCTGTGTCTATTGACTACAGTATGTGAGATATACTGCGTGTAATTACATCTCTTTATCAAAAAAGACAGGCATCAAAGACAACTTCTGCATCTATTGTGGTGGAAATCCTATCTGTTTTCCCTATAAACATCCTTCTATCTATCTATCTATCTATCTATCTATCTATCTATCTATCTATCTATCTATCTATCTATCTATCTATCTATCTATCTAAACACAAAAGATATGCATTTAATGACATTTATATGATTTTTTTTTTTTTTTGCTATTTCGTTATCAGCTCTGTAGGGGGCGCTAATCTCAAACACTAAATAATAATTTCCATCAAGCAAAGAAGAAGCAGCACTGTGTAGTACGTCACTTCCTTTTGTTAGTTGAATTGCGCAGAGGGAATAACAACACTCAAAATATCCAGGTAAACACAGTTTATTGTCCGTTGTACAGTTTCTCTTGTCTATGTCTATTTATATTTTTATTCTTCACTCCGAAGACCGTTCACTCAATTTTACCACCTAGCTGTGGAAAAGGAGATAATGCGTTAGCTAGCGTGCTAACGCGCTCGTGTTGCGTCGTTTTGTATTTCTACGCGTTTTTCGTTAGATCCCGCCTCCTGTGCGGTGATTGGCTAAAAGGATCGCACATCTTGTGTAACGATTGGTTGGTCATCATGGAGACGCCTGTTAATTGGACGGGGAAACTTGTGTACTAAAGAGATATTGGACGTAATTCAGGTGGAAGAAAAAAAGTGTATATATTTTACGTTTTTTTTTTTTTTAGCTTTAAAGAGTTGTAATTTATGTCACCTTATAAACGATATACGTAGGATTTAGTAATAGTTTTGTTTATATCAGTTTAGTATATCAGGGTTAAGAACAAATGCTGTTAGTATGTTGTCTGCTCACGTGAGTAACAGTTATATTTTTTGAATCAGACATGACGTCATGCTTTAATAATCTTTCAGAATGTCCAAAAGGAAAGTCACATTTCAGGACGGCGATGAGGAGTTCAATTTGGAAGACGAGGCGCCGAAAAAGAAGGTAAGTTCCTGTGTGTGTGTGTGTGTGTGTCAGTCATGCAGAAGGGGGCGTGGCTGTTTTCCAACAGCTGCTAATACCAGGTGGTATCAAAAAGTTTTGAGATTTGTGCACCACTGATTCGGTCGCTTTTGCTATACATTCTCCCTCAGACACTTTAAAATCTGTCGGTAGAATTTGCTATGGACGGTTTGGCTCCTTCAATTCCACGATTGTTGAAAAAGACGATGAGCATGCACTCGGTTCAGCTGCGCACCTGCCTCGCCTTCTTTGGTCTCGGAGATGATGGGCTCGTCCCCTATGAGGACTGTTGCTTCGTCTCAGGGTCGTAACCGTACACCCAAGTTTTGTCATCAGTAATGATCCTTGAGCCACGGCACGCTGATGGAGTTCTTGGCCGACTTCGACGAGATGTTCCTTCTGCTCCTGGGTCAGCAGCCTGGGGACGAACTTGGCAGCGACACGGCGCATCTTGTAAATATGTGAGGATCGCCCGGACTGTTCCTTATGGCACACGACAATGGCAGCAATGATGTGGATTGTTCTCCAGCAAACATCATGCACAAGTTGCTGAATGTTTTCGACATTTTCAGGGGTTGAGCTCGTCGAAAGTCTTCCTGAGCTCTTGTCATTTTCCAGTGATGTTCTTCCGCTCCTGAAGCATGCGTGCCACTGAAAACACATTGAACGACGCCCAATTTCATGTAGAATTTCATGTTCGCTCTTTTTCTGTCCATGATGGAATAGCGGACGTGGTAACACACACGGTCAGAATAGCACCAGTTGCACAGCTCCCGATGTACACAGGATGATGTCCTTGTGCTGCCATCTGTTACAGAACTAGTCTTGAAACTTTTTGACGCCACCTTGTATTATCGAGTCCTAGTCACGTAACTAAGTAAGCCTTTCAAGAAAAATACTCTTGTTTCAAAAATTTTTTTTTTTTTCAGCAGATTTATTTTGGATTTGTCAGGCTAGGATTTAACTAATGTGTTATTCCCGGCGACACTCTGTCTGTTCACAGATGTACGATGAGGTGAGTGGACCCGGCTCGAGGTTTAAGGAGAAACACTCTCTGGACAGCGATGAGGAAGACGAGGAAGAGGACGGAGAGAAGGACAGCAAATACAACATCCTGGCCAGTGACGATATCGAAGGTGTGTTTATTTACGCACACTTAAAACCTGTGTTGTCCATGAGGCTGCACTGGTGGGTGTGGCCTGTCAATTAATTAAGCAAGATTATAGAGTCATGTGCTGTAGGATTGTGACTTTTAACCAAATAGCGTGCGTGTGTGTGTAGGTCAGGAAATGGCCACGATCGACTGTGACGAAGGCGTTCCCATCACTCCCTTCAACCTGAAAGAGGAAATGGAGGAGGGTCACTTCGACTCCGAGGGGAATTACTTCATCAAGAAGGAGAAAGACATCAGAGACAACTGGCTGGACAACATCGACTGGGTACGACATCACTCGCGTCGCCATGACGCTTTATTTAATCTCATTACAAACGTTCATATGCTTGTCTGTTTACAGTAACGCTAGTTCCTAGTTAACATGCTAGTTCTATGCGCTAACTATGGACCACTGTTACTGTAACTATGGTAACTAAGAATTTTCTACTTGGCGAGTTTGATGTACCGCGAGTTAGTACTTAGTGTGTTTGTTGTACCGCTAGTTCGTACTTAGCGTGCTTGCTGTACCGCTAGTTCGTACTTAGCGTGCTTGCTGTACCGCTAGTTCGTCCTTAGCGTGCTTGCTGTACCGCTAGTTCGTACTTAGCGTGCTTGCTGTACCGCTAGTTCGTACTTAGCGTGCTTGCTGTACCGCTAGTTCGTACTAGCGTGCTTGCTGTACCGCTAGTTCGTACTAGCGTGCTTGCTGTACCGCTAGTTCGTACTTAGCGTGCTTGCTGTACCGCTAGTTCGTACTTAGCGTGCTTGCTGTACCGCTAGTTCGTACTTAGCGTGCTTGCTGTACCGCTAGTTCGTACTTAGCGTGCTTGCTGTACCGCTAGTTCGTACTTAGCGTGCTTGCTGTACCGCTAGTTCGTACTTAGCGTGCTTGCTGTACCGCTAGTTCGTACTTAGCGTGCTTTGCTGTACCGCTAGTTCGTACTTTGCGCGTTTGCTGTACCGCTACGTCGTACTTTGCGCGTTTGCTGTACCGCGAAGTCCTGGTTAGCATTTGTAGCTCTTTTGAAATCTTATCTTTTGTGTTTCTGCGCAGGTAAAAATCAAAGAGCAGCCAGTGAAAAAGAAAAAGAAGGGACTCTCAGCTAAGCGTCATCGCCGAGCCGGAGACGAGGATGAAGCCGAGGAGGAGAGACAGCGGGAGGAGAAACAGGGCGAGAACGAGGAAGACGAGGGGGAAGAGGAGGAGGCCGAGCCTCAGGAAGACCCGCTGGCGTCTCACACACCCCGTCAGCTGATCGAGGACTTGGTGAACCTCCTGCAGCCCGGAGAGACCGTCTCGGCCGCGCTCCGCCGTCTCGGAGGACTGGGGGGACGGAAGAAAAAGAGCCGAGCGAGGGACGGGGCGGAGGAGGAGAAAGACGAAGCATCGATCAGAGACACGGAGAAGCTGGACAGGCTCACAGCGCTCGCTGACAGACTGGTGGTACTGGGAGAGTATGAGATTTATCAGCAGACATACGAGAAACTGGCGTACAGACTGAAAGGCATGCAGCGGAAAGACGCGCCGGCCAAACGGGACCGGGAAGACGATGAGGAAGAGGACGAGCTCGACATGTTCGGCGATCAGTTTGACGAGCAGCACGGCAAGACGAAAGAGCAGGAGGAGAAGGACGAGGAAGGGGATAATGGATTAGGTAAAGGGGAGGGTGTCGTGATTGATCTGGGGAATGACATGGCCACAGATTTTATAGTGTAGTGTTTCAGGTAAGAGTTTACACTGCGTTCCAAATTATTATGCAAATTGGATGTAAGTGTCATAAACATTAAATGTTTAGTGTTTAAATTAAACTCATGGATGGTGTCGTGTCTCAGGGCTCTTTGGGTCACTGAAATGAATCTCAGACACGTGTGATAATTAGTTTGCCAGATGAGGACAATTAAAGGAAAAGTACTGAAGAAGGTTGTTCCACATTATTAAGCAGCCGCAGGTTTCAAGCAATATGGTAAAGAAAAAGGATCTCTGCTGCCGAAAAGCGTCAAATATTGCAATGCCTTGGACGAGGTATAAAAACATTAGATATTTCATGAAAACTTAAGCGTGATCATCGTACTGTGAAGACATTCGTGGCTGATTCAGAGCACAGACAGGTTCGTGCAGATAAAGGCAGAATGAAGAAGAGCAGCTGCTGAAATGCCATTACAAAGCAGCAAACAGGTATTTGAAGCTGCTGGTGCCTCTGGAGTCCCGCAAACCTCAAGGTGTTGGATCCTTTAAAGGCTTGCAGTTGTGCATAAACCTACTATTCGGCCCCTAATCAATGCTCACAAGCAGAAACGGTTGCAGTGGGTCCAGGCATACATGAAGACAAGTTTATAAACAGTCTTGTTTACTGATGAGTGTCGTGCAGCCCTGGATGGTCCAGATGGATGGAGTAGTGGATGGTTGGTGGATGGCCATCATGTCCCAACAAGGCTGCGACGTCAACAAGGAGGTGCCGGAGTCATGTTTTGGGCCAGAATCATGGGGAGAGAGCTGGTAGGCCCCTGTAGGGTCCCTGAAGGTGTGAAAATGACCTCTGCAAAGTATACTGACTGACCACTTTCTTCCATGGTACAAAAAGAAGAACCGTGGCTTACGTAATAAAATCATCTTCATGCACGACAATGTACCATCTCATGCTGCAAAGAATACCTCTGTGTCATTGGCTGCTATGGGAATAAAAGATGAGAAACTCATGGTGTGGCCACCATCCTCCCCTGACCTCAACCCCATTGAGAACCTTTGGAGAATCCTCAAAAGATCTATGAGGGTGGGAGGCAGTTTGATTGAAAACAGCAGCTGTGGGAGGCTATTCTGACATCCTGCAAAGAAACTCAAGCAGAAACTGTCCAAAAACTCAAGTTCAACAGATGTAAGAATTGTGAAGGTGATATAAAGAAGGCGTCCTATGTTAAGATGTAACATGTAGCCCTGTTAGGATGTTTTGGATTGAAATAGTTTTTGATTTCAACAAAAGCCCATTTTTAGTTCTTTACAACCTATAAAATGTTTTAACTCTGTTGTGCATCATAATTTGGAACAGTGCATTTTCAGTTTTTTATTTTTAAAATAAATATTATCATTAGGATGTTTGTTCAATAAAATTCTTAGTATACAGTAATAGTTGATGACTAGGAAAATTATACTGACTGTCATTTACATTTACTAAAATCAGAGAAAGATATTGTTTGCGTAATAATTTGGAACGCAGTGTATTTATCTAGCTTGAGTGATATTTCGCTCGATTTCACTTTTGAGCCGATGTTCAGACTAGACAGAAGTGAAGAAAGACGACAGGACAAGTGTGGGTTTTTTGTGTGTTCGACAGAGCTGCGATTTGAACGACACTGATAATTACAAACATGAAGTATCTTGAAGTGTTTCTGTGGAGTTAATTGATGGTGACTTGACGGCTGATCATATTCCAATGAAAATTTTAATTCGTCTGGGTTTTTTTCCCCCTGCAGGGAGTGACGAAGTGATGTGGGAATACAAATGGGAGAACAAGGAGAACTCTGAACTCTACGGACCCTTCAGTAGCCAGCAGATGCAGGTGAGAACCGTCTGCTTTATTCGTGTAGACTCTCAGCCTCGGTATGATTCCAAACAGCGACAAATCTAAACTAATAGCTCCAATGATTCATTTTCTCACTCACAAATTTACCCCCTAGCTGTGGTGCTCACCTTATCTGACCTCAGTTTAACTAATGCAGGTAAGACTTGTAACTGTGATGTATTCTTACTCTGGCGTTAGACACACTCGTATTAAATACGTACAGACACATCAGAAAGAAAAACTAACGCTTGGAAGGAAGTAACAAGAGATCATTAGTGTGAATGAAAGGAAGAACAGATGTTTATTTATAGTTAAAATTGTATTGTCACTGCACAATACAGGTGTTTAGAAGCAAAATGCCCTTTAGCATCTACCGGAATCGACATGGCTCAGTCTGGTAAGGGTTAAAAAGTCATTTGTAAGGCTTCGAGACTCCAGGAAACCACGGTCAGAGCCACAGAAAATGTGGAACAGTAGTGAACCCTCCCAGGATTGGCTGGCCTAAAAATACAATTACTCCAACTCATCCAGGAGCTCATCAAAGAACCCATAGTAACATCTAAAGAACTTCAGGCCTCAGTCCTGACCAGTCAAGGTCAGTCTTCATGATTCAACAATGAGAGAGAGACCGGAGACAAAAGTGGCCTTTGATTGCATTCCTGATGTTTGATTGCAGTTTTTGGCAAATCCAGTTAATAGGTTTAGGGGCAATTACTTTTTCACATAGGGTCAGACAGGTTTTTTTTCCCCCTCAATAAATGAAATCATCATTTAAAAACTGCATTTTGCATTTAATCTTTGTGTCGTATTAAAATTGGTTTGATGCCCGGGACACATTTCACTTCAGGGTTATTAAGTAAGTGGGTACAAAAATGAAGGTCGTCAAGGTTTAGCTAACGAGTGTGAAGTTCTCAGGTTTGCTTCATTATTGATTTTGTGTACATTTTTCTTTTCTCCAGGACTGGGTGGATCAGGGCTACTTTAAAGACGGCGTATACTGCAGACGGGTCAACCAGGAGGGCGCGCAGTTCTACAACTCCAAAAGACTGGATTTCGACCTTTATACGTGACTTTACACGTGTCACGCTCTCCGTTATTTCATTTTCACCACTTGCAGTGCATTTTTAATGTGATTTCTTTTTTTCTTTTTTTTTCCCCTACATTTAATTTTTTCCCTCATATTTGTGTGAGTGTGTGTGTGTGTGTGTGTGTGTGTGTGTGTGTGTGTGTTAAACAGCCAGATTAAATCTTTATGATGATAACATTTGATATAATGTACATTTGTTTTAAAATAAACGTTTTGGATGGCTGAACAGATCAGTGATGTCATTAGTGTACAGTACGGTGTGGTATAATGTCTTGTGTATACAATTTTATCGTGTGTTGTCTTTCTGCTGTTACTCCTAATCGTGTGTTTGTAAATGGCTGAACTTTAAATATCCCTGACCTCCCTGCATAGGAATACTATCTAGGGTGTGAAATAATGCTCATATAAAGATGTTTGCGTAGTGCACTATAATAATTATACCTCGCGGAGTAGGGATGTAAATCGAAAGCCAACTGAATGACTTGCTTTCTTCTGATTGGTCGACTTTGCACGAAATTATTTGCATATCGAAAAATATATATTTTTTTATTTTACAAACAACCTACTGTGACGTTATTGAATAGTAATATGAATACAAATTAATCATTCAAATAAAGAGGAAAGAAGAAAATAAGTTAAATAAATAATAATAGTAAAAACAAATTACTAGCTTGCTAGAAGGTTCTTTTAATATTCATTGATGTTGGATTCCTGACATATATTAAGGAGTTTTATCCCATTTTTCTTGTCCATGTGTTTTATTGAGGGGAGAGCATGATTTTCTAGGTCTCGTGACAACAGAAAGGAGAGGTCTGGTTTTTAGGGTTTTACATTTCTGAATAAAGAACTTCACAAGTAATAGAACATTTACAAGAAAATCAGCTCTATTATAAGGCAGCAACATGCTAAATATTTCACATTTATATTTACAAATATTTCACATGAAGGGTGGAAGGGCATGTATTTTAGTGACCAACCAATCATATCATCCCAGACAGCTGAAAAGAAATTCGATTAGATTCCACTTTGTCATTGTGCAAAGTACATGTGCAGAGCCAATGAAATGCAGTAAGCATCTAAACATATGTGCATAAGTGGCCTATTTACAATAACAATGTGTTATAACAAATAGAAGATAGCAGGTAATATATGTAGTAATGTGCAGTATAACTACGCAACATTGTGCAGTGAATGTACTGTATATCCGCCATTTCTGTGACAGTGATTTACAGGGTCAGGTTGTCAGCTCCTGGTCTACAGTCCCAACCCCTTAACCACCTTAACCTGCCCCTTGAATCACAAATGTGAAATCGAAAAAGTAGATCGGATAAAGCTTACGTTTTTGTCTTCAAACAACTCCAGCACATTAAAATTCACTTAAATTCACATTAAAATTCACTTATACCACTTATATAAGTGAAAATATTTTAATTAATTTTCTAATTAATATCCGGTTCATTTTTCAGTTTATTTTCATTGAGCAAGTAGCGCATTAGTAGCTTATTTTAAAGTAGATTAATAAATCCTAGATTTAATAATATAAAGCAGATTATTAAGGTGTTGTAAGCGGATGTCTGGAGTGGCAGAGAAGTATGTTAGAGTGGTGCAGGACATGTTTGAGAGCTGTAAGTCAATGGTGAGATGTGATGTAGGTGTGACAGACGAGATCAAGGTGGAGGTGGGTCTGCATCAAGGATCGGCTCTAAGCCCCTTTTTGTTTGCTCTGGTGATGGACAGGATGACAGATGAAGTAAGACAGGAGTCTCCATGGACTATGATGTTTGCAGGTGACATTGTGCTTTGTAGCGAGAGCAGGGAACAGGTGGAGGAAAATTTGGAGAGGTGGAGGTACGCTCTGGAAAGCAGAGGAATGACGGTTAGCCGCAGCAAGACGGAATACATGTGTGTGAATGAGAGGAACGGTGAGGCTACAGGGAGCAGAGGTAAAGAAGATGCAGGATTTTAAGTACTTAGGGTCAACGGGCCAGAGCAACGGAGAGTGTGGAAAGGAGGTGAAGAAGCGGGTACAAGCAGGTTGGAATGGGTGGAGAAAAGTGTCAGGTGTGTTATGAAAGGAAAGGTGTACAGGACAGTGGTGAGACCAGAGTTGGAGGTAGCAGAGCTGAAGATGTTGAGGTTCTCTTTGGGAGTGACAAGGATGGATAGGATCAAGAATCAGTTCATCAGAGGGACAACCCATGTTAGATGTTTTGGAGATAAAGTCAGAGAGGCCAGATTGAGGTGGTTTGGACATGTTCAGAGGAGAGAGTGTGAATATATCGGTAGAAGGATGCTGAAGTTGGAACTGCCAGGCAGGAGGTCTAGAGGAAGACCAAAGAGGAGATTTATGGATGCAGTGAGAGAGGACATGAAGTTAGTTGGTGTGAGAGAAGAGGATGCAGAGGATAGGGTTAGATGGAGGCAGATGATTCGCTGTGGCGACCCCTGAAAGGGAACAGCCGAAAGAAGAAGATGAAGAAGATTAAATCCGACACATAACTGTTCTTGTTTTTAACTGTGTTTTTTATAAAACTTTTTAACATATAGTCAGAGGTGGAAAGTAACGAATTACATTTACTCGCGTTACTGTAATTGAGTAGCTTTTTTGTGTATTTCTACTTTTTAAAGTAGTTTTAAAAATCTGTAATTTTACTTTTACTTAAGTACGTTTTGTTTGAAGTATTGTAATTCGCTACATTTTAAATCATATTCGCTACTGAGTAAAACATAAATGAATGAAAATCCAAAAATAAAAAAATATATATATATATTATGCTTTGTATAAATGCTCCGTTGCGCCGCGTGTGTGTGTATCATGTCCTGGTCGCGCGCCGCTCCAGACTCCACTCCAGGTTTTCTGACTGTCCACATCGGCAGCTACCTGACCTTCCACACGGCCGCTTCCGCCCTGAGAGTGACGTCATCGACTAGCGCGACCACATATAAACCGGAGAGAGACGCGGGAAAGAGGAAAGAGGTTGTGATTTTGGCGTTTTGATATTTGGTTGTGTATTCCGGTTTTGACTTTTTGCCTCCAATTGACTTTGATTATTGCTTTGTCCCTTTGGTTTGGTTGGTCTTTGTATATATTTGTAGATAATTTCACTGTTTTTGGTTTAGGGAGTCCAGGGGGGTGTTCTTCGTACGTCGCTTAAAAGATCCGGGATGAATTGACACATCTAAGATGAGATCATGGTGCTAATTACGCTCTGGCTAAGTCGGTTCTTCCAGCACACCTGTTGTTGATGATTAGTCTGGCCGGGTTGAGTTGTCTAGGATTATTGCGCGTTCGTGCGTTGGTTTAAAAGGCGATATTCATCGACAGTAGAAACACTGATCACAAGTCCTTTGATTGGTTGACGAAATGACAAAAGAACAAGCTCAATTTTTTTTTCTCAACGTGTTATCCGCTGAAATGCTTCCCTGCCATGGATCCCCCCTCCTCACACACACACACACACATAATCGCTATCAAATATTATATTAGAACATAATATGCACATATGTTTTACAAATTACATGAGACAATAAAATAAAATAAGAAATATGAAAATAAATATGTTGTATATGGAAAAATAGAAGTATATATTTTTCAAAATCATGTATACTTTTATATTGTTTATTTTATAATAAAATTTGTTTTGTCCAATTTTTCATTATAAAAAAATATTTTTATTATATATATATATATATATATATATATATATATATATATATATATATATATATATAATATTTATTTGCATATTCATGACGAACCCCTGAAAATAAATGTGTTACAAAATAAACATTATACAAGAATTTGAATTAATGGTCTTGAGGGCTGTCTCGTGCCAAGAGTTTATTATAATAATAAAAAAACCATGAATTTATGTTCTAATATAATATTTGATAGTAATTATATTTATGCAAGCTACTTTTCTTTCCCCACGTGAGTCAGTCCACGTCAGCGCTCTTTAACCAATCAGATGTGACCTCACCATTTCAACCAATCATAACCCGGCAGGAGCGCAGCCTTAATCCTGTTTACATGAAATAAACCTGCTACCGAGCAGGTTCAAGCTTACGGACATGTTGCTATGACAACAAGTGCGAGATGAGCATCGGAGAACGAAACAATCCAAGATCAGGACAAATCCACAACAATCAAATCCAGCTAACTGAGTTAGCGACGTACGAAGAACACCCCTCAGTTGTGTGTGTGTGTGTGTGTGTGTGTTTGTACAAACCTCATTATTTCATCAGTTAATGATTGGATCTAGTTCTTTCTGCCATATACCACCATTTCCATACAGTTTAAAATAGAACCCTGAACCATTCTTTTGCTGTATGACCCTAGACTGGGACGTAACACTATATTTAAGTGACCACTTTGATTTTCAAGCACAACAAAGACAACAGCTTTATTATGCAAAGGTGTTCCTTCAGTTAAAAACAACTAGTTTGAGATTTATATCTGCTCAGTAAATTTTTTAATGAGCTACTTTTACTTGAGTAAAATAAATAATAATAACAAAAAAGGTTTTTTTAAGGTTCACAAATAAATTATAAAATTTCAATATAAACATAGTACCTACAACAAAGGCCTTGGTAACATTATATATACACACACACACACGTAAAATACAGTTTACATGTACAGTAGTTACGTTATTCCATGTAGCTGTTTATTGTGTTTATTTCGTTTATTTTTCTCCCGACTCACGGGTGTGTAAATGCTAAGCCCTGATTGGTCGGTTATAACGGAGGATATGATTGGTCAGCGGGTGTGGCTTATCTAAAACGCGATATCTGATTGGCCAGTCGTGTTTGGGAGCGTCCGGTGAGTGGAGCGAGTCGGTGGAAAAAAACAAAAATGGCGGAAGGTGGAGCGCGATTCCGGCGTGAGGATATCAGTAAGTCTTAAGATTCACTAAAAGCGAGATGTTTTAACCATGCTGTAGGTTTGTGTGTGGTTTATTAAACTGTAAGTAATAGTTGACATGTGTGTTGACAGAGCAGCAGCAACGCTATTCATTTGGACAATTTTGCATTTAATATATAATGTATTCAGTTCAGTCGATTTAAGAAATGCGAAACAATGTATTTTCTGTTAGATCTTTTAACGCACAACGTTTTACTTTTGTAAGTAATTTAACCTGTTTATTAGGGACCTCAGCCAAACTTGGTTCATGGCTCCACATACCCATATACACATCTCAAATAGAAGTGATGCATTTTCCAGTATTATTATTTCACATAATTGTTTACAGCTGTAACATGTTCATTTATTTATTCTCTATATTTATCCAGACATACATTATTTCGTTTAACGTTGAATGATTTTATATATATATATATATATATATATATATATATATATATATATATTTTTTTTATCGCCGTGTCCGTGTTAATCATACCCCAAACCACCCCGAGATATTTTACAAACGCGCTCATATTTTATTTTTCCCCACAAATACTTAAATTATATATATATATATATAAGTAAACCACACCTGAGGTTAGCATTAGCACAAACACTCAGTAAATAGTTCAAATCTTAAGAGGCGGTTGGCGGCGCGTGCTGCCCGCTCGCGCTCTCTCTCTCTCTCTCGTACTGGTCGCCATAGCAACAGGGTTCTAATCAGTGCTGCTGCTTTAGAGGTCAGTCTCATTTATCTCTAAATATACAGGGTTTAATGCATTTATCAGAAAAAGAAAATGTTTATTTTTGTATGTGTGCATTTATTTGTCACGTGATAGAGTTCCTTGGGAATGAAATTAAAAGCTTTTGGGCAACAGAAATGTGAAGGGTTAATAAAGACACTGAAACTGTTTGCTTAAATATAGATTTATACACTATTTTATTAATGTTTATTTATTAATCAGTGTGTCTGCAGTCAAGAGGGAACAGTTACAGAGATAATCTACATGTTTATATACATGTTTCATTATTCCTTAATTCATTAAATCCTTCAAGATTCAAGATTCAAGATTCAAGATTCTTTATTTGTCACATGCATAGTTATACAAGTACAACACGCAGTGAAATGTATCCTGAACCGCTCCTACTTTGTGCAAATAACAAGAAACAAAAGAAATAATCTATAAATAGAAATAGAGAAAAAAAAAAAAAAAAGGTGCAAATGTAAACATAATAATAAAGTGTGTATCTGAGCAGGATAAAGGTGTTAGTGCAAGTGATGCTTACAGTCCAGACTAAAGTGCAGTGTGGAATGTCAGCACAGCAGTGTGTGGGTGAACTGTTACCAGTCCTATGAATGGGAGAGTGGCCCATCATGGTTGAGGAGTCTAATCGCCTGTGGATAAAAACTCCTCCTGAGTCTCTCCGTTTTGGCCATAATGACCCGGAACCTTCTGCCTGAATGCAGAAGTTTGAACAGTCCGTTATTGGGGTGCGACAAGTCCTTAATGATACGAGCTGCCCTGGTTTTACATCTCCTGGTGTAGATGTCCTGCATGGAGGGGAGAGTTAACCTGCAGCAGCGTTCAGCTGCCCGGATCACTCTCTGGAGGGCTTTCCTGTCCTGTACACAGCTATTCCCAAACCAGGATGAAATGTTCTGTGTTAGGATGCTCTCAACAGCACCCGAGTAGAAAGCCTTAAGGACAGCAGGGGAAACCCCAAACTTCCTCAACTGCCTCAGGTGGTACAGACGCTGCTTTGCCCTTTTCGTCTGAGCACAGATATGCTCAGTCCATGTCAGATCCTCGGAGATGTGGACGCCCAAGTACTTAAAGCTGCTCACCCTCTCCACTGGAGCTCCATTGATGATGAGGGGTTTGTGGTCCAGTTGTCCCCTTCTGAAGTCCACCACCAGCTCCTTCGTCTTACTGACGTTCAGTCGGAGGCAGTTTTCTTCACACCATAGTGCCAGGTTCTCCACTTCATCTATGTAGGCCGACTCATCGTTGTTGGAGATGAAGCCCAGCACCACCGTATCGTCAGCAAACTTAACGATGGTGTTGGAGTCGAACATGGCCACACAGTCTGAAGTGTAGAGAGAGTATAGCAGTGGAGAGAGAACACATCCCTGTGGAGCACCTGTGTTGATGGTGATGCTGCTGGAGAAGCACTTGCCCACTCTCACCGCTTGAGATCTGTCCGAGAGGAAGTCCAACACCCAGGCACACAAGCGTTTGTTAAGTCCTAGATCTCTCAGCTTTGTGAACAGTCTGTTAGGCACTATTGTGTTGAAAGCAGAGCTGTAATCTATAAAAAGCAATCTCACATAGTTACCTTGCATCTTGTCCACGTGGCTGAGAGTGGTGTGCAGAACATGGGAGATGGCATCCTCTGTGGATCTGTTGGGGCGGTAGGCGAACTGAAGTGGATCTATGGAGCTGGGGATGGAGGAGGAGATGATGTTTTTTAGCAGACCCTCAAATACCTTCATGACCATCGATGTCAGTGCAACAGGCCGGTAGTCATTCAGGCATGAGGGTTTGTTGGTCTTGGGCACGGGGACAATGGTGGATCTCTTGAAACACGCCGGGACCACAGACTTCGCCAGGGACTCATTAAAGATACAGGTGAACACACCTGACAGCTGGTCAGCGCAGCAGCGCAGCAGGCGCCCAGAGATGCCATCTGGACCCGCCGCTTTCCTGGTGTTCACCCTCCTCAGCGCCGTGCGCACGTCGTGCTCTGCGATGCTGATGACGCAATCCTCGCTGATGACGTCATCACTCTCAGTCAGCAGGCTGCTAGCATTAGCCGCCTGGCTAACCTCGAACCGGGCGAAGAATGCGTTCAGCTCGTTGGCGAATGCAGAGTCGGCGACGATCGTCGTGGTGTCTTTGGCAACCTTGTAGTCCGTGATTGTGCGTAATCCGTGCCACATGCGGCGTGTGTCACCCTGATGGAAGTGTGATTCAGTTCGCTGTCGGAACCGCCCCTTTGCTTCCCTCACCGCTCGCCTGACGCTATAAGAAGCCGCTTTGTATGCGCTCATATCGCCGCTAATGAGTGCGGCATTATAAGCAGCGGTCCGGGCATTCACAGCATCGCGGATCGATCGGTCTACCCAAGGCTTCTGGTTCGGAAACGATTTGAACCTCACTGTCGGGACAACTTCATTTACGAGCGTGCTAACGAAGCTAACTGCTACATCCGCAAACTCGTTGATGTCTACTGCGCAGGCTCGGAACATGTCCCAATCTACGTCATCGAGCGCGTCCTGTAGCGTAGCTTCTGATTGGGCAGACCAGCGTTGCACCTCCCTCATGACCGGAGCTTCACGACGAAAGCTTTGTTGATATTCCGGTATGAGGAAAATGGCGTTGTGGTCTGATTTCCCGAATGCTGGATGTGAAACAGCTTTGTAGCCCCGCTTGTATGGTGTGTAACAGTGGTCCAGAATGTTGAGTCCCCTTGTCGGACATGTAACATGTTGGTGAAAGTTTGGCATAACCTGTCTGAGGTTCGCTTTATTAAAGTCACCTGCTACAATGTGCGCTGCGTCCGGGTGTTTGTTTTGGAACTCACTCAGCACATCATGTAGTTCAGACAGAGCAGTGCCTGTGTCCGCGTGGGGTGGGATGTAGACCGCCGTGGCAATGACCGAGGTGAACTCGCGAGGCAGGTAGAAAGGACGACATTTAACACTCAGATATTCCAAATGAGGCGAGCAGCTACTGGAGAGAATGGAAACACTCCTGGCATCGCACCACTTCTTGTTGACCATGAAGCACACACCTCCACCTTTAGCTTTGTTAGACTCTGCCGTCCTGTCCATGCGGAACACAGAGAATGAGTCCGATGGGGTTACGACTCGGTCCGGCACAATGGGGGTCAGCCATGTTTCTGTAAAGCACAGAAGATTACAATCCCTGATATCTCGCTGGAAAGTAACTCTGGCTCTGAGGTCATCAAGCTTATTCTCCAGTGACTGTACATTAGCCAGCAGGATACTCGGCAGAGGGGTGCGATGAGCTTGTTCTCTCATTCTGTTACGGACGCCGCCGCGTTTCCCTCGACGCTTCTTTGTTCTTCGCCGCGGGTTAGCGTCCCGTCCATTGTTGTTGTCGTCTGAGCAGCGTAGTATCTCAGAGGGCCACGACGGGTCAGGCTTAAAGGTGGTATAAGTAAGCGCCGAAATCTGAATTCCTATATCCAGTAGTGTTCTACTGTCATAGGTCACTAAACCTGAAGTATTCTTAGCGAATGAAAGTAAAATAAATAAAGAAAGAAGGAAAAAAACGCACAGTTTGTACGGAGCGATCAGGAAGGCGTCTGGACGTGGCCGCGCCATACTCTACTACACCTAAATCCTTCCTTCTTTTCATCTTTCTGTACTCTGATCTTCATTCTCTCTCTCTCTCTCTCTCTATTTATCTATTTATTTTCTAAGGAAAATGTTCTTCCTTTATTCCTTCCATAAGATCTTTGCACACACACCTTCATATACATTCCTTTACACACACTGACCTCTACACACACACTTTTTCACACACAACCAGGATGACTCCTCTCTCTCACACACACACACACACACACACACACACACACACACACACACACTCCTTAATACACACTGACTCCTACACACACGCACTCCTACATACAGACACCTGCACACAGACTGACTTCTTCAAACACACACACACACACACACAAGCGTTAAGAGACTCCTTTTCACACACACAAACACTGTAATACTCACTGACTCCTACACACATCTGCATCTGCACAAACACACACAAACTACTTAATACACACTCATTCACACAGACCGACTACTACATACTCAGACAAACTCCTTTAAACACACACTGGCTTCCACACACACTTGCACTTACATGTGGCTTATTGGATTTTTTTTTGTGTGTGTTTTGAGGAAACCTGTGAGACTGTGATGTTTCTTTAGAGTTGAGGAAGAGTCAGATCTGAATAAAACATCTAAAAGCGACTTGTTTCAAATCGAATCAGACTGGAAGCAGAGTCGCTAAATCACGCGCGTGTGTAGAGACGAGTGAGTTTAATATTGGGACGTGATGACCTCTTGTTACTCCTCATTACAGACGTGTTCCCCTCATCCCCTCCTGTGTGTGTGTGTGTGGTGGACTGGAAAACCCCTTCTTGGGGTAAAATTGTAAATATTCCTGTGACATTAATGTTACATTTAAAACCTAATCTTAACCAACGACTGTAAGAAAGTCTTATGAACAAAACTTTAGACCATGTATACACAAACATGGCTGAAGCCTATAATGTGGACCCCCTCCCCCACTTGGGACAATCAGACCACCTTTCTTTGTTCCTTACCCCTAAGTACTCACCCCTCATCAACCGTGTGCAGCCATCAGTGAAGACCATCAAAGTGTGGCCAGCGGGGGTAGACTTCACACTCCAGGACAGGTTTCTACACACAGACTGGAGTATGTTTGCTACTCAGGCCACCTGTGGCTCTCACACGAACATAGACAGCTACACTTCCTCTGTTCTGGATTACATCAACACCACCATAGACAGTGTCACAACCCAGAAGCAGATCACCACATACCCAAATCAGAAGCCATGGATGAACAAGGAGGTGCGTCTCCTACTGAAGGCACGCAACACTGCCTTCAGATCAGGTGATGCACAGGCCTACAGCACTTCCAGGGCTAATCTGAAAAGGGGCATCAAAAAGGCCAAATACTGCTACAGACTAAAGCTAGAGGAGCACTTTTTACACTCTGACCCTCGGCGCATGTGGCAGGGCATCCAGGCCATCAGCAACTACAAACCAAGTCACTCCACCCCCCAAGCCACTGATGTCCTCTTTCTGAATGAGCTTAATGACTTTTATGCTCGCTTTGAGAAAGACAATAAAGATAATATCACCAAGATCGCCTCCTCACCCGACCACCCACCCATCACACTAACCTCATCTGACGTCTACACCGTACTGAGCCAGATCAACGTGCACAAGGCTGCTGGACCAGATGGTATCCCTGGGCGCGTACTGAGGGCATGTGCGGAGCAGCTCGCTGGGGTATTCACAGATATTTTTAACATGTCCCTTGCCCAAGCAGCTGTACCAGCGTGCTTTAAATCTACCTCAATTGTGCCAGTGCCGAAACACTCCAGCCCGACGTGCCTGAATGACTACCGCCCCGTAGCACTCACACCCATTATTATGAAGTGCTTTGAGCGGTTGGTCCTGACACATCTAAAAGACTCTTTCCAACCCTCACTAGATCCACACCAGTTTGCTTACCGTGCCAACAGGAGCACAGACGATGCAGTCTCCATAGCGCTGCACTCTGTACTCACACACTTGGACAATACAAACACCTATGCACGACTACTGTTTGTTGACTTTAGCTCGGCTTTTAATACTGTTCTACCCTCTAAGTTAATCACCAAACTTAGAGAGCTGGATATTAACATCTCACTTTGTAATTGGATTACGGACTTTTTGACCAACAGACCCCAGCATGTCAGGTCAGGCCACATCTGCTCCACTACCGTCACACTCAACACTGGTGTACCACAGGGCTGTGTGCTAAGCCCCTTCCTTTACTCCTTCTTCACCCACGACTGCAGACCGGTGTATGGATCCAACAACATCATCAAGTTTGCAGACGATACTACGGTGATCGGCCTCATCAGCAACAACGATGAGTCTGCCTACAGGGAGGAGATCAAGCACCTGGCCACTTGGTGCACGGACAATAATCTGCTCCTTAACACCAAGAAGACCAAGGAGCTCATCGTAGATTTCAGAAAAGGAGGAAGAGGTTCACATGAACCCGTTCACATCAACGGAATGGTTGTTGAACCTGTCCCATCCTTCAAGTTCCTGGGGACCCACATTTCAGAGAACCTATCCTGGTCCACCAACACCTCTAGCCTGGTCAAGAAGGCTCACCAGCGCCTATTCTTCTTAAGAACACTTAAGAAGAACCAGCTGTCCTCATCTACTCTGGTGAACTTCTATCGCTGCACAATAGAAAGCATCCTAACCAACTGTGTCACAGTTTGGTATGGAAGCTGCTCTGTTGCTGAGCGCAAGGCACTGCAGCGGGTGGTGAAAACTGCCCAGCGTATTATAGGGACTCCACTTCCAGCCATCGAGGACATTCAAAGGAAGCACTGTGTGCGTAGAGCACGCAGTATTCTTAAGGATTACTCCCACCCCGCCCACAAACTGTTTTCTCTTATGCCTTCTGGTCGGCGCTTCAGGTGTCCCAGGTCAAGAACTAGCAGACTGAGGAATAGCTTCTTTCCCAGAGCTGTCTCCTTATTGAACTCTGCCCCCCACTGACACCTGCTCACCCCTCACACACCCCTATACTCTTCCCATTACTCTATTTACACTTTACACTATTTAATATGGACTGCACTACAATGTACACACCTATTTGAAAACACAAATATCCATGCACAACATATTTGTGAACTTCTGGTTGAATATACATTCACACATGTCTACTGATAAATTCCTGTACATTATGTTCATATCATATGTAAATTCCTGTCTATAGAAAATAGCAACTTGTACATTATGCTCATATCTATTTTAAAATTCCCAACTACAGTCAACAGCAACTTGTATATATTGTTCATACACTGTAAATTTATAATTATAGTCACTTGCAATCTGTATACTATGATCATATAGTATCCTGTACATTATGTTAATATCTATTTGCAGATTCCTGCCTACAGTTAATAGCAACCTTTACATACGGTTCATCCATTGTAAATTTATAACTATAGTTACTAGTAATCTATATATTATACTCACATCATATCTTTCTTTAATAGTTACCCATAGCTTCTCCCTGCACATATCCCTTTTTTTTAAATGCATACCTTTATCCTGCACTTTCTGCTAATTGCACTTCTGGTTAGACCTAAACTGCATTTCGTTGCCTTGTACTTGTACATGTGTAATGACAATAAAGTTGAATCTAATCTAAAAAAAAAAATCTAATCTTATGAAACACCTTCTCAGGTTCATCTACTGTACATCAGTGTCCGAGCTGAGAGTCACTCAGTCCTGAGCTCTGCTCTGATACACACTGTGTTTTCCAGGTTGAGGCCGTCAGAGGGATATGGTTGTGGACATGCTGACTTCTCTCCAAGAGCGAATACCTCCACTAGAGGAAGAGGAGGAAGAGGAGGAAGGACGGAGTTCCCCCGTTGCCGTTTTTGCCGACCAAAGTGACCGTCAGCCTCGAGCCGCTCGTCGCGCTCCCGCTGTTCATCGGTACATCAGTTTTGACACGGGCAACGTTTCTGAGAGTTTTCAGGTTTCGATCAAAGCTGAATTTGAAGCATTAGTTTGTAAATAAGATGACCCAGATTAGCCCGAGTTCAAACATTATATCCTGGCTGTAAATATTAGCCTTTGTTTCATTACACTTTTTGTAATGTAGAATTAAATGAACCAATATGAATTAGATTAATCTTCAAATTATTTCTAATATTCAGCTTTGAGATGTTTAGCAGATGCTACGAAGTGACCTGGATTTGAGTCGTTCATGTCGGATCATGAAGCGTCTCATGGGGTCAGAAATCACATCAGGAACTAGAGATGGGGGGGGGGGTCGATTTAGTTAAGTATCGCGAGTCGTGAATCTCCAAAATCAGTTTTCAGAATTGTGAAATGTTGCAGTTGAATCGAAAATCGCAATCAAATTGAGTTAAATCCAGTCTGGTTCACAGCTCTAGTCGTTTGTACTCTGCTGGTTTATTTTCAGACACGTTAATGTCGATATTTAATCTAAAAGCAGTCAGTATTAATGCCCTCTGTATTGAAAGGCACGACAGATGCAGGCTTTATCTTCAGCGTCTGGTTAACCAGGGCTCTGCTCATTTCCTCAGCTCTGAAGATCCGAGCAGCTCATCAGCAAGCGGACGCTTGAAGACGGTCAGGATGAAGCGCAGCGGCGGCGGCGCCGATACTTCAGAACAGCAGCGAGTGAACTCGTCAGAAAGAGACCGCATGGTAGTGTTTCTCATATCCTCTCAGCTGGTGTCTGGAAATCTGGAGATTGGCTTAAGACAAACTATTGTTATGCAGTTTAAACACAACAATGCTTTTTTGTTTGTTTGTTTGTTTGTTTGCTTGTTTTTTCTTTATTGTACATTTATTTATTGTAACCTGCTAAAAACAGGTCCGAGCATTTTCAGTCACTCAGAATTAAACTCTGATTTAATAAAGTGACGCGACTCTGAATCAGGTCACATGATTCGACTGCAGGAAGTGAATCCAACTTGGTGTGTTTTGAGGTGCAGCTGGAAAAGGGTTTATAAGTGGTGTAAAACTAGTGATTATTTATTTATTTAGCTTCTCGCAAAACGGGTGACGATTAGGTCACTTACGCCTACGGTACACTACGGTACACTACTGTACACTACTGTCCCGCTCAAAAGTGGTCGTTTGAGTTTTATTTCCTTCTACACCGTTTATTATTATTCAAGATACACAATAATCTCCTTTGAACAGTTGATATTGAGATGTACATCAGCTACTTCTGCTCTGTAAATCTTCATAACGGCTCTAGTCTGACATACACACACACACACTTACGCATGGTTTAGTTGAGCTGTGATCTTGTGTTTGTGTAATGAGGTTAATTGAGTGACGTTGATCTACTTTCATGGTCTACTGAGCGACACGCACGTGTGCGCACACACTCACACCCACACACACTATTTCCTATATGATCACAAGTGAATTTTATAAACGTTGTCTAATTATAAATAACAACGTGACCACGATGTGTAAAAATATTTCCTGCATAACAAGATGATGAAACGTTTAGCTTGGAGAAGGAGTTAAAACTACTTAATTAAATTAAAGAGCGAATACTCGTGTTCTCAGCGTCTGGTTCGCCAGGCTAGTTAGTCCGGTTCCGGTGGTGTGTATAACGGGTCACAGCCCTCTGCTAATTCTGTTTTAAATTCTTCGTGATTTTATGTGTAATATCGTCCATGCTGAAGAGTCGGGTAAAATCAGCAGCAGGTTTTATTTTGAGAAACCAGAAAATCAGGTTAATTCAGAGAATTTCATAAAAGGAAGTTGATGTTTTGGATGAAATAGCATCCAGAATTAAATGTGTGTGTGTTCTTCTCGCTTTCAGGAAAGCCACAAAGCCAGAGATGAAGGTCGACTAGGAGAGACTGAGTGAGTGTAAACGTCTCCGCTCTGCTAAACGATGATTACACCGTGTGTTTGTTCAGTAAGCGGAAGCATCAGTGAGCGAAATCTTATAAATGAGCACAAAATCTTGTACCAACCCTGGATTCATCTGGTGAATGTTTTGGGATTGTGTCCCAAATTAATTGTCTTAAATTCTGACCTGCGTGACTAAACTGGCCTGAGATAAAGCTGATAAAGGACAAAACAAAAAAGGCTAAAAAGCAGACTGATACACGTACACTATTAATTTACAGCAGAATAGAGCTTTTCTTAAGACGCAAGTCTTTCACTGGCTTAAAGCTTTTATAAGTTGATATCGTTATCTTTCAGCTGTGAGAAGAAATAACAAAACAAATGAGTGCATGGTTTGAAATGCACAACACAGCTGCGTGATTAATTTCCTCCACATGATTCCTCTGTGTCGGTTCAATTAACATTGCAGTTCTATAATCATTACGTTCACATTCAGGTATCCAGCAGACGCTCTTATCCAGAGCGACTTACAAAAAGTGCTTTAAAGTTTACGACACTGGGTTACTAACTAAGTGCCATCAGTCAAACACAGTTGTAGTAGTTCAAGTATCCGGCTAAATATATATATTTTTAAAACTCTTTCCAACTGTATATATTACAATTATGTGTTCGATTTTTCCACGATTTCGTTAAAAATGTAAACCTTCCAAAAACATTTTTGTAATGTTAATTAAATGTGTCCCGTTCTTTATAACGTTAGCTTTCTCACTTAAATCGCAAGCACAGCATAAACAATAAACACAAATACAAGAATTTAACATTTAACTTCAGATTAAATTAAACAAAGATCTTCGTTGTTACCGAGCAGCGTGTGTCTGTCAACCACCATAATTATTATTTATACACAAACTTGGCGAATAATTCACTCTGACCACGTGAATCATAACTAAATCTATTTTCTATCTTTATAAAAGTAATCCTGTCATCTTTAGTTTATTTACCTTTACATAATGATGCCATAATTGCTAACAGAAGTTTGTGTAAATCAGATCACGACGTGGGAAAGTTGTTCTTTTCCAATACTGATAATTCTGTACCATGTGACACTGATATCCATCTGACGTTTTAAATTTTTAAACCCTCCTAAGCTTTAAAAGGTGTATTTTTTTATTATTTTTTTTTTTTTACCTTTACACTCTTTTCCCCAACAATCACTTGCGTCATAAATGTGAAGTAGGAACATAATAAAGTCCGTCTTAGCAAAAAGAAAAGTTTAGCAACAAGAATAACAACACTTGTTTTGAAATGAAGAAAGTCTTGGAAATAAAATCATGAGTCAGCAGAAAGGAAGCGCCCCGTGAGTTAGTGCTTGCAGGAATGTGTGTGTGCGCACGCGCGCTTCAATTTTAACGACCGCGCTCGCTGATGCTTCTCTTCAACCTCAGGTCACTCGCTCTCTATTAAAGGTTACGTTTTTATGACCGTAGACGTGCGCACTATGTAAATTGATTATTAACCTGATTTATAATATTTGTCTTTTGCGTGTGTGTTATTTTATTTCAGAGATAAAACCACAAGGTCGTGTAAACGCAAGCTGGACTTAACATCGTTATCTTCAGGGTCTTACGATGCGACTAAAGCCCAAGATCTCGAGAAAAAGGATCCCGAAAGCCCCCCGCCGGCGAAGAGATGGGTGATCGGCCCTCTTTTCCAGTCGTTCAAATCCAAGATGGCGAGCTTCACGGAGATCGTCATGAGTCCCGTGCGGCTTTTCAAATCCAGCGAGGTTCCGACCGTGTCGATCGACGAAGCTCCGCCCAAGACTTGCGAGAAAAAGGAAGACGCGAGAACGGACAGCGTGTTTTCAAAAGAAGAGCAGAAGGTTAGGCCTGTGCCGAAATCGCAGGTGGTCCAGAGACTTCGGTTCGACACCAATTCGAGTAACGCGAGCGATTCGGAGCAGAATAAAGCGACCGTTTCGCAGAACAGATCAGAACACGACGGAGACTCGATCCCAGAGGACAATGGGTCTTTCGGGGCGTTAAATCCCGCAGCCGCCAGAAGATCAAACAATCAGACCGGCGATTCAGATGTTCACGGAGGCAACGCCGAAGAAGAACAGAGCACTGAATCAACGGATCCGCCTCTACACCCACACACAGCACGGGACGGAAACATGTCGGAGGAGTTAACAAAGAACACACGATCATCAGGGAGGAGTAAACACCAAGATCAAGATCGGCCTCTGAGCAAGAGGTCGAGGCTTCCGACTCCTGCCGTGGGAAAGAGGAAGAAGAGCAGAGCGCTGGGAAGTCGTGAAGTACAGGAAAAAGATGGAGCGGAAGAATCTCCTGCGATCTCTGAGAACCCGAGGCTGGTCCAGAGCGGCAAACGGAGAAAGGTTCCGGTTACGGATGAGCTTCGCAGCACGCGCGGTAATGCTGCTGTCTGGCAGACGTCAGGCTTGAACTCTCGTCCTGCCTCAGAGGGAGAGAGAAAATTTCAGACACGAGCATCCAGAAGAAAAGAAAAAGATGCGAACGGTACATTAGTAGTAGACTCGGACATCACGGGCGATTCCAGATTAAACAATCCCACACCGGCAGATCATCACGCGTCGTCAAGATCCCGAATGACTAGACAGCGTAACAACAATAAAGTATGCGAGGGGAGGGAGTCTGACATTGCAGATGATGAAAGAGGGTCTGGTGACGGAACATCAGAGTCAAAACCGGTCCGGAGAAACATCCGACAGACGAGGCACAGATCGGACGCGTCGGCAGCGAGAAACGTGCGAGTCAGGAAAAAGGATCCGAGGAGAATCAAGCGAGTCATGGACGCATTCGAAGACCAGGGGATGTCCATGTCCCTGACGCTGAAGGTCGGATCAGGGGTGGGCAGAGAAAAGGAAGCGAGCTCGATCATGACCTGCGGTATCGCCACAATAGGAAGGAAAATGGGAGAAGAAGTGATGCTAGCGGACGCTTCCTGTCCATCCGGAGTGACACCTGAGGACCGATTTTGTGTATCTGGGCACCTTGGCAGAAAGGCTGAACTGACGCCGTGGCGAGTGCGTTTGGACGGAACAGAAGCGCAAGAAGAGTTGGAACAGGAAGACGAGTCGAGACCAGCGCCCATGTCGTCAGGTGGGCTCAAGCGCAGCCTGTCCTGCCCCGACATCGCCTCGCTGCGGCACGGCAGCGACAGGCCCCTCTGTTACCCTCCGTCTCCCCTGAAAAAGGAGCCTGATTTAAACGTGAACGCCCCGTCTCCGGTCAAACGCGCCCGCAGACACACTGTGTGCAGTGTGGAAATCGAGCGCGAGATCGCCCCCTTGTGCCTCCGCAAGGAAGTGTATCCGAACTGGGGCAACCATCCGTACCCGTGCTCCCCCTCCAAATCTTTGGCGACGCTCGTGTCATGCTTCTTATCGAGCCCGATGGCGTTCCTGTCGAACAGATCGGGACACGGAAGCGATAGCGGCGGGTACGTAGCCAGCAGTAGCGACTGCGCTCTCGCGACGTCATCGCCTTCTCCGCCGTCGCTACGTTCTCCCGCGTCCTCCAGGATGACGGCCGGACCTGCTTTCTTCGTCGATGCTCCTCACACACCTGAGCAGTCGTCCGTGTCCTCACACTGCAGGTAAACCAACGCTAAAGCGAATTCGAGTCAATGAGCTAACAGAGCGGTGTTTAGATTTTTATTTTTATTTTCTTTGGTTTGATTTAGTAGTGTGTTCGAAGGCATATTGATGGAGGCTGAAGGTCCGCTTCGGCAGGAGACCGACGAAAAGGAATCACGCTCGGCCGTGTCAGAAGAGAGAGCCTTGTCCGATTCGGAGATTAAGGTATCGTGTTTCTGTCTCGCAGCCATTCCGGGCCAATCAACTGTTCTGGTGCTTTACTAGTGCCGCGTTCTTCAGGCGCAAGTATTCGAGCTACAATGTGTGGAAATAAACATCGCCGTCTGCTTCATAGCAAGCTAGCGAGCTAACCCTGACTGTATATTTACCGCCTCAAAACCACAATCTGTATCGACTGCGTTATAGGTTTAACGAGCAAACGTATGAGTTTTTGTTCATCTAAAGTAAACACAACTCCATAGGTAATGAAGTAAAGCCGTTCTGTTTGCTGTTGATGCTGTGAGGAGCTTCAAGAGCTGATTATTATACATGGGCGAAAAAATCCAGTTTCGGTTGCATATCAGTTGTTGTTATTATTATTATTATTATTATTATAAAAAAATTTTTATCAGCTCATGTTTTGTCAAACTGGCCACAAAATCGATATATATAAAAAAAATAACACAATTAAAAATTCGTATATGTTTGCATTTAATATTATTGCAGTTCTTCTAGAATCCTGCAGGGAGCGTGCTTCCCAACATATTCACACAGCTCAGCGTTGTAGATGGTGATCACGGAAGGAGAATTATTAAATTAAATTACATTTTAATCTTTGATTGCGAGCGTAATTAACTCCGGGAGCGCGGCTGTAATCCAAAACTCTCGTATATCAAAACGAATTTCCCCAGTAAGAAATAATGGAAACTCAGACGATTCGTTCCACTGACCGAAAATATTTATACAAAAATAATTAATAATAAATATAAAGTAAAAAAAAAATAATAATAATAATAAATCTGCACTTTGAATAGATTCGTGTGAGGGAGACACGAGTGTTTGTTTGTAAGTCAGGGACGACCTGTAATTTAGAAAAGTGTGAATTGATTCTGACGTGTTGATTTAATGAATCGAACAACAACTGTTTAATTCATTTCCACATTTTCAAAATATACAACCATTTTCCGATTTCGCTCTGCCAGGGAGGTAAAATACAGATTTTTATATATATATATATTTTTCAAATATATTTATTCATTTATTTAATTTATTCGTCTGTCAGATTTTTGTCATTCATTTAGACTGTGCGACTTTTGTATTGATCCTTGTTCACGTCCATAATTGCTTTGTTTAGCTTTTCTTTTTATTTATTTTTAAACATTTTGCCGTTGGCATCTTTGCTTCTTCCAGACCGACAGCAAGCAGCTGGAACGGAGAAAAGTGTCCTCCATCCGCATCCGCAAAACTCTCCCCAAACCCCAGTACAACCTCACGCCCATGGGTCTTCCCAAAGCCGTCAGGTCGGTCCCGCCCTAGTACGTATGTGTGTGTGTGCGCGTGTGTGTGTGCGCTCACATGTATATAAATGTAGATGTCGTGTATTTCCAGGGTAAAGAAAAAGGTTTTTAGTGTGGAGGAGATCTACACCAACAAGAACTTCAGCAAACCTCCTGAAGGGTGAGCCCGAACACACACACACACTGCACTGCACTGCACCAAACACTAAAATCTTTAACTGATTCTTTACTGCGCGCACACTTCCGTGGTTTAAGTTTAGAATCTCAGAACCTTTATGCTCATTATGTCATCGTGCTCGTTTTGTGACAGACTCCGCCTACTGTGCTGTGATTGGTTGCAAGTTTTTACATCACTGAGTCAAAACAGCGATGTTGTATACTAAAGTTCTATACTTAAACATTTTTACTTTTTTTCCCACGCTGTGCTGTTTAACTGCTAAAAAAAATAATTGTTTATTTTGGATTCTTTGCTTTTTTTTAGTTTTTATTAAGGTTGTATTTCATGTGTTGTTTTTTATTTGTTTGTTACACTGTTTGTGTAGGTATATTTGTCTTGGCCACAGCAGAGGTGTACTTTTTGTCCTTGATGCGTGTGCACACACACACACACACACACACACACACACACACACACACACACACACACACACACACACGATGATTAAACAAGATTTAGACTTGGGTTTTAGCTAGAGGATTATTAAAGCTTAATTTCATGAATATTAAATCCACCCGAGTCATCAGTCATCGTTTGTTCCATTTAAAAATCTTAACCGGTGCAGATTAGAGCGTACAGGGGAACCTCGGATTACGAGTAATGCGGTTTACGAGTGTTTCGCAAGACGAGCAAAGATTTTTAATACATTTTGACTTGAAAAATGAGCGTTGTCTTGGTTTACGAGCACCGAGTATCATGTTTCACGCATGCGCTTCGTGTTTTGACGCGATCACAACTGAGCCAACGGTTTTTCTCTCTCTTGTGCTGTGGTATTGTGGGTAATCATCTCCCCTGCTGGGTCTTAGTGCTTTTCTCTCACTGGTATATAATAGGGCTGCACGATATATCAAAAAAATATCGTTATCGCGATAATGGCATGCGCAATAACCATATCGCAAGGAGTTGCGATAAATACTTTATTTGCCAAGCATTTGTGTGTCCAAATTTGACCAATCAGATGGGCCCTTTCTATGTTTATACCTGCTTATTTATATCTTTATACTTCATTCAGTCGCGAACTAACCCCGGATGATCAGAAGACTTAGCGATTAGCCGTTAGCCGCGATTAGACGTTAGCCCTTTATAGACGGTAAACCCAAACGCGGAAGCAAGCGAGTAGGCAGGATAACCACGCGAATTAGTCTAAGGACTCTCACAGAAGGGGAGCGAGGGAAAAACACACACATTTAACCCGCGTCCTATAAACACACACTCGAATCAGAAAGTAAACAATCTGCACCGACATGGTGAACTGTGACTAAGCTCTATGCGATGGTTTGTTTACTCCTCTTATACTTCCGGGTTCGCGACCGAATTACTTCCGGGTCCTAGTGCCGGTCGCGGAGCGAGTGTGTGTGTGTGTGTGTGTGTGCGCGCGCGTGTGTGTGTGTGACAAATAGTATTTTTTTTTTATTTAATTTTTGTTTAATAATATTTATTTTTATTTAAAAAAAAACAGGCAAGCCAAAGAGAATATTTAGTTTAAAAGATGCTCTTGTTTTAAGACACTATTGATGAGTGTACGGTTCCACGTAAATAAACAGTAATGTTTGAAAGTAATTCATATTGTGTTGGCAGGTTTATAGTAACAGCAAACCAGAAGTCAGAATATCTGCTGAGGGGTTTAAGTCATTCATAGTGTTTTGAAGTCTAAATATTTGCAACTTCCTTGACATATAGTTTCTTTTTAGCCTGAATTAGATTTAATTACATCAGACGAATATCTATTACCTGTTTATTTTAGTATGATCATTACATATAAATAAAAATAGGCAATAATAATAATAATAATAAAAAAATGCATTTCTCTAGGGAAATGTTATGTCGCAAGAAATATCCTTATCGCAGTATTCAAAAACAATATCGCATATTTTCCTAATATCGTGCAGCCCTAGTATATAATCAACATCCGTGCACGTGTGTACTGTTTACTATAACACTGTGACCCCGTGTGTTCATAAAACACGTAAAAGACTCCTCCTACTTCCGCCTTCACACAGACACACACACACACACACACACACTCTCTTTGTCTCTGCTCTACACAGAAACACTGCTCTGTCGCGATTCTTTTTAAAGGTGAAGTATAGGTTAATTTGTTTTATTTTTACTTAATATTTTGTGTTAATTATTTTTATGTATTTATTTTTTGGGGCTGTGGAACGAACAATTTGAGTTTCTATTATTATTTTTTATTTGGTTTACGAGTGTTTTGGAATACGAGCTGTTTCCGGAACGGATTATGCTCGTAAGTCGAGGTTCCACAAAATAAATGCGCTGCCTTTAACCCTGACTCTTTATTCTGTTGATCAAAACCTTTCATTTTTACGAGGAGGTGCAAGCTCCTGATTGGTCGGTGTGAAAACGTGCAGCTGACACCGCTCCCTTGTGACTAAGGGTTTAGATTTAGACCTAGTGTATGTAAAAAAAACTGCAGTTTAACTAAACAGGTTGTTTGCTTTTTCATTGTCAAAAAACATTTAAAAAACCAAGCTGTGTTAAAGCATGCCAAACCAGCAGATGGCGCTGTAAGCCTGACTGTAAAGCCAGATTGGCCAATCAAAAACCTGAAGGAAAAAAAAAAGAATAAATAGTCTTTCACGCTCTGATGTCATTTTTCTGTCCTTATAGCACTGAAAACTGAGTATTTGTACTCGGTACATCTTCACCCGTGAACAAGTTTTCCAAAAATATTAAATTTTTTGTTTATTTAGAATGAAGCGACCCCTGATTTTTAAAAATACTCTTGTACATGCGGATCAGATCTGAAATTTAGATTAAAATACACTTTCCAGTCAGACAGTCTGTGGAAGCGTCGCAGATTTAATGTAAAGAAATGATAAATAAAAAAAAAAAAGATTATCTACAAATTCAGAAAGTAATGTTTCAGGACAGAAAACACCATAAAGATCAGGAAACACCAAGAAAGTAAACAAAGTCGATATTAAAGATGCTAAACGTTTTGGTTAGAGGATTACAGGAGCTCCAGGTGCAGTTTGTGCAGCTTTTATAATCAAATGAGTTGCCTGGTTTTATTGAGAAGCCGCAGCATGTCTTTTGGAGATTTTGTCATATCGGCTCATACAAAACACTCCACCACACACCCTGTGAGACACACACACACACACACACACACACACGCAATCACACACGAAACACAGGAGCCAAACTCATGACCCAGTTATGTTTTTGTTTTGTTTTTTTTCCCACTGAAGCTTTTATGTCATCGCTCGCTTTCTTTAAAGGCACAGAAACACGTTACAAAAGAAATAATTTTTAATATTTAGTTGAAAAAGTTTGAAAAAAAAAAAAGTGTTAAGCTTTTTATAATCCAGTGCATTATGGGTAAATGAGTTAATTCTTCTATTTCCTGTGTCTTCCTCGTCCAGACGCTTGGAGACCGTATTCGAAGCCCCCCTCAGCCGCCGAGACGGTTCCCAGTCCCTGATCGGTCCGAAACGCCTAAAACGATTTATCGAATTTCCAGAAGTGGGCGTGGCCAGGAAGCCGAAGAGACCCCTGGTCGGCGGAGCCGGAGGGGGCGGAGCTCAACGGAAAGCAGCAGGGAACCCCGGGACGGGAAGAACCCGCAGGGGCAGAGAGGGAGACGCTCCTAAAGACTTCGATTCTCTTCTGTGCTCGAAACTGAACGAGCTGGACGTGTGGATGGAGAGCGAGCAGATGATGTACTGAACGTGTGTGTGTGTGTGTGTGTGTGTGTCTACACATGCAGAAATGTATGTTTTTGTACTCGTGTACAGACCGATGCTTGTACAGTCTTAAGTGTGTGCGAGGGATTGAAGAGCGCGCTTAACTTCACCCGAGCCCTCTTCCAGACTCGCAGAAATTTTAAGGACGCACTCGATTTAACATGGAACAACGGCGTCCGATCCGTTTGTACGTTTAACGTTTGTATCGTGCTGAGTTAATTTTATACACCAGATATATCGACACTCGCACGCTCAGAACACGTGACTCATTCGCTGCTCACGCAGGCCAAGTTATAGGAGCACTGTTGCTAGGCAACAGGGGACGCAAGCGAAGGAATCCGGAGCCGCGTCTATCAGGTCGCCTCCGGAGGTCCGGCGTTAACCATCGAATCCGCACGCGTCTGCTGTCCGTCACGTCACGAGCTGACGAGCCTGATCGGTTCGCTCGGTCTCTCAGGGTACTTCTGCGTGTCTCGTTTCTTTACCTCGTGACCATGTTTATTTGTTATAAAAGTTGTTTTTGTCAAATAGTAAGACTGTTTGTTTATAGTCCGATATCAGCTGATCACTTGCACCAGCCCAGCAGCTCTTCTGCAATATCTGAGGTTCGTCTCAAACAGAACACGCGTCACCCCGTCCATCATGTTCTCATGGTCTATTGCTGTCTTCTTCTTTTTATATGTGTATATACACACACACACACTCACACACACACACACACACACACACGTGTTAAATAATTCATAAAAGCTATAACGTGTAGCTATAAGAACATCCGTCCTGTACTGGTGAAAGTGAGTTGTTTTTCTGTGTAATATAATATTTTGTTTATGTTTATACTTATTATTAAATTGAACAGTTGCTTGTAAACCATTGGCAAGTATTTTATTTAATGCTCATGTATTGTAGAAAAATTGCAAACACAAAACTCAATGTACAACAATAATAATAATAATAATAATAGTTATAATATATTAGCACAGCGCTTTATAAGAACCGTAACACCAGCTTGTAATAATTGTAGAGAGTTTGGAGATTCTTGAACCCAGGACCGTCTCAAAGTCTAGACGGTGGTGTAATGATTAAAATAATATGCCGTCTACACCGTTGGAGACGAGCACCGCCCCCGGTGTACCTCGTAACAGATTGTAACACATTTTGTTCCATCATGGCGTTCTCATTCCCTCTGTGGTTAAACACACTTCTCGTAATGCATGTAAAGTGTATGATTAGTGTCTATAAAAGTCCTGAAACTGGTTAATGCGAATGGGTGTGTCTGGTGAGAAATGTTAACGCACCCTCTAGAACTCTCAGTTATAAATAAAGTGTGGAAATAAAAAAACAACAACAACAACTTTAAGATCCGTGTGAACTGTCCAGGTTTTGGTCCAGTAGTTTTGGCCCAAAGTGAGCTGTGTGTGATCGGGATGGACTCCGTCTCACAAGTGCAAATCCCGCCTGATAACGAGCACGAATTTGTTCTTCGCTCCTTCACGCCTCTTTCAAGTCTTTCAAGTTCTCGTGTGTGTGTCGTCATGAGCTCTCTCTCTCTCTCTCTCTCTCTCTCTCTCTCTCTCGTCGCTGAGACCTTAATCAAGGCCCTCAAAACTTAACTTCTCAGTAATGTATAATAAGATGAACGTGAGTCGCTTTGGATAAGGGTGTGTGTGTGTGTGTCTTGTTTGATTCTTGTTATAAATCCTCTCCGGTCAAACACTTGCAGGTAAGGGATGAGCATTTTAACCAGCTGATTGAACGGCGCCAAAGGGGGAATAAAATAAAAATAAAATGTCCGAAATAGTTTAATCTTCCTGGGTGTTGAGGAAATTTCAGGCATACAAACGAGTGAGAAGAAGAAGAAGAACGGGGCCTGGAGGAAGCTTGGTGTACATCTTCCTGTCTTCTTGGACTTCATGCCACAGCTTTATTACTCTTTTTCGGGACTCTTGAGTGTTTCAGGGGTTTATATCACATCACGTGGTTGGGTTTTCAACCTGCTTTCCTTCGAATCGAAAGTATTCTGCGTCCTCTGTCTCAGCGCCGTGTCTTTTATGAATGTCAGTTTTTCCATAAAGCTCAAATGTTGACCTTTGGCCTTTTTTGTCTCAGTTTATAAAGGTCAGAATGTAGGACAGGAGTCCCAGGAGCAGTACGACGACCGCTATAAAACCCAACAATGCGAAGAACGATCCTATCGCCCAGTGTAATGTTTTTCTCGAATACTCTTCGGCGCTCTTACTGCTGGATTTCTTGTTGAGCTCTCGAGTCTTAAGAGAGAAAACATGGTTACGTCAAGGTTAGACTTCATATGAGTTAATAGGAAGAATTTCAGATTTTTAAATCAACAAACCAAATATAAGCTCTGGAACGAGTCTCGTCCATCTAACAAGCCATGATCCCCAAAAAACGTCCACACCCAGCTCAGCCACTTTCTGCTTAATGGCGAGGTGTGTGTGTGTGTGTGTGTGTGTGTGTACCTTGACCGAGTAGATGAGAGACATGATTCCGATGCAGGACAGGCCACATACGATGCTGCAGATTGCCAGCTTCCTGTAGTCTTTGGCTCTGCGGTGACCCCCGTCGTGACCCCCCTCCACATCGTCCGTGTGCTTCAGCGGTGCGCTGCTGTCTGCGTTGTGGTTTGTGGTAGACATCTTATTCTACACACACACACACACACACACACACACACAAGCAACAGTCAAGATCAAGTCCTTCCTGAAATCCTCTCGCAGTTTCATTATGTCTTTACAAGTAAATCTTCATGTTTGGTTTCACACACCTACACACACACACACACACACACACACACACACACACCGACACCACAGTGTCATGAAACCATATAGTTACTGTAAAATGCAGCACATCAGGTTACAATGCGAGCTTGTGGTTAAAAAAAAAAGAAAAGAAATCGCAACCATCAAAGTTCTCCAAACGTTTCTTATCCTTTAAAAGCAAAGAATGAAAGATAAACAGATTGTTTACGTGTAAAGGCTGATTTATTTACCCGGTCGTTACCGCCGTGTGTTTGTTAATCCGTGTGTCTGAACATTTAAACAGGAAAGCATCTCGGTTTCTTTTAAAAAGGAATCGAATTTACAGGAAATGTCTTCAGAGACAGGAAACGTTTCACACAGAGGAGACGACGCGCTTTAAACCGGGGACTGACTTCACTATAAAAATAAACAAAACAAAACAACAGTTTTGAGTATCGGAGGGAGAAGAGGTGGCAGGCGGCTGTCCGATTACTTTTGAGCATGTTAAAAAAAAAAAAAGTATTGGAGCGACTTTCCATCTCAACATGCGAGACGATATTTTTCGGTTAAACGTCTTGAACTTTGGCTGAAAGTCTACACTTGGGTTCATTTAGCATCCTGTCCAAATACTTACGAACTCAGCGAAACTCGACATCGAATCTAGAAGACGCACCGTGATGCTGAACCTTTTACCGAGAACCGCGTTTCTGCTTTAAAGTTTAATATCCGCGCTGCTACTGTTAGCATTCGTAGCGAGTCTGAAGCAGAGGCGTCGTGTACGATCTAGCAGCACGGTGGCCTCGCACCTTCAGTGTCGGGGTTCGATTCCCGCCTCGGGGGCCGTGTGCATGTAGTTTGCAGGTTCTCCCCGTGGGCTTCCTCTGGGTTCTAATGATAATGGGTTCTAAATGATAGCTGTGATAATCGCGTGAAACGGTGAATGTTTTTAGAAGCTGTGATTCGTTTTTGTTTGTTTTCCACTGAAGCTTGCAGCCAGAAACGCGGACGACAGGCATCAGATTGTGTTTATCCAGTGGGCGGAGCTAAAGCGGAGCGGTTAAGTCACTACACATGTTCCTGCTGGTTGTATTGTGGGAATGTTGTGTACGTTTATTTCTGCACGCGCCTCAGGCTGCATTCAGTACGTTTGTGTTCGGGGTGTGTGTGTGTGTGTGTGTGTGTGTGTGGGTGAACCATGGTGAGTCACAGCTGAATCACATCATAAGAATGGTGTTCCTTTAGAGGGCTCGGGTTACACACACACACACGCATGCACGAGCTGTGACACAATTATAGTGTAACAGATTTTACCGCAGATTCACTTTTCTGTTTGTGCAGAACGTGAGAGACAGAGAGACGCAGCAAACATGTGGGTCCGACCGAGACGTCGTCATTAACTGGTAAAGATATGTGACACTAAACATTTCCTAAAACTGCATTCAAAGATGTTTGAACACGTCTACCGGCGTCTGGGGTGGCAAGTGTAGCCGTTACTTTGTCTGGGGTGGCAAGTGTAGCCGTTACTTTGTCTGGGGTGGCAAGTGTAGCCGTTACTTTGACTTTTCGCTAAGTGTCATTCTATATATATATATATATATATATACAGTATATTCATCCTCCAAGCGAAACACATTAGACGATTTATGGCCGCTGTTGTAAATCAGATAAAGTCAAACACGTCCGTTCAACTTTCAGTTTGGAACTATTTTTCAAACGTGACGGGACGTGTCGGAGGGACGTGTCGGAGGGACGGCACGTCAGCGGTCATCGAACGTCCAAATGTTTGCTGGGGAAGGTGGCGAGAGAGTGAGGAGGAGGAGGGACCGAGAGATGAGCATTTAATGGAGTGAGAAACAGATGGAGAGTGAAGATGGATAGAGAGACGAACTACGAGAGGAAGCGGAATGGAAATAGACAGGAGACAGGTGGGGGGGGGGGGGACTGAAATGGAGATAAACAAAAAAGACTGAGGGAGAGACAGACAGAGAGACAGACAGACATCGTAAAAAACAGAAAGTAATGGGGAAGAGAATAAGATGGCGAGAAGGAAAGAAAGATGGTGAGATGGAAGGAAAGATAGAAAGACAATGAGACAGAAAGGGAAAGACAGAGAGGGAAGGGGGGGAAAGACTGATTGAGAGTAAATGGATAGAGAATTTTGCAGATACAGAGTGACTGATGAAACACACACACACACACACACACACACACACACACACGTGTATCTCCCTCTCCACTTCTCATCCCTCCTTCCCTCGCAGGTGAATCCTGTCCGGTGTGTTTTCTGGAGCAGCTGTTGTTCTCTCGGGTGTGTGTTATTGTGTGAGAATTAAAATGACCGAGAGAGAGAGAGACCTGGAGTTTATCCTCGTCTCCTGTCTCTCTGTCTCTGAACACTCGCGTGTCTCGTCTCTGTCTCCGGGGTGAGACACCTGACCTGTCGTCCACAGCCGCCGTTTATACGGTGCCATTACTTTTATTAGAAAGCAAACCATTGGCTTTATTAACGTGTGTGTGTGTGTGTGTGTGTGTGTGTGTGTGTGTGTGTGTGTGTGTGTGTTGAACACATTCCTTCAGGTGTGTGTTATTTTCTGCTCCACTCCTCGTCTCCTGTGGACGTGTTTAAAAGGTGCGGCTGAGATTCCAACAGCAGCAACAACGTGGAGCAGCAACAGACAATAAACCCATAAAATCTGCTGAGTGACGACGAGAGGAACGACCTGCCGATCACTAACGTTTCATCCTCTTCCGTTTCTTTCTTTCTTTTTCTCTCTTCACACTATTATTTTTTTCTTCACATAATAATCATCCACTTCATCCCTCCAGCTTTTGTAATCTACTTTTTTCCTTTGATCTTTTTGTTTGTTTATTTCTTTCTTTCGTTTCTCACAATGTCATTTTCCCTCTAACAAATAACATCTTTTTCCTTTGTCCTTTACTTCTCTCTTTCTCTTCACATTTTTTATTTCGTCTCCACCCACGGGCATCTTTTTTTTTTTTTAAACTTCTTTCCTTTAGGTTTCTCTTTTCTTGTCTTTTTTCCATTTTTCTTTTTTTCTCTTCACATTTTCAAAAAAAAATTTCATTAAATTACTTTTCTTTTATCTTTTTTTCTTTTGTTCCTAGTCTTTTTTCATCAATTTTTTTTACTTTTATTAAAAGACTGTTCTTATTTCATTTCCCCCCTTCTTTTACTTTTAATTAGTTTTTCATCGCATCTTTTTTCCTTTTTGTCTGTTTCTTCGTTCTTTTTGACTTTGATGTTATTTTACTCTGTAACTTTCCTGTAAAACATTTACACTGTCGCACCATTAAGACGTTTTAAGTTACATAACGCTCTATAGTGACATGTTCGTGTGTGTGTGTGTGTGTGTGTGTGTGTGAGCAGGTGTACGGTAAACACTCATTACTGTAGAATCTGTGCTGCTCTCCGGGAAACACACCCTATATATACATACATACACACACACACACACACACATACATACATACATACATACACTCCTCAGTCTGTCCTGTGTGAGAAAGTATCACCTGTGTGTGTGTGTGTGTGTGTGTGTGTGTGTGTGTGTGTGTGTGTGTGTGAGATAAGATTAAAGGTTACTGTGCTGTGGTGTGTAGAGAGTTGTATACTCACAGTCTGGAATTCCTGAGGTCTGTCTGTCTGTCTGTGTGTCTGTGTGTGTGTGTGTGTGTGTGTGTCTGTGTCCCCGGTAACGACACCGCCCCCCCTCAGGTGATCTGCAGCGCTCCTGTGTCCTCCCTGTCCTCAGGATCTGCCCAGGAATCTGTCCGAGCCTCCGACACTAATACTGAAATCAACGTATCTCAGTGTGTGTGTGTGTGAGAGAGAGAGAGAGAGAGAGAGTGTGTGTGTGTCCCAAGTAAAGAACTGTTTCACTTCCTTTCGTACTTCACTTTGCAACAGTGCCACACCTCTGAGTGACGGAGCGAAACACCACACCTCCTTACATTCTCTCTCTCTCTCTCTCTGTGTCTCTCTCTGTCTCTCTCTCTCTCTCTCTCTCCCCACAATCTGATTCAACATTTTCCATGAGAGAAGAAAAGACCAAAGAAAAAAGAAAAACAGGAAATTGAAATGGTGTGGAGACAGATTTTTGTCCTTTATTTTGATCGTTTCTTTCTGTCTTTTCAAATGTTCTCTCTCTCTCCTGTCTAAGACTCCTCTTCCACAAACAGTGAAGAGTGAAGTGAAGATACAGAAAGAGGAATGATGATAAGAAACTGGAACCGTGTGATGATCGTTCCTTTTATTCTTTATGGTTTGTCTTTCTGTCTTTTCTCCAGATTTTCTTTAAATCCTATTTCATCCTCTCTCTCTCTCACTCACACACACAAACACACATATATACAGTGGTGTGAAAAACTATTTGCCCCCTTCCTGATTTCTTATTCTTTTGCATGTTTGTCACACTTAAATGTTTCTGCTCATCAAAAACCGTTAACTATTAGTCAAAGATAACATAATTGAACACAAAATGCAGTTTTTAAATGAAGGTTTACGTTATTAAGGGAGAAAAAAACCTCCAAATCTACATGGCCCTGTGTGAAAAAGTGATTGCCCCCCTTGTTAAAAAATAACTTAACTGTGGTTTATCACACCTGAGTTCAATTTCTGTAGTCACCCCCAGGCCTGATTACTGCCACACCTGTTTCAATCAAGAAATCACTTAAATAGGAGCTACCTGACACAGAGAAGTAGACCAAAAGCACCTCAAAAGCTAGACATCATGCCAAGATCCAAAGAAATTCAGGAACAAATGAGAACAAAAGTAATTGAGATCTATCAGTCTGGTAAAGGTTATAAAGCCATTTCTAAAGCTTTGGGACTCCAGCGAACCACAGTGAGAGCCATTATCCACAAATGGCAAAAACATGGAACAGTGGTGAACCTTCCCAGGAGTGGCCGGCCGACCAAAATTACCCCAAGAGCGCAGAGACGACTCATCCGAGAGGCCACAAAAGACCCCAGGACAACATCTAAAGAACTGCAGGCCTCACTTGCCTCAATTAAGGTCAGTGTTCACGACTCCACCATAAGAAAGAGACTGGGCAAAAACAGCCTGCATGGCAGATTTCCAAGGCGCAAACCACTTTTAAGCAAAAAGAACATTGAGGCTCGTCTCAATTTTGCTAAAAAACACCTCAATGATTGCCAAGACTTTTGGGAAAATACCTTGTGGACCTACGAGACAAAAGTTGAACTTTTTGGAAGGTGTGTGTCCTGTTACATCTGGCGTAAAAGTAACACAGCATTTCAGAAAAAGAACATCATACCAACAGTAAAATATGGTGGTGGTAGTGTGATGGTCTGGGGTTGTTTTGCTGCTTCAGGACCTGGAAGGCTTGCTGTGATAGATGGAACTATGAATTCTACTGTCTACCAAAAAATCCTGAAGGAGAATGTCCGGCCATCTGTTCGTCAACTCAAGCTGAAGCGATCTTGGGTGCTGCAGCAGGACAATGACCCAAAACACACCAGCAAATCCACCTCTGAATGGCTGAAGAAAAACAAAATGAAGACTTTGGAGTGGCCTAGTCAAAGTCCTGACCTGAATCCTATTGAGATGTTGTGGCATGACCTTAAAAAGGCGGTTCATGCTAGAAAACCCTCAAATAAAGCTGAATTACAACAATTCTGCAAAGATGAGTGGGCCAAAATTCCTCCAGAGCGCTGTAAAAGACTCGTTGCAAGTTATCGCAAACGCTTGATTGCAGTTATTGCTGCTAAGGGTGGCCCAACCAGTTATTAGGTTCAGGGGCAATTACTTTTTCACACAGGGCCATGTAGGTTTAGACTTTTTTTCTCCCTAAATAATAAAACCCCTCATTTAAAAACTGCATTTTGTGTTTACTTGTGTTATCTTTGACTAATAGTTAAATGTGTTTGATGATCAGAAACATTTTGTGTGACAAACATGCAAAAGAATAAGAAATCAGGAGGGGGGCAAATAGTTTTTCACACCACTGTATATCTGGCTCCTAAGTTGCCTCTCTTTGTCTCTCGTCCACTTTGATGAATACCTGCACATTTTTCCTTTATCTCTCCTGACTATCTTTCTGTTTCTTTAGAACCTTTAAATATGCAAAACGTGTCTAACAGGAAAGTAACAGAGACACTGTTTTCCTTTTTTCTTCTTTTTTTAATCCGTGCTTATTAGAGAAGTCATTCTTTTTAGAGAAGTCACTTTCTTTACATCTAACTCAAATTCTTTCAAAATAAGCTGTACATTTTTTTTTCTTTTTTTCTTTCTTTCTTTCTTTCTCAGACTCTGCTCTGTCGTGAGTGAACAGCAGCTGAACATCTGCCAGGAAGAGGAATTCTCCAGAGCCCACGGTGCCCTTTTAACTCCACACCAAAGCTTTCGGTTCTTTTCTGCGTTTCTTTAAACCGGCTACACGATCCCCGGTTTCCTCCTTTCATCCTGCCACCTTCCTTTATACTCCTTTATTTTATTTCTCCACCCTTTCTGCTCTGTGTGCTTTGTGTATGAAATATACTCTGTAAATCTAGCGGCAGGTTTATCTTGTCATCTGGCTGTACAAGATCGTATTTCTCTCTCTCTCTCTCTCTCTCTCTCTCTCTTTCTCTCTCTCTAGACGTCACTTCTCTTACATTGTTTCCCACAGCTTTATTTACAATCCACTCTTCTCCCTGTCTGGACTCGTCCTTCCTGTGTCATGTTTGGGTTCATAACTTTTCAGCTTTCAGATCTTTTACATCTCTAGTTTACACGAAATCTAAAAAGGAAATCGCAGCTAATATACGAAGAGCGTTCAAGTCAAACTGGGACATTTGATTGTGCAGAATAACAGAACGCAGTTCTGAGAGTAAAAACTCCCTCTATTCCTCTATATAATCCGCTGCTACACTAATTCACTTATCCCAGCGTGTACATTTACATTTAGGTATTTGGCAGATGCTCTTATCCAGAGTGACTTACGAAAAGGAAATGTCTGCTTCACGTCTGAAACCCTGGCCTCCCAGGAACTCCCCTTTTCCCAAGGCAGTTCCAGAGCTAGTTAGGAGACAGTGCCCAATTTTAAACCGGTTCTTTGTTTGCAGACGGCAAAGCACCGGCCCTCAGACAGAAAAACTGATCCCCTGGTGGCATTCTGGTGGTTTCTGGGCTAGAACAAAAAAGGACCGCTTACGTCTGCAGCAGGAGGCGGGGTTATAACGACTCAAATTCTTTCTAGTAATTATTTTTTTTTCCTCGCTAGCATTGCTGGAAAAGTAGGTGTACATCCCATGGCTTGCAAAAGTATTCAGCCCCCTTGAACTTTTCCACAACTTGTCACATTACAGCCACAAACATGAATCAATTTTATTGGAATTCCAGGTGAAAGACCAATACAAAGTGGTGTACACGTGAGAAGTGGAACGAAAATCATACCTGATTCCAAACATTTTTTTTACAAGTAAATAACTGCAAAGTGGGGTGTGCGTAATTATTCAGCCCCCTGAGTCAATACTTTGTAGAACCACCTTTTGCTGCAATTCCAGCTGCCAGTCTTTTAGGGTGTGTCTCTACCAGCTTTGCACATCTAGAGACTGAAATCCTCGCCCATTCTTCTTTGCAAAACAGCTCCAGCTCAGTCAGATTAGATGGACAGCGTTTGTGAACAGCAGTTTTCAGATCTTGCCACAGATTCTCGATTGGATTTAGATCTGGACTTTGACTGGGCCATTCTAACACATGGATATGTTTTGTTTTAAACCATTCCATTGTTGCCCTGGCTTTATGTTTAGGGTCGTTGTCCTGCTGGAAGGTGAACCTCCGCCCCAGTCTCAAGTCTTTTGTAGACTCCAAGAGGTTTTCTTCCAAGATTGCCCTGTATTTGGCTCCATCCATCTTCTCATCAACTCTGACCAGCTTCCCTGTCCCTGCTGAAGAGAAGCACCCCAGAGCATGATGCTGCCACCACCATATTTGACAGTGGGGATGGTGTGTTCAGAGTGATGTGCAGTGTTAGTTTTCCACCACACATAACGTTTTGCATTTTGGTCTCATCTGACCAGAGCAGCTTCTTCCACATGTTTGCTGTGCAAACGGGACTTCTTATGGTTTTCTGTTAACAATGGCTTTCTTCTTGCCTCTCTTCCGTAAAGGCCAACTTTGTGCAGTGCACGACTAATAGTTGTCCTATGGACAGATTCCCCCACCTGAGCTGTAGATCTCTGCAGCTCGTCCAGAGTCACCATGGGCCTCTTGGCTGCATTTCTGATCAGCGCTCTGCTTGTTCGGCCTGTGAGTTTAGGTGGACGGCCTTGTCTTGGTAGGTTTACAGTTGTGCCATACTCCTTCCATTTCTGAATGATCGCTTGAACAGTGGCTCTGTGGGATGTTCAAGGCTTTGGAAATATTTTTGTAGCCTAAGCCTGCTTTAAATTTCTCAATAACTTTATCCCTGACCTGTCGGGTGTGTTCTTTGGACTTCATGGTGTTGTTGCTCCCAATATTCTCTTAGACAACCTCTGAGGCCGTCACAGAGCAGCTGTATTTGTGCTGACATTAGATTACACACAGGTGCACTCTATTTAGTCATTAGCACTCATCAGGCAACGTCTATGGCCAACTGACTGCACTCAGACCAAAGGGGGCTGAATAATTACACACACCCCACTTTGCAGTTATTTATTTGTAAAAAATGTTTGGAATCATGTATGATTTTCGTTCCACTTCTCACGTGTACACCACTTTGTATTGGTCTTTCACGTGGAATTCCAATAAAATTGATTCATGTTTGTGGCTGTAATGTGACAAAATGTGGAAAAGTTCAAGGGGGCCGAATACTTTTGCAAGCCACTGTATATACAGTGACGTAATGATGTGTCTCTCTAGCCCATGTTACAACAAAAGCCAGTTCTTAGGAGGTTCGCCACTGAACTGCTCTGAACCGCCACTGGCACCAGACATGAACATCAGTCTGGTTCACTCTGGTGGAAAAAGGGGGTTTATTGGAGCAAACATGTGGACGTCGCTTGGAGCGAGGTCAGGACCGTACAGGGGATGTGGCAATAACGCCCAGCCGAGTTCCTGTAATGTAAAGTGGTGTTGGTGAATGATTGTGTTTCCAGTTTGTCCATTTTCAAGGGTCATGTGTTCCACTCGATGAGTAGCAGTGGGCTCCGAGCCACCTCGACCGGGATCATCATTTATGGACGTACGGCCTTCTTTAAAACATTCACACTGTTCAAATAATTTACTGTGACTAAGAGGCTCTTAAAATATTTTGTAATGAAATGTCTCGTGATTGTCCTGGTTTGACTTTCAGTTAACACCAAGAATAAATGCCCACTGGCAAAATCTCTGTATATTCGACTGCTTTCGATCTTATTGTCTCCTGATGAATTAGACGTTTCCTGTCTAAGGCGGAGTAGAGACTCATATTGAAAGAGGAACAGTTTTTCCGTGAATTATCCCACCTTAATGATATGACTTTTCTGCTTTCCTGTTTCTCCTGTTTCTCTTATCTTAACCTTTATTCCTTTAAATGTCACTTGTTTGAAATATACTCAGTATGAGGACGAGTTCATGGAGTATAACAGAGTTACAGCGTTTTTTAACAATAATTCCATATGGTACATATTATAAGTACTATTTTATGAAAAGTCTGAACATTTGGTGCCTTAATCACAATTCTAAAAAAAAAAAAAAAAAGATCCTTAGTGAAAATAATTTTGTTTACAATATTAAATATAGAAATTGGACACTTTTGTATATACATTTGCATTTTTTTAAATACTTTTCTTGTATTTTGGACAATTATAATAAGAGTACAAATGATTTATGTGTTGACGTATACTTAGTTTTTTCTACATTTCTATATAAACACACTGGACTCTGCTAGAAACCCCTTAGCACTGAGTCACTGAGGGATTTCACTTCCGCAATCTTGCTGTTCTATTGGCTAAGCTCCGCCCATACGTCACATTGTCGTAGCCAATCAGAAAGCACGCTGCACGCACGACCGACGTGGCGTCGAAGAAAAACACGGAAGTGATTTGTGGTCGGAGTGGATGTGAGTTACAAATATTAACGTTTATTCCAAGATTTCTGCGTAAGTTATTATATATGAGAACGTAAAACAATATTTGTGTTAAATAAGCTTAAAATTAATACATAAAAAGGGCGCACTAACTGTGCACTCTATATTAAAGCTCTTAGAAGCAGCACCTGAATAGGGCTGTGAATAGGAAACTGCATGAAACATCAACAAGTCAACAACACATCAACACAGGTAGCCTGATGTAGAGCAGAATGTCCTCAGAATGTCCCCTGTCCTGGTCCTGGAGACCCTGAAGGTGTATGAGGAGCAGAAATGTGCAGGGTTTACAGGAGGAGCTGTGCCCTTTATATATACAGTGTATAACACACACACACACACACACACACCCCTGATACATCTACATCAGGTTTTGTCTGTACTTTAGTCAGGACTCAGTGATATCTTAATGTTTCATACATTGGAGGACCTGAAACCAGTCTGAGAAGATTGTCAGAAGTCTGTCTGTCTGTCTGTCCAGATAATTTTGTTGCAGCATCACTCGACTGGCTGGACAGCATTTAATGAAACTTTGCAGTCGATATCTGCATGAAGTTAAACCCGAGCATAAATGAAATCAACATTTTTGAGCCGTTATGCGCTGGATTATTAACTGCACAGTTTGACATCGTACTGTGGGCGCGTCTTAAACAGGCCGCTGGACAGAATTTTACCGGAACTTTTGCAGTCCTTAGATCTCTGGCTGTAGTTTAATCTGCACCATAAGTCAATTATAAATGTGGAGTAAAAGTGATGTTATGAACAGTTATGTGCTGGATTTAATAATCTACTTTATAATAATCTACTAATGCGCTACTGTCTCGATGTAAACAAACACCTGCAGCAATAGATATTAATTAGAAAAGATAAAGTGAATATTTTGACTGGGATTAGTTCATATTTTCACTTTGTCTGAAATAACAGCGCTGAAGTGGTATAAGTGTATTTTAACACGCTGGAGTCGTTTTAAGACAAAACTTCATCTTTATCTGATCGACTTTTTCCATTTCTCATCTGTGATTCTCTCTCCGATTACCCAACAGGGAGTGTATTTGTCTGAGCACCAAAGAAGGACGACTTCGTGTAAACCTCAGCTTTTCTATGTACTCTCTTTCCCTTTGATTGTAATAAGATGACACGCTAGTGCTTTATAATAAACAGCTCATTAGGTTGCTTTGTGCGCTTTACTAGAACATGTCAGACGGAGGTGGAGGAGTGATTGCGACCGAGAGGTACGGCTCTCAGGAAGCCTGGAGGTACCGGGTAAAGGATGGAGAGATGCACAGAGAGAGGCTCGGCCAGGACAGAGTGACCAGGGGCAAGTCCATCACTGATGCGTTTAAGGTGTGTCACTCTTTATACGCGCGGAGGCTTGAGACATGAAGGCTGATTAAATGTTGAAAGCGTTCACATGCAAGTCTGTGTTGTTCTCTAGAACGTTTTCCTGCCTCAGGGTTACCCCGAGAGTGTCAGCGAGGATTATCTGCAGTATCAGATTTGGGACACGCTGCAGGTTAGTTACACGTTTATGGTGACGTCTTGCGTACTGGAAGATGGATTTTCTTTCCACTGTGATTGTCTTTTTTTTTGTCTTCTGTAAGGCTTTCTCCAGCTCTCTCTCGGGCACACTCGCCACTCAGGCCTCGCTGAAAGGAGTCGGAGTCGGAAATAAAGAGGCCACGGTTGCTGCTGCGACAGTGACTTGGTTACTCAGAGGTGTGTGCGTGTGTGTATTGAGTATATTTTTGATATGCATGAATACACGGATATGAGATACTTTATTTTTTCCTGTCTCAGATGGAACAGGGATGTTGGGGAGAATCCTTTTCGCCTGGTTTAAAGGGTGAGTGTTGACACGCTCTCATTGTGTTTCTATTTCTGTGATGCTTCAACATCCATCTCCGTATGATCTGACATAACAACCTGACGTGTGAAAGATAGATTCAGCGCAGCAGAACTTCCACTACGATGTCGTTTAAATGTGAAACTTATAAACGCGAAAGAAAAGAGGAGGATGGTGGATCAGTTGCCTCGGCTCAGCATTAAAGAGGTTTTTTTTTTTTTCCTGAAACAGAACAAATCAGTGATTTTTCTCACCTTAATGAACAGTTTCATAAAATCTTCTTCTAACTTCTAATTAGCAGGTTTGATTTTCGCGGTCAAATCAATATTTCACCACAACATTTTTAACACATAACCTTTTACCCGGAGCGATACTTTACTTGTTACCATGGAAACAATATCGTATCAGAATCCGTCCGCTTTAAACATTTTTCCGTCCTCTCTGTTTCTTCAGGAGTAAACTGGACTCGGAAGCCAAAAAATGGAGGTGAGGATCGAGCCATGATTTCAGACGTGTTTCCTCTTTAATAATCTAATCTTTAATTCGAGTTCAGAGTGTTTTAGTGTTTCTAAACTCGTCTCAGGCTTTTCGCTGACATTCTAAACGACGTGGCGATGTTGATGGAGATCACCGCGCCTCACTTCCCTCCTTTCTTCACTCTTATCGTCTGCATCGCGGGACTGTTTAAGGTAACAGCAAAGTCATGTGCATTCAGTAGAGATGGGAATCAGCACTGATACCATACAGTATCATCACGATGCCTCGATTTATCGTGTGATTCTGTATCACGATTTTATAGATGTCCCGACATTTTTTCTGATTTTGTTACAATTTTACCTTCAATCTTAAAAAAAAAAAAAAAAAAGAAAAGAGTAATTGTATGTAGCGCGTTCCTTTATACTGTTAGTTTTCTTGCTTAAAACTCAAGCACGGCATTTAAACAATACGAACTAACTTCAAATACAAGAGTTTAACATTTACCTTAAATTTAAACCAAAAAGCTACATTGTTACTAAATGAGTCCCACAAATCTCTCGCTGTTATGTCATCTGCTATAGTTTTAATTTCTAAAAAACGTAGCAAAGAAATCACTCCTACTACACAGGATTCCAATGTGGAAATAGTTCAGACTGCACCACCTGTATTTTTACAGATTTGAGGCTTGTTAACGCGCACAACTTTTGATGATGTATCAGAATGAACATGTGGGTTTTTTTCATCATTCAGAAGCTCGTGCACTCGACACAGAATCTGATATCCAACATGATCGGTCATGTCTGATCTGATCAAGCAGAAAAACAGCCAATTCCGGTCTCCGTCTGATCAACCGGTGCATCTCGATCACAAATGTGGTAACTCATAAAATAGTTATTTTTTTCTTTTTTGCCATCAGTGTGGTGATACCTGGAAGAATCGTGATTCATAAATGGATTTTTTCATCTCTATCATGCCGGAGTCATTACTTTAAGAAAAAGCTAAGCTGTTTTAAACACAATGTTAGATTAAAATCAATGTTTCCCAAACCTTCCCCCCCGCCCCCCCCTAGGGACACACTGTTAAAAAAAAAAAAACAGTCCATAAGAAGTGTTATTCATAAATGAATATTGCTAATCATTGTTATTGGCATTTACGCAGCGCTTTATTACCTTATATGGTAAACTGGTGATTTCTGACACAGGCGAGTCCAAACCAGGTGTTATTTATAAATGATGATGAAAAATTTATATGAGCTTAGATTAATCTTACTGATAATTTTTTATTGACATTTCCGTATTGCTTTATTAACTTGAAAAGTCAACCAAGATACAGTAGATACACTTCTGACGCTTCATATGATCACGCGTAGCCGTACATATGCATGTCATATTAAAAATAAACCTAGACTTTACAAATGATACCAAATAACCACATTAATAGGTGAAGTTAACAGATTATCTGACTTAAAAAAAAAATTCATATTTCCTCTACTCTCACACTAACTACAGATGAAATTGCAGTTGACAAATTGTAGAAAACTAACTAACTTAGCTCCCTCGTGTGGCTGAAAGGTGTAGTGCAGTCAGGAATCACCTCAATGCCAATCTAATTAAACTCACCTGACCCAGTGTGTGGGAAGCAGTGTGTGGGACCCAGTGTGTGGGAAGCAGTGTGTGGGAAGCAGTGTGTGGGAACCAGTGCGCTTTAAAAGACCACCAGTGACGTTTCTAAAGAGTTAAAAAAAAAATTGGAGAAGAGACAGAATTCCCATTCCAGTTCCGATTTCTAGTCGTAGCGCACGCCGGTTTAAAGCAGAATTACATTGTCACTCACCTCATGGTTTGTTTTTCAGCACCAGTTTCAGAAAGAAGGCGTGGCCTAAAGTTTAAAGTCAAAATTTTATATCAGAAGCGATTCCTGTTAGAGTTTGTGTTGAAGTTGGATATAAACGTTTAGTATGAATGACTAATTTAAAGTGAATGTGTGATGATTTACGTGTGCGGATCACAAGTGCATCTCGACTTTCTTTACCGATTATTTAAATTTGTCTGCTAACCCGTGTGTAGATTCTGATTAAATGCGTAAGCCATGGTGTTTTGTCTCTTCGCGTCGCTCCAGTCGATTGTAGGCGTGGCCGGAGGAGCAACGAGAGCAGCGTTAACTGTTCATCAGGCTCGCAGGAACAACATGGCCGACATCTCCGCTAAAGACGGCAGTCAGGTCGGTGACGACAGATGTGTCTCAGACGCCAGAGACGGAATTCTTTCTATCTTAAACGATGTCGCTGATCAGACAGTGTATTAGGGCCAATGTGGGATTTATTTTAAAAAAGGGTTGGAAGATGAGGTGCAGGGAATTTCCGAGATTATTTGAGAATTTTCAAGTCGAAATTTGTGAGAAGAAATAAATCTGGATTTTTGAGGGAAAAAAATAGAAATTTTTGAGAGAAAAAAAAAAAGATTTTTGAGGGGAAAAAATTTTTTTTAGTTTAAACTTGGATTACAAGAAAAAAAAAATACAATTTATGCAAAAGTTTTTTTTTTCTTTCTATCAAGGAAGGAAACTGCATATACACTTTTGCAAGGTTGGGCAGACGTCACCTGTTTTGCTTTATGCCTAATCAAAATAAAAGTTTTCCTTGATGGAAAAAGGAGCTTGAAACTGAAATTTTTCAAGTTTTCTTCTCGTAAATTTGTGATTGTTTTTCTCGTGATCTTTTGAGTTTTAAACTTGACAATTTCAGAATATAAATGTGCTTTTTTTTTTTTTTCTTGCAAAAAAAATCTAAAATCCCATGTTGGCCCTAAAACACCATCATACATTGAGGTCTTTAAAGGACTGAGTGTATTAGTGAGAGCTGTATAGTTTAACAGGTGTTAATTCTGCTTACAGGAAACACTGGTGAACCTGGCAGGCCTGCTGGTTAGCTTAGTACTGATCCCACTCGTCACTGACAACCCTGTGTAAGATTTAAAATAAAATTATATATATATATATATATATATATATATATATATATACACGTGTGTGTTTTTTATTATAAATTTTGTGTGTGAGCTGTAATACTGATTTGTGCTGCTTTCCATCTACTTCCTCTTCAGGCTGACGTTTATTCTCTTCTTCCTCTTCACCGCACTGCACCTGTTTGCGAACTACAAAGCTGTCAGATCGGTCGTCATGGAGACGCTGAACGAAGCTCGTCTGGAGATCGTCCTCCGTCGGTATTTGCAGGACGGACAGATGCTGAGTCCGGCGCAGGCCAATCCGAGAGAGCCGGTGTTTCTGGGTAAGTCCCTGACCTCTGCGATGTAATTACATTTCTGTGCAAAAATCTTGACCCCTCCCCTTTTTTTTCCCCCCTTCATATTAAATAAAATAAATATGAGCAAATGTTTAACTGTGGCAGGCTGCAAAGTGCCGAAATATACAATTTAAAAGCTGGTAAGTTTATGTTACAACCTCAGCAGCGACCTCATTTCCCCGCTCGTCTGTTCCAATCACTCGGTTAAGTTAGACAGGTCACTGTGTGGCGTCATGAGCAAAAAAAAACATTCCTTTGATACTGGATTGAAAATATATAAGTGACAAAAAAAAAGTCGTTCAGGAAGCCTGGAGAGCTATTCCTCAAGACTACATTTAAAATATAAGAAAGTCTGGCTCTTTGGAAGCAAAATATGAAGTAATGTAGGGGGTCAAGACTTTAGCACAGTACTGTCAGTAGAGCATTGTGTGAATGCACCTTTACTATAGGTTCTTATAATAAAATGAGTGTGTGTACAGTATATAGTCAGCCGAAAAATGTGTACACACTTCAGTCAAAGAAAAGTGTCGGCGATAGCTCAGTGGTTAAGGCATTGGACTACGGTTCGGAAGATCCCAGGTTCCAACCCCACAATCACCAAGTTGCCACTGTTGGGCCCTTAACCCTCAACTTAACCCTCAACAAGGCCCTTAACCCTCAACTGCTCAGATGTGTAATGAGATACAAATGTAAGTCGCTCTGGATAAAAGCGTCTGCCAAATGCCTAAATGTAAAAAAACAGTGTAATGTACATTATATTAATATAACATTAAGAGTAGTATCAAATATCAATATATAATATATAGCAATACATTTAGTATTCAAATATTTATACTGTTTTTCTATCCCTGAAGTGTGTATACATTTTTTTGGCTGACTCTGCTTGTGCGTGTGTGTACGTTCTGACCAATCCGATTAGACAGAACTCAGCGGTGCTCTGTGATGAAGCCGTCTGATGTCACTTGAGGCTGTTTCTAATAAACCATCCTTTATTTCAGAGTTTAAAACAGAAGCTCCTGTTAAACTCGGGGTCAGACTGCGAGACGTCGTTAAACAGTAAGTGTGCTCGTGTATTAGTTTATTCCTGATAATAAAGCGGATAAATAAGACGAGTAGCACATGTTCTTTGTGGTCTGCAGGCCTCAGGAGCTCCAGCTGGCTTTGAGGAACAACACCAGGCCGTACATCATAGCGATCCAGAACGGTAATCCAAAACCCTGGAGTCGGTGAACACACACACACACACACAGTTACCTGTGTAACATCGAGTCCTAACAGGCTTCACTACAGCAGTCTGACATTTTATTAAGGAATGACATGATGGAATATTCATCTCTTTACACAGTATGAATATAGTCCAAATGTAACGTCTGTCTTTTCATTTCAACGTCTCATCATCATCTCTAAATGACCTGTGGTAACCCCTGTCCCTCTGTAGGGGGCGTGTGTGTGTGTTTGAGTGCCGAGGCGTCGGTGCGTGATGAGATCATGGCGGCGTGTCAGGCTGTGTGTGTCAGCTCTGCGTTACGCTCTTCACCGCAGCACGGAGCTCTTGAACGCCTCTCGGAAATCAGAGGTGAGAGACGGAGACACTGGAGTCTCCTCCTGTTTTATAATTATACTAGAGTCCATGTTTCATCGGTAGCTTTAGTGCTGAAGGTAAAGATTGTGATAAACGCACCTCTCTAGTTAACCTTGTCTTTTATTATAGCGTTTAGTCTCTCAAACTGTGTGTTTAATTAGGCCACACCCACCTGAGTAACAGCATCCTCATGCTTTATCCTACATTATTTGGTTTTGGTTTCTTGGGCACTTATACGGAACAGAACTTTAACATCAACCTTATTGCTCATTCCAGACCCATGGGACCTGGTTTCTGAAAGCCACAAGCTGATGGACCAAATTTTCCCGCCCTTTTTCACAGGTAAGAGAATGATGTATAACTATATATAAACAGTCGGTGGTGATTTTTGAGCTGCCCTCAATTTAATTTTAGCACCTTCGAAATCATTCATAAGTAGGGGACGACCTGTTTTATGAATGAGTTCTGTTCCAGGAGCACGTTCATAAGTCGGATTTGTTCTTAAGTCTGACAAAATGAGTCTAGTACGCCTTTGATGCGAATATACAATATAAAGCATACCCATCCACGTGACAAAATCTCTGTTCCCCCCCCCCCCCCCCACTCACTGCCATCATGTGGCCAAAAACCGTAAGCGCGCCTACGGAAATTAATCTAACACGTCTAAAGTAACCATTTTCTCTGCACCTTTAAATCATGAGGGGAATCCCAGACGGCATTTTTGTCTCAGAGCTGTTTTCCACTGTATTGGACTGTGAACTGTTATCCTGAATAATCATCATTTTGAAAAATCAATCAGGACAGTTTTACAGGACTGACATTTTCTATCATCGTGCTCCTGGACTGATTCATTGAAATCAGACTCATTTTTCCCGCATCCCGGATCCCCCATCCCCATGCATACAATATACTGGACATTTTATACCTTCACTTACACACTGGAAATATTGTGTATATAATTGTAAATATTGGTATGTGGTGCACTGCAGTGTCTATTTATTTGTACAATACGTGTGAGCTACTTCCGTGATGTTCGTAGAACCACAGTCTGTTTGTATCTGCGGAAATTTGTAACTTGAATGTTTGTAAGTCGGGGACTTTCTGATGCTCTACACTTTCAATCGGCTTCGAGATGAGATCAGTGCAATTTATAAGGCCTGATCACTCGGGGCAATAGCCATAAATTTTTACTTTTTTTTTTTTTTTTTTATGTAACAGCCGACCATAAATTCAGATCAGATTTACCTTCTTATCCTCCTAAAATCCGTCCTCAGGTCTGGAAGCAGCCGGGTGGCAGACGGACCGGACGCTGCTGAACTGGGACGAGTGGAGAGCCGAGTGGAGCAAGAAAGGGAGCTAAGAGGGCGGGCCGAGACTTTTTAATTCTGTGTTTCATTGATGTTTTCAGCTGATGATCAGCGAAGAGGAACAAAGCTGTTCTTTCAGTTAAAGTTTTTTAATTAAACTTGAGCATTTGGGATCTCTTGGGTTTTGCATAATTATTCAAACAAAAAACAAACAAATCTTCATTTGCTCATTAAAAAAAAAAAGCTAAAATACAGAAATGTGAGTGAGAATATAACCAATAAACACCACACACACACACACACTAATGAAGAACCGCTTCGCTAAATGACTCGAGAGTTTGGTGTGAAGACACTAGATGTGATTTGAAGTCGGTTATTGCTGTTTTAGGACTTTCAGCGTTCGAGCTCACCTTTGACCTCCCAACCAATCAGGTCGCAGTATAGCAGAGTTAAACCTCCTGGAAGCTCCAGAGCGGCACGAAAGAAAAACGCTCTCTCTCTCTCTCTATCTCAAGGCCATCGTCATAGATTCCAACCTGGCTGTGTGTTCTGAGTGGGCGGGGCATACTTTGTCTCTCCTTGTCACTCAGTGATGCCAGCCAATCAGGGGCGTTCTGAGCTGTTCAAAGTGTTTTATGCCTCTTTTCCACTGCATAGTACGGCACAGCACGGTTTAGTACGGCTCACTTCGGTTCGGCTCAGTTTGCGCTTCCACTGCAGTGTAGTAACGCTTTAGAGTGGGCGGGATTATTCACGTGTCGTTATAGTTGCGGCGCCGCTACTGCCGTGACGTCATTGTAAACGCGCCACAAACAAACACACAACAATGGAGCATATCGACGGCATGGTGTTCTTCATTCTCGGCATGTGGATGTTTTTAACAGCGAGACGAAGGAGTTTGTTTCAAAAGAGGCCGACGGTTAATACAAAAAGGTGCGTCCGATCCTTCTCTGGCTGTTTCTAAATATAGCGGTTCTGTTGTGTCTCGTGTCGCAAGTTCGGTGACGCAGTAATGACGATTTTCCAATCAGTGACCAGCGGAGTTTACACGTCACATTTTGGTGACGGTTCGGCGCGCTTGGAACCTCGGCTGAGGTGGTACTAAAAAAAGGACCAGGTACCAGGTACTGTTCCCAGTGGAAAACCCCCCAAAAGTGAGCTGAACTGAACCGTGTTGTGCCGGACTATGCAGTGGAAAAGCGCCATTACTACGCGTGTCAGGGCGTTTTCACATTAACCCTGGAGAACCCATGGGGTCATATTTGACCCAGACTTTTATTTCATCGTCATATTCAACCCACACACCAAAGTAAAGATTTCTTTTTGCATTACAACCCAGTGTTCCCTATGTGAACCCATAACACTGACATTTAGTGGTAACTGACTGAACTAACCTGATTTTTTTCACATCAAACATGGCTACTACTGTGCTTTTTATTTGGTGATATAAAAGCTGATGCCAGTGTTTTTAGTTCCTGCCTTAGAACAAAATTTTATGTGCATAATCATTGATAAAAAGTTAAAATCAATAAATATATTTTGAAATGAGAATCTGGTCTTTCCTTACTAAGAAAGAACTCCTGCCTTTATGTCATGAGTGAAAGTTACCAGTTGGTAAAACATACTGGATATCCCAAGGGGTCATATATGACCCATGTCATTACATGTAGTAGGAAAGGGTTAATTTTTAAAAAACACCTGTTTTAGGGTTCACTGGGTCTGTATCATCATTTCAGCCAAAGGAGATAGATTTCCTATTAGGATAAGGTGGTCTGGGTTTTCCAAGGTTAAGGGTCGTTTCCGAGAACCTGAAGTCTGGTTAATTTTTGATCAGTGAGAACACCATTGTTCCGCGCTCGGGAACTGTGAGCTGGAACGGGAGGTCTCGAGATCGATAAGGCGTACTCGGGCGTGGAAGCCGATGGTACCTTAATTTGGAAGCGGTCGCGACGTCATCAGTGCCGTCTGTCCTTACCATGAGTGAGACTGTAAGAAGGCACGTGTGAGCGTTACTCATAAATAATCAATAAAAGTGGGTGTAGCGTGAAGCTTTTCTCTGACCATGAAGCAAACTGCCTCCTGTTTGTCAAAACACATTATTAATAACGATAAAGCCGTTGGAGTCTACCGCGAGAGCTGCGACTGATAAAATAAACCCAGATGTTGTTCCAAGCTAAAGCGGCGCTCCGTAGTGGACTTTCCTCAGGTGGCGTCTGAGATTCTCGGTGCGGTTAAACCTCCTCCCGCAGAGCGTACAGTTGTACGGCTTCTCGCCCGTGTGTATGCGCGCGTGCTTCTTCAGGTCGGCTAGACGGCTGAACCGGAACATGCAGCGCTCGCAGGCGAAAGGTCTTTCGCCCGAGTGGCAGACGAAGTGCGCGCCCAGGCTGGACGCCGTCGCGAACGACTTGTTGCACACGTGACAGGTGTGCGGGTTCTCTCTCCGCACGGGGACGTCCACCGTGTTCTCTGTTCGGACGTGCGTGTGCGGAGCCGCCGGGTCCCAGGAGACGTGTGTGGGATTAACGAAGTGGAGGTGCGCGTCTGTGACCGTGTTCTCCGTCTGCTCCGAGAGAGAGCACTCTGACGGCGACTCTGCTTTGATGGTGTGTGAGATTCCTGGCGTGCCGGTGATCTCCAGGAGCGGGTCGCCCTCGCCTGACGAGCTCCTTCGTGTGTGGCGCGGCGATGGGAACGCGCCGTGTGTTTCTCGCGGTTCTGCACTCGGGTGAAGCGCGCTCGGTTTCTCCTCCTCGAAGGACACCTCGTACGGACCCGTTTCCTCATTCTGTCGTGTCTCCACTGTCTCTCGGTCCAGGTGCCCGTCCGGTGCTCGCGCACGGTGAGAGTCGTAGAGCGGCTCTTCCGCGGCTATGGACGACGACACCTGCTGCACCGCGTCTGAAACCGTAAAGAGACAAAGTTGCATTACAGCAGGTCTTTCTAAAATCCATTGCTTTAACCTTAGACAAAGCACGGACACTGGAGACTCCTTCCGAAATCGCCGTCTAAGCCCGTGTTTGAGCGTTACCTTTTAATTCATGATCGTTTAGGGCAAACCTGATAGCTGCAGCCTTTTCTGGAGCTCCTCGAGCGTGTGCTGCAGTTTCAGGTTCTCCTGCCGGATCCTGGCCGACTCGTCCCGGTATTCGGACACGGCCTGTCCCATCAGACGCAGGACCTCGTGCACGGCCGTGGCCAAAAGCTCGGCCACGTTGGTGACCAGGAGGTCCATCTGAGTCATGTTCGGTTCCGGGTTCAGACTGAACGCCAACAGTCTGCCTACAGGGAGAAAGAAACCGTTCGGTTTAATCGAAGGTTAATTTAAACTGCTGCAACAACATGCATTACAGTGTGTACAAGAGCACTCAGGACATGATGTATAGGACATTAGTAATAATAATAAATTCATTAAAGCATCCAGAAAATCAGTGATTTCACTTTTTTTTACGGACCTGTAGTTGAATGGTTTTATTCCTGGATACAGTTTACTTTTACTCCACTACATCCTACAACAAATATCTGTACTTTCTACTTCACTACATTTTTTTTTTTTGCATAGTGTTGCGTTACCTAACCAGAGCGTTGTGCAGTATTTGTAACAGTCATAGCGTGTTTGAGAAACAAACGTGTACTTCTCCCTCCTCTATAGACTATTTTACAAAAACGCAGGCCTACTGTTTGTCAAGAAAAATAAGACACTTTTGCTCCTAAGACACTCATCACGATATCCTGCAGGTTGATTAAAATTTAATAAAGCTACAGGTATTACCTTAAACTCACATACAATATCACATTAGTTTATTTATCTGTAAATAATGACTCGTATCACTGCCGGTGTTCCATTCGAAAAATGCTACCCATCGAGTTTTGCTAACTATCGGATCTGCGCATGCGCAGTCTGTTTGCACGCTGTTTCCACGCCCATAAATCCATACTACCTTCGTGCTGAGACTTCGGTAGGTGGCGGGTTTAAACCGTTTTCCTTTGCTTAATTTGACCGAAACATTTTAGTTTCTGCATAAATTGTCGTGAATGAGCATTAAGGTTGAGGAAAATAAAATCTTGAAACTGGTTCAGTGTCTCAAATTTAAACACCTACGTTTACATCTTTTGTATACTTGAATATCTTGTGGTTACCACGTGTGTGCAGCACTATTCAGTGCACAGAGTAGTCCATACATAAATGCTTACGCACGTGATGACATGCGTTTTTGATTTCATTTATGATAATGCTAATAAATGCAAACAGCTCTTCTAATAAGATTTAACGTCCACAGTGTAGTTGTAGTGATGCGGTAGCGTAAATCGACAGGCTCTGCTATCGATTTGTGCTACGGTAGCATTTTTCGACAAGGCAGCAAAAATCGACAGAACACCGGCTCTTAAAATATCATCTACGCTGATGTATTAAAACTGTAAATGCATTACTTGCTTGTATTTAAACTTTTAATCATTAGTTTAATATTAGATTAGTGTGAAGACATTAATCTCAGTCATGCGGCGAACAAACTAATCCAGTCCGAATAGGGCTACTAGTGCAGTAATGCGCCCCCTGGTGGCGTCAGTGAGGGACACAACTGCTATCTTTTCGCGAGGATATTATAGTTTAATGTAAACATGCAGTGAATGAACACCATAACCACTAAATATACTTTAATACAAAGATGTTTAATGTGTTCCACTATGGAAAGCAGAATTTTAAACTTTTATGGTTGTCATCAGGATACTATGACTAATTATTAACTGTAATTGTTAGTTTTTAGATTTAGCATCACCTACCTGGCTAGTTAGCCACAACAGCTAATAAATATACCTGCTGCTTTATTCCCCTCCACATTATTAAATCACACTCAGCTCGATATTCGACATATTTTTCTGCCCTATTAACCAACTCGCCGCTTGCAGTGTTTAGAAACAATAAATAAATAGCAGCGTTTGCAACGCCGTGTTCATTCTGTTGTCATGGCGACAGCGCTTACCTTTAAATATCAGCCGCCTGTAGGTGAATTTAGTGCTGTGACACTTCCGCTATATGCGGAACAACGAATGACGGCTCGTTCAGCCTATGGAATTGCGTCCCGCCCCTAAAGAGCACAGCCAATCGGAACGCTTGCACGTCTTCCGCCTCAGAACGAAGCTGATTGCGTCATCAAAATGCTGCTGAAAACACGACTCTTTTACTGTTTTTAAATAAGTTAATGAATTAAAAGATAAATAACTGTAAAATAAGGATCTTATGCATTTATACAGAGAGGCCCAAAATGAATACACACTTCAATATGGAAAATATATGCATAAAAATATAAAAACGAATTGTACATAAACATCAAAGTGTAGAAACTCTGCATAATACTATATGGATATGTTTATAAATATGTACAGTACATTTAAGGTACACAGCTGATCAATTAATTAAAAAATATTTAATTTAAGTCATCCTGAGTAATATACATTTTTGTTTTTTGTTTAAGTTTATTGGAACCTAAAACCTATTAGTCTCTCTTTCTACTTTGGATGCTTCTAGAATGTTAACAGAAATGCTAAAAAAAAAAAAAAAAGAGTTTTTCAGATCTGCAATCTGGCTGTAGAATGTAGAAAAGACAAATACATAATTCTTCGGTTTAATCTCACTGTTTTTCAATACACTTGTTCCATCGGTCAACAAGCCTTCGTATTCCCACTTTAAAATTGTTTAGGCTGAGCGAGCCACGAATGCACCGCTGTCTTCACTTTATCATCAGAAGTGAACCTTTGTCCTATTATCTAAAGTTTAGGCTTCAGCTCTTCACTCTACGTCTCATCGGTGCGAACGCTGTTGAACCTTTTTTTCCTGATAATGTACCAATACATTAAGGAAGCTTTGACAAATTTTCCAGCTGATGGATAACGTTTTCTCGGTCTGCGAATGAGGTTTCCGTTCCATACTCTGCAGTTTACTCTCAGGATCGAAGTGATGAATCCATGTGAAAGTGCAGCCAAGTTTCACTTTAACCTGAGTGCTGATCACTTTTTTACTCTCCCTCGTAGATTCTCTAAATACTTCCTGCAATCTGGCACAGTACAATTTTTCCGGAAATATGTAGAGAATAAAGTCTGTTCAATAACAGTACAAACAATACTGACTATTTTATTTAGAAGTGCTGTTTAAATGTGTATGGATTTTAAATAAACATGTTAATATTGGCATTTTGTTACCCAGGTTCTCAGTTATTACATTAACCTACCTTGTAAGTGATTGTGATTGGACTGATACATGCTGAAATACAAACCTCAAGCTCAAAACATGGCTCTTCCTGAATTATATCCTAATCTCAGGTGGCGCTAATAAACCGGACCCGTCTGACTGAAGTGATCACTCACAAGCTTTTTTTTGTTAAGTTCATCTGTTCTGTTTATTTAGAAGGATGTGGGAGTAAATACTGCACACTCTGACATCAGGACCATGCAGGAGTGCCCATGATGTTTCATGAAGGTTGAGAAGATGTGACGGATTTTTATTTCTACACACACCCTCTTTACACACATACACACGAACCCAGGACATAAACGGCTCAGGAGATCAGAGTTAATCCTAATGCTAAAACTGCTAATTAACTCTTAGACAATAGGTGCATTTTTTTTGTCTTTAAAAGGTCAGAATTTATATTATTTGGGTCAACCATAGTAAAAATAAATTAGTTATAAATATGGGTTATTTGGGACAACTCCTGTACAAATAGATAAAGTTCAGAATTTGAGCTAGATAAATTTATTAAATAGAATAGTTTTAGATGATTGTGGTAACAGATCGCTAAAATATAAATAGCTGTCATTTATCCAAAATGTTCTCTCAACAATTATTTAGTACCTTTTAGTGACCTTTCAGTGACCAAAAAACAAAAGGTGCCGAACAGGAGCTCAGAGATCTCTCTCTCTTTCTCATACACACATACAGTACAAGCGCACACACACACCCTAATATGGCAAATACAAATGAAACTAAAAGGACAGCAGGAGCAGAAATAAAATGTCCTCTTTGTCCCCCTTACCCAAAGTCAATCAGACAAAATAGGTTGTGTGTCCAAAGTAAAGGTCCCCTATGAACACTTTGCACCAATAACAGTAAATTATTTGTGCTTATAAGCTTCACTTCACTCCTTGGAGGTAAGAGGATAAAACCATGGAGATTTTATTTCCGCTTCAACTTCTCCTACAGCTGGAGCAGTAACAAGATCGGACGCCGAGCGGCAGCCGTAGTCCCACATTTTCTACCAGGTTTCACATTTACGGTGTTTAGCTGCTATATCAGTCACAAACTCAGAAGACAGGTAGCTCTGCTACTGTTAAAGCATCAGCTATGTGTAGACACGTTTGTAACTCCTGCTCTACCGCACACGTCAGAGGTCTCCTGCACGAACACTTGTGTGGAAATAAGCTGACGAGGTCAACCAGGTGTGTGTTAGCAGAGAGGGAAGGATATTAGCGTAAGCACTCTTAAACTTTGTACAGAACAGCACCGTTTTCTCCTCTTAAAGGATGTGATGGTGCAGGAAGACCCGGGAACGTGCACAGCAGAAGCTGGACTGAACATCAACGAGGATAGCAATAACAGGAAGCGGTTCCTATGCTAGAAACATTTCTATCAGCACTTAAAGCGCAAGAATTCAGCCTGTAGGACTAGATCGGTGTTTCCCAATCCTGCTCCCGGGTTTTTGAACAATGCACTGCATGAGCGGAACCACTTTTATGTCCTTATGTATCGAAAAGGCTTTCAGTACTGATATAAAATACTAAAAGGTGTTATGGTTTTGAAAATGTATTCAAAGGGAGGGTTTCTACTGAAGTAATGTATTGAAATGGCTTTCAGTACTAACACATTGTTTTAAAAGGGATTTCAGTACTGACCTAAAAAGGTGTTTTGATAATTAAAATGTATTGTTTTGCTACCGATGTTACAAGTTCAAAAGCACTTCAGTGCCGACATAAAATACCAAAAGGGTTTCCACATTGATAATGTATTATGAGTGCATTCAGTACTGTATATATACTAAAACGGGTCTCAAACACAAATGTACAGTGAAACCTTGGATTACGAGTAACACGGTTTGCGAGTGTTTTGACTTGAAAAACGTACAAGTCTTGGTTTACAAGTATCGAGTATCATGTATCATCACGCACGCGCTTCTTGCTTTGACGCCATGCATCACGTGATCACAACTGGATTTATTTTTACTTTTTTTTTTTTTAACGTAAAGTGCAGGTTAATTTTTTATTTTTACTTAGTATATATATTTATGTATTCATTATTTTTATGTATTAATTTTTTTGGGCTGTAGAATGAATAATTTGAGTTTCCATTATTTCTTATGGGAAAATTCGATTTGGTTTACGAGTGTTTTGGAATACACGCCCACTTCCGGAACGAATTATGTTCATAATCCAAGGTTCCACTGGACTTGAATAAAGAGGGTTTCTGTACTGAAGTGATGTACTAAACGGGTTTCAGCACTGACATAAAGAAAGGGGATGAAAAACTGACAATACTGAAATTGGTTTCAGTACTGACATAACATAATAAAAGTGATTCCAGTACTTATGTAACACACTGAAAGGAGTTTCAGTACTGACATAAAATACTGAAAGCGGTTTCAGAAATGACGATGCATTTAAAGGCGTCTCAGTACTGACAGCATATTACACAAGTTCAGGGCTGACGCAACAAACTAAACAGGATTTGAGTCCATATGTAAATGTACTGAAATCGGGTTTCACTAAGGATGTAATATAAAGACAGGAGTTTCAGTACTTGTGTAACATTCTGGTTTCGTTAATGACAATATACTGGGAGAGGTCTGGTTATGTTCAGCACAAGGCCTTTACTTTTAATACTTTTGCAAAAAAGTTTAATTTATACTTGGTTCCCATTTAATGCCAAACGTAATTTGCTAGTTTGAAGCTTTGCTCTTGCGCTTTTAACATAGCTAGCGATAGTGGGAGCTTACACTGAACTCTTCACAACTGCATGGTTAAAATCATATAGTACATAAAATATTACGTTGGGAGAATGGTGTTTACAGTAAACCGTTTACATTTAAGCAGGATTTAGGGAAACACCGCTAGCTTGGGAAGCATGCTGACATCAGCGATGGCGCTAACATTAGTTCGATACGCATGTATCTCATGTAATGGTAAATACGGAGTGTGAGAATCCAGTGAGAATCCAGTGATCTCAACCCTGTTCCCGGAAAACCGCACAGCTGAGTGCGGGATCTGGAAAACACTCATAGGCTGCTTTTTATCTTTCTTTTTTTTTTTTTAACGCAACACGTTTAAAACTAGGCGTGCACTAGTTCCTTATGTGGACTCTAACAGTGACTACAGTGCGGGTAAAGGAGTGCTTGGTGGGGTGCCGACGCCCGTTAAGTCCCTTTAGGTGGGCTCCATTTCAGCGCTGCGGGGTCGATCGCTTTGCCACTGCCGCGCTTCAGATCTTTGGACCTCCATTCGTCGATCAGGTCCTAGAGATCAGCGCAAGGACATTAGAGTCACGATATCGGTGTGCGGAACCATAAGGAATAAAAACTGATTGAAGGTTGAATAGTTACCTGTCTCTTTAAGACCAGGTGCTTTCCTTTCCAGTACTTGAGCATCTGAAGCGACTGCAGCGTGCTGACGATGTCGACCGGATTCACGGCTGTTTCCTGGCTGATCTCTGCTCGGAAGAGGAAAGAAAGATGAGTTTGAGTGCTGATGGGTAAAGCAGAGACGCCTCTTTCCTTCACACTGATGAGAACTGCTGGTTAATATTATTAGTTTTATTACTGATGGCTCCCTTAAAAGAACAATTCTATGTTTGTGGGACAACAGAAATGCAGTGAAAATGAAAAAATGCAGTTTGCTTCACAAATGATGGATTAAACTCTTCCACCACCAAACCCCAAGGTATTCTGTCGGCTATTATTTCCTGTCGATGACGATATAAAATGGTTACAAACATGATTCTTTCACGCATCACTCCAAAAACTAATTTTTAACTTGTATATACTTACATTTGAGATGGTAATATGTTCCTCTCACTCTGCACTAAACTATTCACAGTGTCCTGTGTGTTAGGAGCTTCTGCGTTTGTTTAGAATTGCTTAGAAAACGAGGTGCACATGCAGTACCAGTGTGGGCCACCAGGGGGGGAAACACGGTAGTAGACAATTCGTAACATAATTCATTACATAATTAAACACTTATTCGATTGGAATCTTCCACTGCAGAGCTTGTTTAACTCAACATCCTACAGCATAATGGTAAACCTGTGTGTGTGTGTGTGTGTGTGTGTGTGTGTGTGTGTGTGTGTGTTACCTTTAATGGAGACCTCTTTGCCCTGGAAGTTATACAGGTAGCGCAGCAGCACCTCCTTCCAGTAGCTCCTGTAGCTGATGAGACCCAGATCAGAGAGAGGTCGCTCAGGAGAGCCCACTTTCTCCTCAACCTTCGACAGCAAGTAACCTACACACACACACACACACACACAGAGAGGGGTGAGACGCCTTTATCCAGACACTAATCTCCAGTTCTTCGAAAATATGAAATTCTCTTGGCTGATCAGCAGGTGTGTTTAAAAACTGTTTTGTTGTTCAGATGTAATAAAACACACAATGGCATGCAGCTGGAGGAAAATAATCAGAGATACTGTGGAGCCATGAGGTTTATTTTAACTGTACATTAGTTTATTTTCTTGTATGCTAACAAATGCTTATTTAGTAAAGAAGCAGACACTGAATCTGTTACTTTGTTACAAAGCTCTGACACTGGAGACTCCTTCCAATAAATGTTAAACCAACATCTCCAGACTTTAAGAAAACTTTACAATAATCAACGATTCCGCATTTTTTAAAAAATGTTTATATGAAGTGTCCCAGTGAACGAGTGCATGAACGTACTGTAACCCTGCCGTTTGCATCCTGCTGCTGTTCCAAACAAACAAACAAACAAACAAACAAACAAACAAAGCGAATCTCAGGGTGAACTCACTGAAGTCGATGAGCATCTTGCCGTAGCCCTGCCTCATGTACTGCGGCATGGTCAGGATGCACGACACGTTGTAGTTCAGGAACGAGTTCTTCTCCTACGTACAAGTAAAAACAGTGTGTGCGCGCATGCGTATAGAACATTATCACTCAACCGTATTGTTAATGTGACCGTATGAAACTTTTCATGTATCCAAAATGTTAATAAGCTAAAAAACATAACTGCGTTTCATTATTACTCAAAAAATAAATAAATCTACACATTAAGCACAACATATAGCTTTGTATTTTATATAATTGTTCCTGAATCCCTCAATAACTGATCATTTATCACTTCTACACTTTCCTCATGTTCCATAACAGACTCAGGTGTGACACTGAGGCCTGAATGTTTAATATGATTTTATCATTTACATATTGTTTTTCTCCCGCCAGTACGAGTTTCAGATGCGTTTTCGCTACCTTGGAGAAATAGCCGACGAGGTGACACCCCGTGTTGTCCGCCTCGGTCATGACGTAGAAGAGAAACGGCTCCACGTCGTAATACAGAGTTTTGTGGTCCAGGAAGAGCTTGGCGAGGAGACACAGGTTCTGGCAGTAAATCTGTTAAATCATTCAAATTAACTCTCACTCTTTAGAAATCTCAAGTCTCCACACTTGGAGACACTTTTTTTCTTCTTTTTTCAACTTTCAAATTTTTTAGTAACCAGAATATTTTTTTTAACCAAAGATTAATTGAGGAATATTTGTATGAGTCGTGTGTAAAAATTAATTGATCACAGCAAAATGTGGTCCTGTTCTTTCCTTTTCCAACATTGCAGTTGTTTGTTGTTTTTTTGTTTATAATTGCATAATCAATAAAACGCACAAAATAAATAAATAAAATGCTGTCGTCGGAGCCACTATATCACTATTACACTGCGTTACTGTCTTAATAGACTTAATATAACTCTTTTATTTTCAGTACAACCTAAGCAATATAATGAAACTAATTTGATTTGATTTTACCCAACTATACAAACAAACATGCTGGAAATTTTAAAGCAGGTTACACAGGCAAAATAAACAAACTAATAAATAAATCACAGATCCATATGGTCACGTGTATTTGTGGTAGTTTTTGGATGTTTCTGTGACCAAAAATAAGCTAATAATAATAATAATAATAATATTTAATAAATAAATAAAAAGAGCATTTGATGAGTCCTATAGTTTTATAATGTATGTCCTATATTCTGGTAGCAGTAAAATTTCCACGTTATAAAAGTGGATAATATTTTTTGCATATTAAAAAGACTTTTTTCAATTTAACTTTTGTCATTGATAATTTTTAAATAATTATTTGAATCGTCATTTAAACAAAACAAACAAAAAAAAATTTTTATCTGAAACCGTCTCTAAAGTAGAACAACGTACCTTGTTTTTCTTGCCGTCCACTTCGAAAACCGAGATGGCGCCTTTCCTGTAGATCTCGTCTCCGGGTGGATGCTTCCACACACACTTCACCTGCGAGAGACGAAAGGCGGACGCGTGAGGAACTTCCTAACTGTAGAATGGTGATGTTCTTATGACATGAGCAATCCTAAGTATGGACAACTGCTGAATAAAACACTCGGTGTCACGCTGTTACAGGAAATTAATCAATCTCAGGGTAACTGTTACCCTCCTGAAACTCACTGTAAGTGTTTTCTTCCTCTTACTGATGTTATACCTCCGACTAATCTTTTAATATAAGTTTGCTGTGTTGTATGTTTAATTTTGTACACATTGTAACGGAATAGACACGACATCATTATGATGCCGAGGTGTCGATTCGATCTGTATTACGGTTCTGGAAGTATCGTGTTTTTTTTTTTTTTTTTTAATAAATATCCAGATTAAATATTAATCTTGTTTTTTTTTTATTCTTATAAAAACTAAACAATTTGCTCCCACCACACAGGATGCTGAGCTGAGTGAATAGTTTAGAGAGCACCACCTGCAGGATTATCGAGGAACTGCAACATTTTACCACTTTAAATGAGAAATATATATATTTTTAATAAGCTTTTAGTTAAGTTTGTACTCAGTTTGGATCGATTTTTACTCCCCCACGGCTGTGATATTTATCTCTCTAATATGTTTTGTAAACGTCAATGAAAGATGTTCCTGTTACCTCTTGTGTTACTGCTGCAGTTAATTAAATCACATAAAAATGGAAACCGCAATAAGGACCTGTGTGACTATTTAATAGCAAAAAAGCAGCAATTCACTTCATGTAATGTACAAATAGTTGGGAATTTACAGTTTTTGTTAATAATTTTGAGGAGATAAATTAATATAAGGACAAGGTTAAGACCAATTTGAGACAATCATTTTGAGACATGTCCCGTGCATGTGTTCTTGGTAATGCTTTTTTTTTTGACAATGATTGAAGGTCAGAGGTCGTTACCATGTGTCGCCTGAGGATGGTCTGGCTCTTCATGTACTTGAGGCAGAACTCGCACATGTAGAGGCGTCCGAGGCGAGCGTACTCCTCCGGGTACGGCGAGTGGTACCAGGTGTCGAGCTCGTAACAGCCGAACACGATGGTCTTGATCATGTTGCTGCCCTCCGTCACCTGATCCTGGAGACGCATTTTCTCCTGGAGAGAGAAATATATATGTATATGATTATAAAAAAAAATCTAATGAGTTTAAAGGAAAAGGAAAAACTAAAGGATGAAGGGAACAAAGTCTCTGAGGCAGGAAGAGAAAAACAAAAAACAAAAAAAAAGATCAAGAAAAAGATTTTTTTAAAAATTGTTGGCTTTTAAGATATTACAGAAGGACATTAGGAAGAAAAAAAAAACATTAAAAGAAGAAAGAGATGGAAACAGAGGGGGAACAAAAATTGTCGTGGGTTTGAGAGTGAAAGAGTGAGTGGAAAATAACGAGAGAAAGTTCCAATAAATTATTGGGGAAAAAAAAAGATGATAGAAGGGCAAGAGGAAAATAAAAACAAAAACAAAAAAAGAGAAGGGGAGAGAGAGAGAGAGTAGTTAGAAGAGAAGGAAGGACTCCAGTAGGACATGCAGTAACACCGGCTGCTTGTGAGCCTCACAGGAAAGAAAGGAAGACAGGAGGACAAAAAAAAAAAAAAAAAAAAAGATAAAAGCTGATGAGTTTTCTCTCTTACAAGATCCTCCGAGGCACGTGCCTGCGCTTTTCTAAACAACTGCAGATCGTAATCACTTGTAATGTTCTCCAACAGCGGCTCACGGGTACAGCTCGCGCTCTGTGGGTCCACCTCCAGAGAGAGAGAGAGAGAGAGAGAGAGAGAGAGAGAGAGAGAGAGAGAGAGGAGGTAGTTACTAAACGTCGTCTTTTTGAAGCATATGTATATTTGTGTCTCTCTACAGACTGACTGATTAACTCACTTATTACATTATTTTTGAGAATGAGGAAAAGGGAGAGAGAGACAAAGAAATGAACAAACAGACAATGAGAGAGACAGAGACAAAGAATAACAGATGGCAAGACAAACAGGCAGACGGAGAGATGGACAAAGAGAGAGATGGAGACAGATGCACAGAGGTGGGTAGACAAACAGAGACAGAAAGACAGACAGCAAAAAAAATAAAAAGAAAGACAGACAGAGAATTATAGAGAGAGACAAAACGAGAGAGACTGGCAGAGACAAAACGAGAGAGACTGGCAGAGACAGGCAGATGGAGATAAAGAAAGACACGTACAGAAAGACAAGTAGGCAGACAAGAGAGATAGAGAGAAACAGAGTGATAAAGAGACAGATTTAGAGACAGACAGGTAAGGACAGACGGACAGAGACAGAGAGCTCACTATGTCTTTGTCTTTCTGCTCCTTGACCGCGGCGTTGTTTCTTTTCCTCCTCATCTCCGTCACTTTCTCTTTGTAGCGCATCTGAGAGAAACAACACAGCGTCAGTGAAACCAGGGTTCGACCCGGACATTAACATGGAGGGTGTAGAGACCCTGCACATGACATCACCGCCCCACAATGCACTGCGGCTTTGTGTCGAGTCTCCGTCACGGCTGGAGCTCAACCGTGGAGCGGGAGTGACAACTGGTGTACGACGTCCTACAGTAATCTGCGATGGTGTGTGTGTGTGTGTGTGTGTGTGTGTGGCGGTTAACCCGAGTGAATCACTCTGTATGGTCACGTGACCGCAGGATCTCTACAGGTCTCACCTGTGTCTCTCAGCGCACGTGTTTAACCCCTCCCCCTGGCCGTGTGTACGTGATGTCGATGGGTCCGTTGCCGTGGTTACCTGATGACGCGTGGAGTGTCGGTTCTCGTCCTGGCTCTGGGACAGCGTCCTCACCTCCGCGGGTTTATCACGAGAGCTCGCCTTCACCTGCGACGGAGCAGCACAACTCGTTACTACACCACTGCACCTCTTCCACAGGCACACCCAAAACCACTGGCCTGAGCAAAAGTATTGGCACCTTGCACTCGTCGGCTGAGAGGTTGTGATAAAGGGGACAGCCGGAGATGGAGAAGTGTCTCTCGTGCTTCCCGGTCAGATGGCCTGAGGGGGGGAGGGGGGGAGAGGGTGGGGGGGGGGAGTACATTTGATGAATCAAAGTTATAAAAAAATTACTTTGGATGAAAATGTGAATCACAGATTTTTTTTCAAGCAGGTGTAATGTTTCAATTAAATAACGGGTAAAGAGAGAGAGAAAAAAAAAAAAGAATAAAAAGTGACCGAGTACAAACTTAACTAAAAGAGAGAAGGACGGTAGAAAGAAGGAAAAGACAAGGAAATGACAAAAAGAAAAGAAAGACAAAAGAAGGAAAGAAAAGAAAGACAAAAAGAAGAAAGAAAGAAAGAAAGAAAGAAAGAAGGAAAGAAAGAAAGAGAAAAAGAAAGAAGAAAGAAGGAAAAAAGAAAGAAGAAAGAAGGAAAGAAAGAAAGAAAGAAGGAAAGAAAGAAAGAAAGAAAGAAGGAAAGAAAGAAAGAAGGAAAGAAAGAAGGAAATGAGAGAAAGCTAGATGAGCAGGTGTAAAGGTGAGAAAGTGTGAGAGCGGTGTGAAGTGTACCGAGAGAGTTACACCCCGGGGTCGGACACTTCATGTTAAAATTGTAGCTCTCGTGAAAGCGGCGGCGTTTGGGCCGGTGGGCGTGGCCTGACTCTTTGATGGACAGCTCTTTAGCCAGCCTCTCGTCCTGGGAGGCGTTAGGGCTGGAGACGTCGGACTCTGAGGAGCGCGTCTGTCTGGTGGGGGTGCGGGGAGGAGACTCGTCCCGCTTCGTCTCTGACGCTGTGGAGACAACATACTGCTGTGAGACAAACGCTTTTTAAATAACACACACGATTTACATTCAGAAAGAATTGCAAACACTTTTCAGAGAAAATGTTATTTTTATACTGTATATATATATATATTTTTTTTGTTTTGTAGAAGCTGTTAGCGTGTGGTTGTGTCTCTTACTTTTAAACTCCGATACATTTCTTCATCAAATATTATTATAAGCCCGAGTCATATATACAATTATTGTGATGTGATACAAAATAGTTTTAACTAAACACATATTTTAATAAGTGTATAAACCTATTTTTTCCTCTTTATGCAAGTTAATTAAATAAAAAATAAATATAATAAAATAAAAACACACTGTCACGTTACCATGAAAGCGTGAAATCCTCGTCTGTCTTAAAGGAGCTTTAGCCCTGAAACTGGAGACTCCTTCCGTAAAAGCAAAATAAATGTCTCCTTAAATAGAGAAAACCGCACTGTATCAACAATTGCACTTATTTTTTTTTTTTATTTACCATAAATAAGAGATTAATTCAGCAGCCGTTTGTTCCATCAAAGAAACGAGTGCTGAAATTTTTTTACAATAAAATTTACCAAAAATTTCAAACGTTCTGTCTTTAAACTGATCTGAATTATTTTTCAACAAGGATTTACAAAAAGAAAAGAAAAAAACAGAAGCCTAGTAGGAGTGAAGGATGAATGGATGAAGGATTATAGTGACAGATGGTGTCTCGAAGTTTCTCCTCCTACCCTCGGAGACGTCTCCGTGCTGTTCGCTCTCTGTCTGGTTCTGGCGCAGAGGGTATTTTTTGGGCGCGACCGGCTCCTCCTGGCGCTGGCTACGGGTCACGCGGCGCGCTGAGAAGTCCACTACCACCTCAGTTGAGGCTGTTGGGAAGAGACGATAAAAAAAAAAAAAGAAAACGTACACGGAAAGGAAATGGAGGGAAGGAAACACTGCAAACTCACAATCACAGTCATCAGCTCATAAACAAATCACTCTGTAACCCAATAATCCAATAACTGAGCTGCGGAGAAACACCAGGCAGATTTAAGTGTTGATCCACATCGACACGTCCCTCAGGATAAAAGTCTTTCACTCTTTCCTTCACAACTTCCTTCTTAGTTTCTCTCCTTCCTTCCAACCTTTCATAGTTACTTTCTTAGTTCCCCCCCTTTATTCTTTAAAACTTTACTCTCCTTCCTTTCTTTTAAGTTTCCTTTCTCCTTGTCCTCTTTCCTTCCTTACTAATTTACTCCTTTCCAGTTTCCCCTCCTCCTTCCATACTTTGCATCCTTTCACAATTTCCTTCTTTTCCTTTTAAGTTTCTCTTCTTCCTTCACCGTTTTCTTGAGGTAAATTTGGACATGAGGAAACGAGGATGTTTCCTTCCATAGATTATTGGATGACGGAGTGGGCGGAGTCTCTGATGTCTAACAGACAGGTGAAGTACCTTGGGAGCTCTGGCTGAGACGGAGTGAGGAGCGTGTGAGGCGGGTGGTCTTCACCGCATGAGTGTCGCTCTCCGAGCTGTCTGTGTGTTCAGCTGAGAAGTCCGAATCCTCTGTGCCGTCAGAGCTGCTGCAGGCGGCCCTCTGGGGGGGGGGGGGGGATAAAATGTAATAATGGAACGCAATAAAATGTTTATTGTTAAACACTGATTATTATATAATATACAAATTGTTTGTATATCTAATATTACATTTATTAATATCCACCACTGGGGGAGGGGATAATTTATTTAATTTTCTTTTATTAAATTTTTTTTTATTATAGGGTGAGTCAAAAATTATCCTCACTCTGGCTGTACAGTTTACTTTAATAAACTTTAAGAAAAGACAAATTTATAATTTCTCCACACAGATCTCTTCGCTTTTCAATACACTGCCGACAAGCTTCAAAAAAATGTTTTAGTCTGAGGTGCGGCCATGGATGCACCGCTGTCTTCACTTCTTCAAATCTGCGTCCTCGTAGCTTACAGGGGACCAAACACAAGTGATGAAAGTCTGATAAAGTGAGATCAGGACTATACTGAGGACACTTTAACACCTCAGATTATGTTCCAATACTTCTGGCCCTTGAGAAGGGAATCCCGGAAAACTGTAAGCGTTGATGAATTTTCCAGCTGATGGTCGACTTTTTAACTTTTTCTCTTCTTCTTCCTGCATCCATCTCCACACCTGCACAGCAGTGACTGGTGAGACAGGAGCCTTGAATGGAAAGCGCTGATAAGACCAACAGAAGTTTTAATATAACTGGAGCGCCAATAACAGAGTGGGAAAGTAAATGTATTTATTTACGGGTCAGCCATGACCACGCCTAAAACTGAGGCTAAAAAGTGGTTAATGACTTTGTGTGACAGCAGATTTTAGATATTAAAAATCCTCAATTTTAAAAAACCTCATCAATTTTGCATTCTTAATGTATTGACAGCAGATAAGCCTGGTCCCTTAGCGATCGTATAAATCCCCTAGTAGGAGTCCTTCAAAATCTATTGAGTGCGTTGTGCAAACAACCCAAAATAACTGACTTCCTGTTGAGTGGAGCCCATGACATGCAGTATGAAAGTCGTTTAGCTCATCGAGCACTCAATGTGTACCGGGTTTCCTGTGCATACATGCAAGAGGACCCTTTACACAGACGTATCAGGACTGATGCCATAGTGTTTGGGCCCTTAAAAAAAATCTGGGGGTTAAGATCGGATCAGGATATTTATAAAATCAGGCTACGTATAGAATCGCAATAATAATCGTATCGGCTGATCCCTAATAAACATATACAGTAGCTCACTATAAATAACACATTGTTTTCTAGCGACATAATGCTCGATCCTGAGCTGAGGTGATCATCGGTGCATGCTCAGAGTGCAGTGCATGTTCTCCCAGACTGGGTTTCCTCAGGGTTTTCCTGTTTCCTCCCAAATCATACAGGAAGTAAATGGATAGAAGTGCTATTCTGTATTATTATTATTACTATTCTGTGACGGCATTCTTACCTTCGTTCTTCTTCTCACATCCTCGTACAGCGTATACGCATCTTTTTAAAGATTACACAACATGCCATAAATATTTACACCCTCCTGAATTCAAACCTGTTTATTACATCACCACTGTTTTCACTCAACGCTGCTCTCTGGCCTGCACCACTCACCTTTCGTCGAGGCATAACGGTGCACACAGCCTAGATGTTCTGCTAATTATTACCCTCGGAACGCGTATACTGCACGCCTGGTGTTTACCGCCAACGCAGCATTAATCTACGTGTTTTATTTGACTCAATAACATTATCTGCGTTGCTATGTCTACGCTTTGCTACACGACTTCCGGTTCGCAGTTACAACATAAAAGCCGCGCGCTCTCATCTCTTCCGGTTCATTGCCATGAGTCGATTCAACTGGTTCGAATCATGAACACGAATCGACTTCGGCCTTACCAAATCATCTCTTCTCCAAAATAACACTTCAAACGATACAATCTTACTCTACACACGGACAAACAGACTTTCTGCTCTGTTTCCGGTAATATTTCCATCCGAAGGGACTGATGAACATTTTAGCACGTTTAGAGACATTTTAGGGCTTTTTAGACTGGCGAGTCGGCTCACTTAAAATGAGTCAGTTTACAGAATCTTGGTTCAAAGAATCGGCTCTTTGGATTTTTTTTTTTTTTTACTAAATTACTTTTGTAGTTCTCTTGTGTATGAAGCCTTGTCGGTATGTTCTTTGACAGTTTCACATATGTGCACTGTATTTGTAACGTATTACCTAGCTAAAAATCTAACTAATTCGCACGCCATATGCTGCAGCACACCCAGAGTACCCGGATGCAACGGCGGCTTTTGATTCGTTCAGCGTTCGCGGTATATATAATCTCTGACGGTTTTTTTTTTTTTTGGGGGGGGGATATAGTAACATAAATATATATGTACAAATTAATTCGCATGAATTGTAATGAAACGATATATATATATATATATATATATATATTTATTTTTTTTAACCATGCACATATTGGAGGATATGACAGGGCTTCCGGAAGTGACGAATCCATCTTTTGCAGAAAGCGCATGCGCAGTTACGTCTCAGTATAAAAGCGCAGGCCGGCGCGTTGTCCGTTCTCTTTCATTCGGACCAGAGACAAGATGGTGAGTCTTATTTTACTTTATCTCAATCCAAAGTAAATCCTGGCCATCCTTACAATGTCATATTCAGTTTTACGAGAAACAAATAATATAGCCTTAAATTTACTGTTGGATATTATACTGTATAGTCTGAGGTGTATATTTTTAACAGTATGCTGCGGGGTAAAATGGCGGCCCTCCACATCGTGGTGTTGGTTAAATGAAGTAATGCTCGTTAAATTTTTTTTTTTTTGTTCGAATGTTTTAAATATTATTCCTACTCGTGTGTAAACTAATTCAATATGGAATAAATGAATAAAGGTAGGCTAGTAAATGGGTTTGTTGTGCGACGCGTTCCAAGTAGCTGTTCAGGCACGTTAGTGCACTTGATTCATATTAATGCGTTTCTTAGTGCACTACGTTTTAAAAAGAATCATTTGGGACGTCTCCTTATCGAGGAGTTAAAAACAAGCTAGATTTCTAATGCAGTACTGTAGTTTAAGCTAAATTTAATTATTTGCAATAATTCTTGTGGGATTTCTCAACTAAGTAGTACCTTGTATAACTTAATTGAGTAAATAGTTTTAGCTTTTATTTAACTTCTATTAAATGTGTGGATGTAGGACCCCCACGTGGTCAGGGTTAATTCAGTTCACTGGTGCTTTTATAGACTAGGTATGTGTTGTTGTTTTTTTTTTTTTTTTTTTTTTTTTAAAGGAGAAATGTCACTCAAATTATCAATATGATGTGATTTTGGATTCGAGTTTGTAAATTTTTTACCTTTTTGTTTTTGCCCCACAGTCTCACCGTAAGTTTTCGGCTCCCCGCCACGGGTCTCTGGGTTTCTTACCTCGCAAGAGGAGCCGCAGACACCGCGGTAAGGTGAAGAGCTTCCCGAAGGATGACTCCAGCAAACCCGTCCACCTGACCGCCTTCCTGGGCTACAAAGCCGGCATGACGCACATCGTCCGTGAGGTCGACAGACCCGGCTCAAGTGAGTGTACATTCCGTGTCGCATGTTTGTTCAGTGAACATGTTCAGAAGAATAAGTGGCAGCAATGATGAGACTCTCGACGGGCGGACATATTTGGGTCTCGAACCCTTGCTGAATGTCGAGTACTGAGTCCCGGTCATTTAGGAATTGTACTCCTGCTTTTTTTTACTAGCTCTGTCCAGTTCTAAAAACGCTGTTTTAATTTTTTTTTGCAGAGGTGAACAAGAAGGAGGTTGTTGAGGCAGTCACGGTTGTCGAAACTCCTCCCATGATTGTTGTCGGAATCGTGGGATACGTCGAGACCCCTCGTGGGCTGCGCTCCTTCAAGACCATCTTCGCTGAGCACATCAGTGACGAGTGCAGACGCCGCTTTTACAAAAACTGGTGAGTTTAAATTTTTTTTAGTTGTAGAAATACATGTATCTTTGCATTGTATGTCTTGGAGCTTTCAAGCGTCATGCTAACGTGTCGGTGTGTCACAGCTCCTCTCAGGTGCCTCGTGCCCTGATGAGCTCCAGGCTCCTCTGGCCGGTGGAAAGAGCTCCTTAGAAACCGAGCCATGAGCCGAAAGCACCACTCGAGCCGCGAGTCGCCCCGCTACAGATGGGCTAACGGCTTCGCCCAGCCTCCTTCCTCTGACCCTGTCGGGTTATGAAGGGACTGCGCGCCAACCTTGTGCTTCTACTTGTTCTTGTGGTGCGTGTTCAGGTACAAGTCCAAGAAGAAGGCTTTCACCAAGTACAGCAAGAAGTGGCAGGATGATGAGGGTAAGAAACAGCTGGAGAAGGACTTTGCCTCCATGAAGAAGTACTGCAAGATCGTTCGCATCATCGCCCACACACAGGTGAGAGTGCTGTCTAATTGTGAGAACTTGCTTGTTACTAAGGATCACTGACTTTTTCTTGCCCGCTAACTCGCCCATGCTTTTTGTTTAGATGCACCTGCTGCCCCTGAGGCAGAAGAAGTCCCACCTGATGGAGATCCAGTTGAACGGTGGATCCATCGGCGAGAAGGTGGACTGGGCCAGGGAAAAGCTGGAGCAGGCCGTTCCCATCAACAACGTGTTCTCTCAAGACGAGATGATCGATGTCATCGGGGTCACCAAGGGTCACGGATACAAGGGTGTGTGCACGCTCCTTAAACTACCTCAGATCTGACATCTCTTTTCCCTGTGTGTGTAGTGATGAGAACGTGGATCAAGCGTCAGGCATGGCGCCCGAAAAGCATGAGGAAATTTTCCATGCTGCCTTCCTTCTGACAACACGCCATAATATTAGGATCGAAGCTAAATTTAAAAAGGTTACATCTTCCAGATACAAACGTCCCTGGTTTTGTTTGTAGGTGTGACGAGCCGTTGGCACACAAAGAAGCTGCCCCGTAAGACCCATCGTGGTCTGCGCAAGGTGGCGTGTATCGGAGCCTGGCATCCTGCCCGTGTCGCCTTCAGCGTAGCCCGTGCTGGTCAGAAGGGCTACCATCATCGTACAGAGATCAACAAGAAGGTAAACACCCTTTACTACACTGTGGTGTGATTAGTTATATAACTATAGAAGAACGGTTATTAAAGTCTCCACTTGCTTTTAGATCTACAAGATCGGACAGGGCTACCACACCAAGGATGGCAAAGTCATCAAGAGCAACGCCTCCACTGATTACGATCTGTCCAACAAGAGCATCAACCCACTGGTGAGCCTTCAACTATGTTTTATTAATGTGTAACACTCAGCTTAGTGAGTAACCACTAGGGGGAGCTCATGTTTCATTAATAAAGCAGTAGCAGTAAAGGTTTACTTGATGGTGTGAGTATAGTTTGGGAGCTAAACTTTAATCTCTCTATTCAGGGTGGATTCGTCCACTACGGTGAGGTGACCAACGACTTCCTGATGCTGAAGGGCTGTGTTGTTGGAACCAAGAAGAGGGTCCTGACCCTGCGCAAGTCCCTTCTGATCCAGACGAGCCGTCGTGCCCAGGAGAGGATCGACCTCAAGTTCATCGACACCACCTCCAAATTCGGTCATGGACGTTTCCAGACCGTGGACGAGAAGAAGGCCTTCATGGTGAGTAATCTGCCGTCGTTGGGTTTCGTCCTCGCGCCGTGCACTGTTCGTAACCTGTTTCAGTGCTGCAGTCTGAAATCCGGGTTCCATTCCAGTGCTATAGAAACGCTCGGTAAGGCAGGGGAGTACGGCCGTCTGTGCATAACTCCCTGTTCACTAACTGACGACATCTGTGCGAAATCTAGATATAAAGTCGATGGTGGTTTATTTTTTATTTTTTTATTTAACTGGTTCTCTTTCTCCCTACAGGGTCCACTCAAGAAAGACCGCATCGCCAAGGAGGAGACGGCCTGAGCACCACGCTGCCCTGCTCTGTCTGTGGGTTCATGAGATGTCGTGTAGCACTGCAGAGATGTTTAATAAAAAAATGGACAAGATCCTTTTGTGTTTGTGTCGTACATGAAGATGAATTAAAAGTAAAAACTTTGTGCACTCTTGAAGCAAAACGGTAAACTTTTAGGACTTAATTTATTGACCATGACAATTACATGGAGAACCAAATTGGGAACATACCTGAAGTGTGGAATTCAGGAGATTGTTGATGGATTACCGGTCCTGTGTGCAGTTTTAATAATGCACAATTATTTGTATATAGCTTTTAATAAGGGTCATTGTTGCAAAACAGCTTTACAAAAAATTATGGGGAAAGTTTAAATTATGTAAACTTTTAATTTTGTCCCCGTTAACCACAAAACTCTTGAGATGGCAAAAGGAAAACTTGAGAGGAACCCATTCTCATTTGGGTGAAGTCGGATCCAGCAGGGGTTCGCATTCATACAAAATAATGGAAATTGCAATTTGGTCCAAATTGAGAGATTCTTGGTGCATTTAGAATGCTTGAAATATTTGGCCCTTTTTATTATGGTTTATGAATGTAATTTAAAACATTTGAGAATTCAGTGCATAAATATTGACCTAAATTTTTGGATTGAGTTAGGTTATGTGTGTGCCCTGCGATGGATTGTGCCTGAAGTCTCCTGGTATAGGCTCCAGGTCCCCCGTGACCCTGAACACAGGATTAAGCGGTATGAAAAATGTTGAAGGCTTTTTTTTTTTTTTTTTTTTTTTTTTTTCAAACTTAATTTACATCTGGGATATGAGAAGAGCAATGGATTGTTGGTTGCTGTGTTCTTCAAATGGATATTTTCAGGTGCACAGTAGCAGTTAAGTATGAAGTGTGACTTTAACCTGTGCAATTTGCCACTATATAATTTGCCTTACTTGGCGAACAAGATGGTGATTTCATTTTAAGTAGTTGAGTATAGTTGAAGTGGGGTTTTTTTTTTTTTTTTGCGCATTTTGTGTAGGATTTCGTGAAGACGTAGCACCACAGGTCACCACAGAAATTGGAGCCGTTTTTAAAGCAGCCGGTGCCGCGAGGAATCATAAATTGAAGTTTAATGTCTTTCATATTTTACTTTGTTTACATGTCTTTTAAATGTTTTGGTTATTTTTATATTCAAAAATGATAAAATTATTTTTGGGTGGCTGGATCGGATTATCTGCCTTTACATTATTTCCTATGGGACAATGTGTTTCACGATACGAAATTTCATCTTAACTCACCGTGCTCATATTCAGAACATCTCAACTTTTTTTTTTTTTACTCGATGTGTGCTGCTGTTTCAGTGTTTATGTAAATGAGCTACCACTGAGCCACGCCCCTCCTGAGAAACATGAGGTCACATTGGGGGGCAAAATCTAATTGACTTGTTTAAACATCAATACAAACACAAAAATGGGGGAAACATGCATTTCTCAATTGTTTTGTGTTTGTATATACACACACACACACACACTGAACACTCATGTGGATGTCTAAAATGACTAAAACATGAATTTTGCATTATAGGTCCTTTTTAAATAAGGAGTGCTGTGCTAGTTAGACTCAAATACAACACACTTGCAATTCTTGAAGCTTTCACCAGGTGGCGTCTGTGCGCGTTGTGTTCTAATGACCAAACTTTCCTTACTGTTCTGGTAATTAAACCATCTCAAACTGGAAATGTGGTTCAGTAAAGCCACATTGGAGCACAAGATGAGGGACCGGACAAGCAGACACCTTGTTTAGAAACACCAGTCAGTCTACACGGCACGGAGGAAACCGGAATACCTGGAAGAAACCCACCGCCCATGTACAGCGCGATCCTGCAAACTCCAGGTGACGGTACGAACCCCAGTGTGACAAGTTTGTCCCCTGAAGGTCTTGGGAAGCTCTAAGGCGTGACTTTTTAGCATTCCTTGAACATTCCCTGTTAGCTGGGACGCTGGTTTTGGGATGATGATAATCTTCCAACCAAACAGCACTTACACCTGATTCCACTTGTCTAATCTGTCCACCTTGGACTCCAATCAGCTGTTAACTGTTCCTCCTGTTGATCTGGAAACCACCATTCCATGTTCTGTTCAAGCCCGGATCCCACGGTCCCAGGTTCTGGGGACCCCTCAGGTGTGTCTTTGCCTCCTGTGTTAAACCTGTAGCTGGTTTGAGCCGAGGTCTGTATCCACCGTGCCTGACTTCCTTCTTGCTAGGTGGTAAGCTTTGGGCAATGCCAAGGCCATTACAGGCTTTTTTTTCTTTTTCTTTTGCACGGCAGCCTGTGGCTCGCCTCGAGCAGATCCGAACTGCCGAGTCACACCAAGATCTGACGGTGAATCATCAGCGATGTCAAACTCTTCCCCTGTGGAACATTACCCCGAGTCCGAGCCTGTTCTTCATCACACAACCTGGTGTGCTCGGTCGTACGGTGCGGTAGTGCTGCAAATTAGGGGATGAAATTAGGTGAGGAGAACTTAAATATCCAGACTTACGGAATCGTGTCCTGTAATAACGTTAACAACCACACAGCAATATCATGTTAGTGTCCAATATGTAAGGAATCAAACACTCTGTGTCGCGCTGCTTTAGCATAACAATCGATTTCAAGGTCAGGTGATGAAGCTGAATTTTAATAAAGTAAAATTCTGGAAACGTCCCCAGAACATTGTGTAAACGTTCCCAAAGAGTTTTGAAGAAGAAAAAAAAAACTTCCCAGAAGTTTTCACACGATGTTAGAATGTTCGGAAAACCGTGCAGTTTGAACGCTCAAGGAACCCAAACACGCAAGGTTCTAAGACTGCTCTGCTAACCTAAAACTGTCCAGAATCGTTTTCTCTTACAGCTACAGATGCACCGATACCACTTTTTGTCCAAACGTATTTGGGTTCTTCCATTAAGGTTCTTGCCGATACTGAGTACCGATACCAGTACCTGCCGTCGTCCCAGAGCTTCAAACGTGTGGGTGTCGGTGACAGAAGTGTGCGGATGCACTTCATCACATCAGATCACGACGCCCTCGGATATCAGCCCACTGTGTTTAACCGGAAGTTTAGCCTTCAGCTCTTCGGTAAGCGTCTCAATCGCGCTGTCGATTGTTAAACCCTTAAACCCTTGGTGGTGTTCCAATACTTCTGGCCCTCGAGAATCCCAGAAAACTGTTAGACTTTTGAACTTTTTCTCGGTCGGTGATTGAGGATGTTCCCGTTCCAGGCTTCGCCGTTTCCTCTCGGGCTCGTAGTGATGAATCCGTGTCTCGTCACCAGTAATGATTCCCTTTAAGAAACTTTCACCTTCCTCAGAGGATCGCTCCAAGTTTTGATGGCTGATATCCAAACTCTTGTGTTTCTGCTCCTCGGTGAGTTGTTTTAGCACCAGGTACACCCTCAGATCTATCCAAAAACTATTTTTCAGCTACTGGGGTGACAGGAGCCTTGAATAGAAAGCGCTGATAAAACCAACTGAAGATTTATTATAAGCGGAGTGCGGATCATGTAACATTAATAACTAATGTCAAAATTCCACCTTGAAACTTCAGGCCGTGCTGTCTGGGATTGGAGCCGCTACATATGAGCAATTTGCTACAGCACTGAAGCCTTTTCCCATGACTGGATTATAGATTTGCAGAGAATGCTCCGAGTTATAACACATGCACGTCCTTCACTACATTAGCGTGTTTGTGATGGTTCTCTCAGGAGCGCTCCGGCCCGAGGCTTGATGAGCATCGTGATGCACGTCCGGCACCGCCGACTCCCTGACGCAGCTCGAGCGAGGGCCTCGGGTGTGCTCGGGCGATCGATACCGAACACTGAAGACGTGCTAATTAGCATTGTAGTCTCGCAGGCTAACTCGGCCGGATGAGAGAGAGGGATGTAAAGAGGCCTGGCTGCAGTCGTCTGCCTTGGGGAAAGTCTTGACACGCTGTCTGGATCAGCGCTTCTCTCTTCTTTCAGCATGAGTACCGGATCCGAGTCCTTCCCTGAGTTACAGTATTTTACTGAAACACTGGAGTTTATGTCCGTATTAGCAATGTGGGTGAAGTTAAGGTGTAATTGAGACGTCTTTCTTTGTCTAATAGTGTTAACAAACTAAACCAGTCAGTGCTTGGACGTTTTGCTCTTTGAGATTTTACATACAAATATACAGTCCATATATTCAGTACAGGTCAGTTCCAGTGTTCTGGACGTGATATTTGGACTCGTATTGGTGAACAAAAAGCCTCAGAACATGGACGAGCTTGATATCAGTGAATTAATCTGCAAAACTTTTAGTGTAATCTTTTCAGATAAATAACAAAAAAAAATCATATTATCATTTACATCCTGAAAATATCTTGTATTTTATCAGCGTTATGGATCAGACATTAAACACATTAGACAGAGAGAGCAGAGACTTTCTAGACTAGGGTTGTTCCGATTCCGATACTGGTATCGGAAATGCTGCCGATACCACAAAAAAATCTGGCATTGGAATCGGCGAGTACTTGAGTCCACGTACCGATCCGATACCATTTTCCTAAACATAACCTATTTATGCCCGCTAGCTTTGCTAGCTTAGCTTACTTACAGAGTGTCACGACGTGCGCCCAAATTGATATCACACCTCGCTCACTAGTTAGGCGGCCTCCCCCCCTTTAGGTATGTGAAGGAGCAGGGCCGCAGAATCAGGCAACGGCCCATGAGCTATCGCCGCTAATGATCCCGGCGCTATAAAACACAGCAGGGAGTGTAGCTCGGGGTCTGACTGTTGGGAAGCTGGACTTTGCGAAGCGGTGGGCGTAGAGGCGTAGAGCCCGCCTTCGCATCCCTGCCGCCGAAGTGGAAAAGACCGTAGAGAGCCTTTAACCCTTTCCTTACCCATTTTTCTAAATAAATGACCCTTTTTCCTGTAAGACCTCGCCTCGTGTCCGTGTTTCATGGTGTCGCCCGTGCACTTAGGGTCGAACCCGTTACACAGGGCTAGAAAAAGAAATGCTATATATATATATATATATATATACACACACACACTGTACAGATACACACCCAGGTATCGGATCAGTACTCGGTATCGGCCGACACCCTGAGCCCATGTATCGGTATGGGGAGGGGAAAATGGTATCAGAACATCTCTATTCTAGACCATGTGAATTTGAAAGAGAACTGCAGAAAGCGTTACACTCGTTCATGAAAGAGACGCGAACAACCACAATCTACAAGTGTACAGTAGATTTGAAAATGTTTTTCAAACAAAAATTTTTTAAATAAATGATGTGGGATAAACTGGCATTGTGGATGGGCTTCAAAAGTGGAACGTCTGATCCTTGAAAATCGATGGATAACTACAGTCCTGACCTCGCTCCAAGACATTTCCACATGTTTGGGCCATTAAAGGAGTTCCTGGGAGGCCAGCGTTTCAGATGTGCCAGTCCAATCACGGTTCCTTGCTGGGATCAGTGCATTAGTGTAGCAGGAGATTACGGTATATAGAGAAATAAAGGGATTTTCTTTTTCATAACTGCGCAGTCAAAAGTCTTGGTTTGACTTGGACACCATTTCACTAAACAGCTAGAACCATGTAAGGAAAGAGTCTCAAGTATCGGTCAGAGATTAATCGGACAAACTGGTCACTGATTATTTTTCACGGAGTGTTTTACACCATACTGTACATTTCCGCACCCAGCATTAAGTGGTTCAAGTTGATCAAAAAGAAAAAAGAGAGCTATCTTGTTGGTTCTCTTTTTATGTTTATGACCTAACCCTGAGGGAAGAACTCAGCTAATTAAGCCTCTTTGTCCTCTGTGCAGAAACGCTTCCTTTAGCGTTTCTATTGTAGTGGCGTAATGAAGGAGCCTGAAACTGGATCGACCTCCCTCTCCGCTAATATCACACACTCTTGGCAGCAATCTCACATGCGTGTACAGTACTGGTAGTATGTCAAGAATATTAATAAGGATTTGTTGAGGATATGACACACTGCTTTGCGTTCCTTTGGGCTCAGTGTCTTATTGTCAGTTCCAATAGTTGGTTCTTCATTAAAAACTCAACAACAAAAAAAATTCACTCTGAACTTAGACTATAAAACTGTCGCGGTATGAAACTGAACACTTCTTCACTTCCTTGTGGATGTTCCTGTTTACCTCAACTATGATGTCAAACAGGATGTTTTGTTTTACAGATAAATGAGTCCTGGAGGAACTGGTGCATGATGTCGTAATGGGTTTCGAGCTTGTTCCCATGGACACGCTTTCCTTAAAGTTGGCATCGTCGGCAGTCAGGATCGAGCGCTTCTCCTTCTCATCGTTAGATGGCACGAATAACCATGCACAGGCCAACCGAGGATCCTGGGAACTCATTATCAGTGACTCGTATCATTTATTACAGCTCGGTAGACCCGAGACCATTGTGTATCAAAAAAAAAAAAGAAGTAACAAATGCTTGATGTTTATTTAGTGTTACGTGGAAGTTATGAGTTGATCATGTAATCTTTTCCATCGTAATGTTTCACCGACAGGAGATTGGACAAAAGATGCTTCAAGTAAACCTGAAAGTGTTCAAATTCAAATTTTATTTGTCACATACACAGTCATACAAGTGTTGTTGTTGGTCTTTCGGCTGCTCCCGGCAAGGGGTCGCCAAAGCAGAATATCCACTCCGTACAACAACTTGGCACAGGTTTTACCCCGGATGCCCTTCCTGACGCAACCCTCCCATTTTTTTTATCCGGGCTTGGGACCGGCACTGCATCCAGTGGCTGGGGTTTGGGCACTGGCTGGGAATCGAACCCGGGCCTTCCGCATGGCAGGCGAAACACCTACCACTGAGCCACCAGTGCCCCCGAAAGGAGAAAGACAAGTGTAATTGTTTATATTTTGTTGCTGAATACTTGGTTGAGTTATTGTTTTCTAACAGGTGTACACAAATCCTGTACTTGTGTAAAGGTAGAGATTCCCTACGCAAAGTGAACGTACCTGTTTAAGTCCCTCATAGCCATTTACACAAGAACAAAATCTCTCTCCCTCTCAATTGTGAATATACAATTTTCCTCACTGATTTCAAACACCTGTTGCATTGTTAGGTGTGTCTCAAAGGAAAGGTAAGTAACGCATTTACGCATAATAATAGTCAGCAGATGGCGACATCAAAAGCGTAGTTAAGTAAAAGTACAGATATTTGTCGTACTTTTGAGTGGAGTAAAAGTGAAAAGTATCCCCTAATAAAACTACTCAAGTAAAGTATAGGTACATGAAATATGTACTCAAACGAAGTTGACATACTCGATTACCTCCAACCCCGGGTCTCCAGGGTCAGCACTTTGTAACAGTCATATGTAAAAAAAAAAAAAAGTTTTTTTGTGTTACTAACTTCAGGTGACAAAAAATGAGAGGTAACTCGGTTTGTGGCTTACTACAACATTAAGCGTCACTTTAATTGGATAAAAACTACAGAAAGTCCCTGATGACCAAACTTACAATATTTTGACTTAAAGCACCAGGAACCATATGACGAGTTTAGAATTTTGATCTTTTCCCAGACTGATGATATGCAATGTGACATGATGCTGGGTGGCTCCAGAGAGAAACAGCTCCCAGTCATCCCCAAGATGACCAGCGTAAACAACTGATACTCTTGAATGTACAGTGTTAGTGACATTTTCATATTGGATATGATTTTATTATAAAGTAGGCTTTGATTTAGATGATTTTGCCTAGCTGTATTCTAATATAAATTTTTTCAAGGTCTAAGCTATGATGTTTGGTACCTTGGGTATTTATATACTACATATATACTACATGCATTCTCGACTTAGATATTTTCAACATATGATGGGTTACCACTTAGTAAGACAGGGACCACTAGTACATGTTTGGTGTGAAAAACTATTTCCCCACTTCCTGATTTCTTATTCTTTTGCATGTTTGTCACACTTAAATGTTTCTGCTCATCAAAAACCGTTAACTATTAGTCAAAGATAACATAATTGAACACAAAATGCAGTCTTTAAATGAAGGTTTACGTTATTAAGGGAGAAAAAAAACTCCAAATCTACATGGCCCTGTGTGAAAAAGTGATTGCCCCCCTTGTTAAAAAATAACTTACCTGTGGTTTATCACACCTGAGTTCAATTTCTGTAGTCACCCCCAGGCCTGATTACTGCCACACCTGTTTCAATCAAGAAATCACTTAAATAGGAGCTACCTGACACAGAGAAGTAGACCAAAAGCACCTCAAAAGCTAAACATCATGCCAAGATCCAAAGAAATTCAGGAACAAATGAGAACAAAAGTAATTGAGATCTATCAGTCTGGTAAAGGTTATAAAGCCATTTCTAAAGCTTTGGGACTCCAGCGAACCACAGTGAGAGCCATTATCCACAAATGGCAAAAACATGGAACAGTGGTGAACCTTCCCAGGAGTGGCCGGCCGACCAAAATTACCCCAAGAGCGCAGAGACGACTCATCCGAGAGGCCACAAAAGACCCCAGGACAACATCTAAAGAACTGCAGGCCTCACTTGCCTCAATTAAGGTCAGTGTTCACGACTCCACCATAAGAAAGAGACTGGGCAAAAACGGCCTGCATGGCAGATTTCCAAGGCGCAAACCACTTTTAAGCAAAAAGAACATTAAGGCTCGTCTCAATTTTGCTAAAAAACATCTCAATGATTGCCAAGACTTTTGGGAAAATACCTTGTGGACCGACGAGACAAATGTTGAACTTTTTGGAAGGTGCGTGTCCCGTTACATCTGGCGTAAAAGTAACACAGCATTTCAGAAAAAGAACATCATGCTGTTGTTGTTGGTCTTTCGGCTGCTCCCGACAAGGGGTCGCCACAGCGGAATATCCAGTCTGCACCGGCCATCTGTTCGTCAACTCAAGCTGAAGCGATCTTGGGTGCTGCAGCAGGACAATGACCCAAAACACACCAGCAAATCCACCTCTGAATGGCTGAAGAAAAACAAAATGAAGACTTTGGAGTGGCCTAGTCAAAGTCCTGACCTGAATCCTATTGAGATGTTGTGGCATGACCTTAAAAAGGCGGTTCATGCTAGAAAACCCTCAAATAAAGCTGAATTACAACAATTCTGCAAAGATGAGTGGGCCAAAATTCCTCCAGAGCGCTGTAAAAGACTCGGTGCAAGTTATCGCAAACGCTTGATTGCAGTTATTGCTGCTAAGGGTGGCCCAACCAGTTATTAGGTTCAGGGGGCAATTACTTTTTCACACAGGGCCATGTAGGTTTGGATTTTTTTTCTCCCTAAATAATAAAACCCCTCATTTAAAACCTGCATCTTTGTGTTTACTTGTGTTATCTTTGACTAATAGTTAAATGTGTTTGATGATCAGAAACATTTTGTGTGACAAACATGCAAAAGAATAAGAAATCAGGAGGGGGGGCAAATAGTTTTTCACACTGTATGTATTGTCACATGTTAAAATGAAAATAGTTAAATATGAGACCTTTAATACCTAAAAATCGCCAGTGTTGGTAAACTGCTAAGGAATAAAGCACTTCACGATATGCTGGTGTAAAAACGTTAGAGGAAAATAAGCTCTTGTGTACATCACGCCAGTTGATTGTGTTGATGTGGTGTTATACTGTACTAGGGTCAGTGTCACATAAGGGGCGTGGCTTAACATTTGAAAGGTGAAAAGGTTTAAAGGTGAACCTTACATTAGAGGACATGTATGATAATACATTAAAGGATCTAACATTTAACCTTCCTATGCTAAGTCCATACGCTACCCTCACTTAGCATTATAGCGAAGTTTCTCTGAGCTGATTGTAGGTGACCTAGATGTGGTGATTATGTGTGTGTGTGTGTGTGTGTGTGTGTGTGTGTGTCAGAGTGTGAGGGAAAAAAAAGGCGAAGTTTTGTGTGATGTGCTCTTATGTAATCTGTAATCACACACACACACACACACACACACACACACTACTACTTCTACTGCTGTTGCTGTGGGAGTGAAGCTTTAGTATTCCAGGCAGAAGGGGACATCCTGTTCATAACTCTCTCTCTCAGACACACACACACATACACACACACATGCACACAGCTGCAGTGATGCTTGTGTTAGATCTGAACGTGAGTTCCGGTGTTGTGACAACAGTGACCCCCTAGTATCATCTTTACAATGCGAGTTAGCACTGAGCCGCGTTCTCCTCTAGCATTAGCCTCTCAGCATAACATCTGCTTATTTAATACCTTATTAAACACTGAGATTATATGTTAACTGCAATGCTAACACCTTTGTATAACGCTGGATATATGAGACATTTTATAGAGTTGCTAGAAATCTTTTGGAAAAAAATGGCTAGCTAATAGCAAGCTAGTTCAACGTAAGTAGTTATTGAGCCTGCGTAAGTTTAACTACGGCACTGATGATGTCACATTTAATACGAAATCATATAATACTTTATTTTAGAGTGAGATTAGCTAACTGTATAGTCAGCTATTGTTTATGTGTGTTTAGCTTCTGGACTGACAGAAGCTACTGAAGCGCTAGCTAGCTAGCATGTTCATCTTTCCGGAGATTTTTTTTTCTAGTTTAATATTTTTGGACATTTCGCTTTGTAGAGCATCGCACGAGTATGTTAGTGTTTCACCCAGATGAGGATGGGTTCCCTGTTGAGTCTGGTTCCTCTCAAGGTTTCTTCCTATTACCGTCTCAGGGAGTTTTTCCTTGCCACTGTCGCCCTCGGGCTTGCTCACCAGGGACTATCTGAACATTCTGATTCATACACATTCACATTCCATACAAACTTAAATAATTCTTTTGATTGTGTAAAACTGTTTTGAGACAATGTCAATTGTTAAAAGCGCTATAAATTAACATTTAAAGAGACTCTATTTAGTAACCAATCAGCTTTAAATCATATCACTGATGATAAGTCGGTGTGATTGTTTTTAATACACATCATGCTGAGTTTAAATCAATGATTTATTTACATTGCAAACGATTCAAGTAACATTTTACGTATATGTCACTTTATATCAATGACTTAAAAGAAAATGATTGACAGAAAGTAGCTATTTTACTAGGAGAAAAGTAATGTCGCCATATAAAAGCCATGCAGTGCAGCTGCGGTGGCTGAGCTGCAGTACTAGGTCCGGCATGCGTTTAGGGGTCTGTTTTTAGCTTCTCTGAGTTTTTCAACCTGAGTTTTTACGCGCGTGGCAAACGAGCCTATGCAGGGTGGATGAGAATATTTGTAACAACATTTAAAATAATAAATATGAGAATATTCAAATCAATAATAAATGTCAATATATATTTATTTACTTCATGATTTACATATTTTATAGCCACCAGATAGATAGATAACTTTTTTTTACCTTGTAAATTTGTATATTTGTACATTAATCCCAATTTTTTATATTCTACATTTTTCTTTGTGCAAGTTTTCTTTTACTTGCAGTAAAATCTGCCTATTCTGTCTCATCTTTCCATTTTTAGGTCACGAACAGTCATATAAGATTTTCACTGTACATTATAATGTGTATGTGCCAGGGGTAGCTCAGTGGTTAAGGCATTGGACTACGGTTTGGAAGATCCAAGGCTTCAAACCCCACAACCACCAAGTTGCCACTGTTGGGCCCTTGAGCCTCAACTTAACCCTCAACTGCTCAGATGTATAATGAGATTTAAAAATAATAATAACTAAAAATGTAAGTCGCTCTGGATAAGTGCGTCTGCCAAATGCCTAAATGTAAATGTATGGTTGTGTACGTAAGTAATATTTCAATTTGAGAAGAAAACATGAAATAAAACATTTAAGTAACAATTAAACAAATTGCCTTTACATATTTGTTTACATTTAAAAACTTTTATATAATAAATTCTCCTTTACATTATTTATATAATGGCTTATTTATTTATTTATTTATTTTATTTTATGATTTATTTTATGATTTATAACTTTCATGGCCACTAGTAATAAAATAGTAAGTAAATCATGACATACATTGTGAATTTCTTTAAACTTTTGATATAAACAAGTGATGAAATCAAACACGAATATCAATTAAACAAATTACATTTCAAAATCAGATGTCAATTTAGGCCAAAATGTTATTTAAGAAAATTTGATAAATGAATTAATACAATTTCCTTTATTTATTTATTTAATGTCATATTCCACCCTCCACCCTCGTCAGATGCATTACGTCTTAAAAAGCAAGAATTTTACAATTAGAAAATTGTGAAATCTAAATTCATTACAACTTCACCAGGTGGCTGAGTTTCAGGAATGTTCTGCTTCAAATGGTAGTTTGATCAATTTAAATATTTATCACTTTAATTAAGGTAAATATTCATAAAAAAAATTGTTATTTATATGTCTTTTGGATGGTCCTGTCAGGGAATATCTGACGTATTCACTGCTTTCTATTTCTATGCATCTTACAGCTAAAATGAGTGAGTAATGGAGGGTTGATGGATCTCCAGTAATAGATTAAAAGTACAGCGTCTGTCATAATGAAAACGAAAGATGTCAGAAAAAAAAGAAATCACCTGGCTGCTGGGAAAAGGGAATTGAATCAGTAGCGGCTTTAATTTAAATCCGTGGGCTGTGGCCTAAACGACAGTGAGTAATTTAAAGGAAAAAGCAAGACATTAATCAGTCAGTAATCTTGATCAGGGGAAACCGAGTGGCTATTACCTGATGATGAATTTCCTCTGTTCAAATTGTGTCACTTTTTTTAACGGTTTTATTGTAATGAGGCAGTGAAAGGGGGAAAAGGAGGAGAGAGAGAGAGAGAGAGAGAGAGAGAGGAATGGCTGGAGATGATGTGTGTCTATAAAATGACAAAAAGGAGATAAAAGTCAAGTGAACGAAGGGAAGATGAGAGATTGATGGACAGATGTGAGTAGATGATTCACTGAAGATTAAAGGATTGTGTGTCTAATTCAGACTGTCATAAAAAGAAAAGAAAAATGATAGCAGCACTAGCTAATGAGCTTCTAGTTCAGGAAAACGGCTGCAGTGACGCTGCTGGAATCCGAAAGCGATCAGAGGTCAGGATGTGTGCGGAAAAAGAAAGACAAGACAGAAAGAGAGGATTTGTTCCCCCTGGGGTTTGTCTTTTATTCATCAGAACTTGATGCATCCAAGTTGAGGATCATTCTGTTTTTTGGCACCTTTTAGAGTTCATTGGAAACAACACACTGAAATTATTTAAAAGAAAAAAAAAAGGGCTAAGGCTGTGTGATTTTCAAAAATGAAATATGTACATTTACATAGAAAGAATAAACAACTGGGGAAAAAAGAAAGAACGTAAAAGCAGTCAAAGATCGTTGTAGTTTGATTGTTTACCAAAAAAGCTTTGTAATGAGTCAAATGAAAAAGAAGAAAAAAAGTACACTAATGTTTTTAGCATTGCTTTATCCCCTGTTATAATTATTGTTATCCTTTAAAACGTCTCAAGAGCAGATTTTCTGTAAATTTACAGCATGCATTTAATTTCTGTATTATTCATGAGTTACGTAGCTTCACGTCTCGGGACGTTTCGTTGTTCATTGTGTCGCTTGCTTTTTCTTTTCTTTCTTTTTTTTTTTCTTTCCTCGCAAGGACTAAGTGTTCGGCATCCTCATCTTTTTTTTCTCGCCCTCTCCTCCTTTTTTTTTTTTTTTTTCATCCTCCATCTTGGCAGTGGATCCTGGAGTCCATGAGTCGACCTCTGACCTTTGCCCATCAGCGTCTCGCTCCTGTGCTGAAGGCGGGAGGAGTGAAAAAAAAAAAAAAAAAGAAAGAAAGCGGACAGGGATGGAGCAAAAGATGAGAAGGTTTCTTTTTAAAAGAATAGATTTTGCATTGAAAGTCGAAAGTGTCTCTTTGTTCCAGCAGCTTTGTGGTGGAAAGTCTTGGCGTTGGTTCCCCCCCCCCCCCCCCCTTTCTGTTCATGTCACTCGGTTTCTTCATCAATCGCCAGTTTTGCACTTTGTGTGTGTGTGTGTGTGTGTGTGTGTGTTCGTGTCCACTTTAGTTGAATAATGTATTTTTTTTGCACTTCAGAAAAGTCTTTAAATAAGTTAGAAAATTAATACATTATATTAGTATATAATGTAGAGCTTTGTTTGCAGTCTGGGCTATTCCTTACTGAAATCCCTACTGCGTATATGTTTCACAGTTTTTATTATAAAACATAATTGCAAACGATCAAATTAATACGTACAACTGGAAAAGAAAGTACAAGCATTAGTTTTTACTCTGGGCCTTGTTTCAATACTGCACTGTAACACGCCCTTATCGACTTCTTTTCACGTTTCTTTTCCCCTTCGTTTAAATTCTGGTGCCGTCTTATTATTAAGTAAAGTTATTTAATTACTTCACCTTGCACTGACAGCTAACAAAACCGTTTTACTCTGTTGCTAGTGAATTCACAAGACGTTATCACCCTTCGGACAAAAAAAAAAAAAAAAAAAATTACGCCAAGGTTGAGCGTTTTCCTCAACTGCAAGTCGCGACTCTCCTAAGGGAACGTCGACAAGGGCGTGTTAAGAATGGTAATAAAATTCAGGGCCAGCGTGCGGAATAACGCACCTATAATCACACATCCGAGCTGGTTTTATCTAAGATAAATAAAATGTCTGGGAAAAAAAATATCATGCAAACATGACAGACTGAGAAAAAGAACAGGAAATAAACCCAGCTCTTGCTAATCATAAGAACTCACGATACACGGAAAACTTAAGGGCTCTGATCTTTCTGCCCCCTAGTGGTGTTCATTTCATCACGGACGGGGTTCCTCATACCGGCGTCGTGCGTCGGTTGGCTGAGTTTCCGTCCTTCGCGTCCTTCTGGATGCAGTTGTGGACCTGGAGGAAGTCCCTGTCTGAGTTGTAGGTGGCCGTCGGGGTGCCGTGGCCCCCCTTTAGCGCGTACATGGAGATCTCGGTGGAGGGCAGGGTGCCGAAGCCTTTCAGACCGACAGGGGAGCCTTCGCGTGACTGCGAGCGCTCAGTCGAGCGCGACGAGGAGCGCGACTGAGAATTCGAGCGTGAGCGGCGCCGGTAGCGATAGCGATAGCTTGGGATTCGTGTGATGGCTGAGCCGTGGAGGTAATCGGCGGCCCTCACGCCCGATCTTAACTCTCGGTGCCGGTCGATGAACATGTGCACAGCCAGGACTCCCACCATCTCAGCCATGATGAAGGACAGCGCGCCGAAGTAGAAGCTCCAGCCGTATGAGTAGCTGTTCTTCTTCGAGTCGCTCTTGGTGGGGTCGCCTGCGTTCGCTGATATGTACACGATCATGCCGATGATGTTACTGAGACCTGCCGGAGACACAAAGATCAACTCGTACAGTATATTACTGACAGTTACTAATGACACCTCTAATCGTGTTCTGCCTTCTATTTTCTGTCCCCCTAATTAAAACAAATATTCATTTGTATTATTTAAAAAAAAAATATTCAACGGCTCATTGTCCAGGTTAATCTTGCTAATCGGAAAAGCTACGAAGAGCTAGTCAGTTTTGGAAAATATTGCTATGCTAGGAATAACCGCTAACCACATGGTCCATTGCATTTAAATATACACTTAACGTTCCTTTAACTATATTCCTGACTCTTGCTAATCACAATTCTAAGCTAGCAGGCGCCTCTAAACTAATTCGTATTATTTATTTTTTTATTAGAAATGACTCAACAAGGACTTATTGTCCAGGTCAATGTTGCTAATCAGGATTGTTATGAAGAGCTAGTTAGTTAATAAGCATGTGAATGCTATGCTAGGGATAACCACTAACAACTAGGATCCAACATTATGCTCTAAACTTCAACTACATTCGATAGTTTTTTGTGAATCAACAATCCTTATAAGCCAAAGTGAGCTGCTAGTTTTAAGATAATCTGATTAGACATTCATTTTTGACAGTAATATTCCGTTGAATTGTACGCGCACAATTTGTGTGTGTATGCGCGTGTGTGTTAGCGGCTGCATTAAACTAGCCGTTTGCCTTATCCGTAGGTGATATGAGGTAACGGTGACCCGCACAGTGCTGCGTTCTGTCACACACCTGTCTGTGAGTCAAACTGAAGCGATAGATCATTGGGAAAGTGTGTCAGGGACATCGTATTTATAGAGTGTGAATCCCAAACGGCCTCTTTTTAGCCTAGCAACAGGATCAGAGGCAGGAAAAGAGAGGGAGCCGAGTACTGTTACTTCTCTTGTCTCAGATCATTTCCTTGTCATAATTATTATCGGAGGTGATTTCCCTCTTATCGATTGCTGGACTATTATCAAGTGCGGACTGACGTAGAGTATGAATGGGTGGGCGGGTAAAAGTTATAATCTCACGTTCATCTCATTACTCAAACATATATATGTGGAATTCTGTACTTCGATTAATCAGACGGTGCCGATTAATTTTCTATGGCAGCATGCGTTTGTTCTATACATTCCTGTTTCTATAGCAACCACTCTTTCATTGGGACATGTAAGGTAATGCTCCACACGGTCGAAGCCTATTTAGCATCTTTAGCTCGCATTCTCAGCATGTGTCGCTGCTGAGAACAGGAGCTATCTAATTCCGTCGACGTTCCACAAGATTAAATTAAGTGATGAAACTTTAACAAGTTAAAATTGTTAATGTTGAGTAATGGCTGTGATATTAAAGAAACAAACACCACAGACACTAACAGACCACGCTGTTATTGGAAAATAATCAACTCCAGCCAGGTAATCATGACTTAGCTTTTATTAACCATCAAATAGTTGATTATTTTTCTCCTAACGTCACAATAAGGTGTGTTTTACTCCGTATACCTTTCTGACCGACCTGCCACTGTATCAAGTACTGGCCCGTCTAAAACATAAAAAAGACACTAAAGGAAAATTTTGTCTGATACTTTTTGCCTTAACTAAGAATATGGTGTTAATTCGAGGGGGAATTAATGTGCACAGATATGCCAGCTCTTGCATAAGAATATAACATTTTAAAGTTGCATTTGGATATTGTTAGTAAATATGGCTGTTATTAATTATTTGCTCAAACTGTCAAATTCAAATATAAAAATTTGGTTAAAATTATTAAGTCAGATTGAATAGTTTGACAGCAAAATGAGATAAACAAAATCTTTGGACTTTCACTTGTTTTTGCCGAATTGTTTTCCTCAAGGTCGTCTGTTTCAAACCGTTTAATCGTTTAAGACTGCTATAGAGGTTTAACTTTCACGATGTGGGCTTTCAGCATTTCAGATTAAAAGCCGACATACAGCATCATTCATCGCTTCTTTCTGTCATGTGATCAGCAAAACTATGAGATGTGCAAAACAGTTGCTGTATTTAGTGAACTAAATGCATTTAATAATTTTTTGAAGAATGTTGAAGCAAAGTAAAGGGACATTTATACTCTGTTACAGTTACCCCAGCATTAATGGTCTACAGGTTTGAAATATTTTTGTACTTTTTTAAAAGAAAAAAAAACTAACCTAGGTTTTCTAAAGGCTGCACAAATCTCATTTTGCTGTTAAACTGTTTAAATATCTACTTATTTGGACCTACTGTATATAGACAGTTTTAGTGTTAATTCGGCACTGAAACCCATAACCTCCAAACATTTAGGCGGTAATATTGTGATCTTAACCTAAAGCAAGCTTTTTCTCTAAAGTTATAACATTTTGCACTGGCTCTCGTTACCTGCCGAGACAAAAAGGATCCCAGAGCTGAGGATGATGTTGTGACGAGCCTTGTAGAACTCGCTAGCTGCTATACACAGGCCTCCCATGAACAGCAGGATCACACTGAGGATGGGGAAGATGCTGGACGCCCTCACGGCACCTGCAGGGTGGGACAGAGAGATGATCGATCACGCTGATATCTCCTGAACGTGTTGTTTCAGAATGTCAAATATGAAAAAGAGAGTGAGTGTGTGTGTGTGTGTGGGGGGGGGCAATGAGTGCCCCATCAGCATGTAAATAATCATCTAAACGTGAAGCAGAGCGTCCTAAATCTGCATGTAAAAACAAGCACACGTATATACACGAGTGTCAGCTCCACTCTTGTATAACTGGAACTCTAGCAGGATTTTACATAGTAGGGGTAGTAGTAATGTCGTGTGCAAATCTGTGTCATCCAGAATGATGTCCTAGCATGCTGGCGTGTCCTGATCGCTTCCTGCTGCTTCTTCTACTTCCACTTCGCAGGCTCCTTACAGCGAAAAACTAAATGAGCTTTCACTCAAGGTGATGAACGGCATTTTAATACCCCGCTGTCTTTTTCCTCTCTCTACCTCAATCCTGTCTGCTTTTATTTTTCTGGCTCAGGGAAACATGGCGTACGTTACTGCAGCGTTATTTCTGTCGAGTTCAACTTTGCTGAGGAGCATCTGCATTATTGACCAGCAACTGCTTTGGATGCATTCATGACTCAACTTAAATTGTACAAATCACAGAATGGATCTGATCCAAATCCTCCTGTAACCCAACCTCTAACCCCTTACCCATTCGATGCTACAGTACACTTGTTCTTTTCCTACAGTAGGAGGAGCTGGATTAGGAGTACACTTACTGGACTCAAGGGGCACTTATATCCACAATCCTCTATAGGCATCAAGAACAGACTACACGACATGAAAGCACCAGGAATATAGTTATTTCAGTTTAAAAAAATATTCTGCCAGAACTGGTTGCTGATCAGATGGTCATAGGTTCAAGCCCATGAACTGAATCTCTACCTCAAACAAGGCCATTAAGTTTTGAGTTTACACTCAAAAACACACTTGTATACAATTACAATGGCACTGGTCTAGGGTCTCGGGTTCGATCGTGAGTCTCAAATGCTGTCAGAGTGTCCGTGGGCTTCGTCTCTAGTAGTTCACTTCACTCCATTTCACACGTGCATGCAAGTAGATTGTAGATTGTAAACCCGTTGGCGTGAACAGTGTGTGTACATTCTCGTTTCATGTCCAGCGTTCCCAGGATAGGAAATTCCTACTGTGCATGAATTGCATTTACTGTAGATAACCAAACCAAAAATGAAGTACTCCCTACTGTACATACTGTATGTTCTTGCCTTATCAATACATTATCAATCCTTCTGCCTCATTTTTCCCTTCTGGTTCAGGATTCTGTCCATCTGATTCAATGTACCGTACAGTTCACTCCCAATGATCCTTGAACAGTAAACACTGCTTCCGTCCTGCCCTCAGTTCTGCTTTCACCTGGGGGGGTATTGACATAGCCGGTCACGGCACATTACCTTTGAGAGGTCACACAAGACAACCTCATTTATCACTATCATTTATCACTGTCCTCCACACACACACACCATAAAAACTGGACTTTTAACCAGAATTTATTTAGGTGAAGGGTGCCAAAACTTTTATACAGTACCAGATTTGCTTCAAAGATCTCGTTTTAGCTCTCGCTGCACCACTGTATTGTCGCCCTCAATACATTATTACATTTTAATGCTAATAGAATACGTGACATGATGATATTGCACGAGCACGTCGACCATGTGACCAAACGTGAGCACACGTGTGAACGCCGCACACACTCTCGCTTCTCCATGAAGTCATCACCGTCGCAGCAAAACGTCCTTTCACTCTCCAAAATCTCAGAAATCTGCATCTCTTGGATCTTACCCCCTCCACACACACACACACACACACACACACACACACACTCCGTCTCGCCTCCCGTATACCTGAGTGAGCTGCTCTCCTAATGAAATTCACACACCTGAGACCTGAGCTTTTTTTCCCTCCTCTCACTTTTCTCTCTCAGCTATTTCTTTAAAAAAAAATTATTGAAAAAAAAAGAAAAGTGTGCTCGGCAGCATTCTTCCACAGGCTAGTCTGAGGACTGGGGCAGAGTTTAAAAAGTCGGAGTGATAAATGAGACTCGGGGGTGCTGTTAGTGTGGCAGGATCAAAAAGAAAGGAGAACACGACGTGCAGTGAAAGGATAAAGAAATGAAATGGAAAGAGACGGGATACGCCTGAGAGACGGATCTCAACATATTACACCAGAGCGGATTTTCAGAGATGCGTACCGTTCCTGCGTCCTCTCGCTCTGTCCCCGAACCCGGACCTCGTACCCTCGTCCTCTACTAATGACTGACGAATAAGGAGGTTCATTTCCCTTTTTTCCCCGTTCGAAAGATTAACAAGAAGGAGAGAAAGAAGGCTGATCTTTATGGAGGTTGTGAGGCGTGTTATTAGCAAGAAGGTCACAGATTTGATTTGGGTCAAGGTCAGGCGTGCTAGCGCAGACCCTGAGGGGGACTAGCGAAGCAGCAGAGACGCGTTTTACTGCATTTACTGTTTTTTTTCTTCTTTTTTTAAAGGCTGCTGCAGATCCCTGTGACACGCACCGCTCAGCTAGACACGGACGCTATTAAGCAGTTCTGTGTTTCAATCCATCAAATTAGGCCATATTTATTTATTTGTTAAAAAATATCTTGCCCATATTTATTTCACGTTGTAACCCATTCTAAATGATGCAGTGATTAATACGTTTGCTTCAGGTATGAACGAATATACTGAGGATCTTCTCCTTTCTTAAACAACTACGGTAGAGGTTCAGTGGATCCAGTGCTGGTGTAAAAGATGTGACTGTATTTCAGAACGGGGCCAAATTATTGTCCTGCATCAAGCAAAGACAACAACTAAGGAGATTCGTGACATGAACAGAATTGGGTTAAGAAATGTCCAAAGCATTGTTAAACGTTTGAAGGACAGCGTCATCAACAGAGGTCATTTAAACGCTTGCTGAAGATGCTGGTGAGTCTCGTCAGAAAACATTTACATTTAAGGCATTTGGCACACATGTGACGCCTTATTCATGCGACTTGCATTTTTATTTCATTATACATCTAAGCAGTTGAGGGTTAATGGCACCTTGGTGGTGCTGGGACCTTCCGATCAGTAAGCCAACACCTTACCTACTACGCTACCCGTGATAGGCTTCAGTTTGCTAGGGAGCATAAAGATTGGACTTTGGAGCAATTTAAAAAAGTCAAATGGTCCGGCTGAGCCTATTCCAGAGCGATACAGTACATGTAGGTGCGTCAGGGTAAGAAGGGGAGCGCATGAAGCGATCATGCATAGTGTCCAGTGTACAAGCCTCTGGGGACAGTGTTATGACCTGGAGCTGCTTCGGTTACTCACGTCTAGGCTCAGCAACGTTATGCGGCAACAAAATTAAGTCAGCTGACGACCTGAATGTACTGAATCACCAGGTTATCACATCTATGGAGACTCATATTATAAAAGAGTGGTTCTGAGGAATCTTTTGACCTGACCTGAGACTGTATGTATTTGGGGATGTGCTTGAGAAGACAGAGCTGGCACTGGAGACTCCTTCCATAAATGAAGGAAATGAATGAAACCATTAATGTAAAGCGTCCACTGTACACATCCCTGCCAAGGAGCTGTTGCTATAGAAACTATAATGTATTAGTACAGGCGGCGTGGTGGTGTAGTGGTTAGCACTGTCGCCTTGCACCTCCAGGGTCTGGGTTCGGTTCCCCGGCCAGGCTCGATTCCCGTCTCTGTGTGCATGGAGTTTGCATGTTCTCCCCGTGCTTGGTGGGTTTCCTCCGGGTACTCCGGTTTCCTCCCACAGTCCAAAGACATGCAGGTTAGGCTAATTGGCGTTCCCCAATTGCCCGTAGTGTGTGATTGGGTGTGTGAGTGTGTGTATGTGTGTGTGCCCTGCGATGGATTGGCACCCTGTCCAGGGTGTACCCCGCCTAGTGCCCGAAGTCTCCTGGGATAGGCTCCAGGTCCCCCGCGACCCTGAACACAGGATTAAGCGGTATAGAAAATGAATGAATGTATTAGTACATTAACATAAACCTGTGATTTGTAGCTGCTGTTAGAGAGACGATTCATCAACACCTGATCGTCAAGGTATACAGTAAGTTGTGTTTGCTCACACACACCCTTCTGTATGAATAGAGCATCGTTCTTGAGCTCTTGAGCACAACAGCATCCTGAAAGAAAATTAGCAGTCAGGGTCCCGTCACGCTCAGCGTCAAAGCCGTGCTAATCCGACGCTGTGGCTCACACGATCATCAGTTAAACCGGACAAACAATTATAAATCCGAAGAAGCAAACACACACACACACACACACACACGCATGAATTACACACTCACACACTTATACAATGTGCTTAGTCTGCATGACACCCAAATATCAGGAGCATTTTGTAAGTTAGCACATGCTAGCGCTCGCAGTGAAGATGCGCTCCTGTCAGGTTAGCTCAGCTGAAAGTGAAAAGCGTCGAGTACAGGCACTATGAGCTGAGATTTCTCCAAATCAAAGCTATATCAGGATGTTTTTCTGATCTGAGGTTAAGATTCGCTAAGCTTTTACTTCAGCATTTAGCACCGTGATTAGCGCTAACACTGACAATAACGCGGCTAATGGAACATCTGTGCAGGAAATAAATTTCACTCCATCCACGGCTGATAAAAATAAACAAGTCAATAAACTGGTGTAGTTTAACGTTTCCTCACACTGATGATTAACTGAACTGAAGTTACTGATTAAATTAACCATAAAAATATAGAAACATCTGGAAAGAGGAATCGAAACATCTGTATTTAATACCGTCTGTAGCATCCCATCTCTCTCTCTCTCTCTCTGTTTCCATATCTATCTATCTATCTATCTATCTATCTATCTATCTATCTATCTATCTATCTATCTATCTATCTATCGCTTTTCTTAATTTCTCTTATCTTTATACTGTATCTCCCCATCTCTCTCTCTCTCTCACCAGTTTTCTTTTTCTCTTCTCCATCCATCCCTCTCTCATTTCTACTCAAATTCTTTCTTCTACTACACCCCCTCCTCTCTCTCTCTCTCTCTCTCTCTCTCTCTCTCTCTCTCACACACACACACACACACGCACACACACACACACACACAGCCCCAGCATGGCTACTACGAACTCTATTGATTTTGCCATGTAGCACTGTGCGTGTGTCTGTGTGTGTGTGTGTGTGTGTGTGTGTGTGTGAGAGAGGAGGGGGATAGTTAGATACACAATGCATCTAATGATCAAACTCCAGATGACACACACACACACACACAGACACACACACACTTTGCGAACCAGTTCATATTTTAATTCTTACAATAAAATTATAATAAATAAATACATGAATAAATAATAACACACATACTGATTATGATTATGTCTTTCTGCTGGAGGAGAAATGATATGCCTTAAACTCCTCCTCTTTTTTTTCATCCATTTCTGCCTGTTTTCATTATCCTCTTCCTTTTGTTGCCTTTTCTACAAAGCCTGCTTTCGTCTTTTATTATTATGTGTATCATGTAAATTTGCATACTTATTAAAAGCACCCAAGAGTCAAAAAAGAAAATAACTTCTTTATGTACTGTTTAGGGAATGCCGGAGAGAAACGAGTGTATAGAATTTCATAAACGGATCATCTTTTATTTTTATTCTATATATTTTTTACAAATCTGAGAGAATGACAGACTTCAGTTACTCAGGTCTAGGCTTCGGTTTAATGTGTTTCATTTCTACTTGGTGTGATTCATAAGGTGTGTGAAAGAAAATGACATATATGAGCGATTAGTGACATAGTGAAGTGGATGGAGCTTAAAAGAGTCAAAGGCTACTTTCACATCAACAGACTGAAGTGACTCAATTCTGAATTTTTGCCCTCAAGTGACAAACATCTGATTTTGAAACAGTACTATGCGCAGTGAGAGGTTACTGGAAATATTGCTAATTTTAAGCCATTATAAAAGTTTAGATAATAGAACATCGAATCTGATTGGTCAAAAGTTGTTGCATTTACAGTAGGAAGAATGTTAATGCATCACTGTTTCTATAGCAACAGCTCCTTCACAGGAACATGCTCCATATGATCCAAGTCTACTAATAAACTGATTCTAATGGATTCTACTGTATATATACTGTACTGCATTGACATCCATATATGAACATTTCCTATTTACCATGATATCTTCTGGACGTTCCCAATCATTGTTTGCACAGCACAGACATACTTTACACTATATATATATATATATATATATATATATATATATATATATATATATATATATATATATATAATTATTATTATTATTTATATATATCAGGGTTTGACATTGGCACACGCCCACCTGCCAAATGCGGGTAAAATTCGGCTGTGGCGAGTAATAACTTTAGTCCCACTAGCCACTTTGGCAGGTAGTTTATTCTTTGACAATATATTTTGGTTGTAGTTTTCTCTAAAGTCACCCGATATAATAAACGCATTGCAACGTAATATTACGGGCATAAAACGTGCATGAATATAATGAGGACATTTAATACCTCTCTCTATACGTTCACACATGCATTGCGCGCACACACACACACACACACACACACACACACACACACACATTTATACTTCCTGTTTGGTGTGTGTGTATCATTTCCTTAAAGGGCTATTGCTTCTCAACAGGATGAGAATGTTTGCCCCTTTCGCAGGTTATTTACTGATTATATATAAAAAAGTAATCACTATTAAAATCTATTTAGATTTCATGTTGAATGATAGAAAATTCATCAATTGATTGAATTACCTCACACTATAAAGAGTCAACACTACAAGATAGACCAGAGTCCATTGTCCTAACTCAGAATTCTGATATAATAATACATAATGAATAATAATACCTGTAATAGTACACAACACACTAACATGATAAATGTTCTGAGTTGCTGTATTGTTAATATCAGAATGAGTTCAGTTGTACTGAATCTGTTATTTTTCAATGTCATGTGGTAAGAGGCTTGAATTTAAGGTCAATAAGCAGAATATACTGTTCATGTTTACATGTTTTTATATTGGGATCTTAACAGTACTGAATACTTGACTACTACTATAGTGATACAGTATAGGCTGTCATTTATAAGTAAATCTAGATATAACAAACATTAACGTATCATGGGGAAGAAAAAACTGCCATTTTCTGGTAACAAAATTGTGGCGCGTAATATATATATATATAGTATACTCTGGAGGTGCAAGGCCACACTGCTAGCTGCTATGCCACTGTGCCACCATATATGACAAGCATAACTTTATCTTACTTTTTTAACTGTTATTTTACTGTTTTACACTAATACACTTCTGGTTAGACTGACAATAAAGTCAAATCTAATCTAACTCTAATCTAAAAGTGTTTTTGTAAAGAAACATCTATTTAACATTTGTGGAAGGAGTCTCCAGCGTCAGCGCTATGTACACTTCCCAAGAAAGGAACATGTTCAGTTTAAGTACAGAGGTTATGTTTTTTTGGCTTTATCCTAAAACGACCAACTGAGAGAAATAGAGAGTAAATAAGATGCTAGTGTTTATCGCTGCTATAACACAAGTAAGAACAGGGACTAAATGGTCTTTTTATGCGCAACAAAATTCCCAGTATTACGCAGTAAAACACCCCGAGTGCGGAATTAACACTGTGTTCATAGAGGTCCAGTTAGACACTGGGGATTTTACTTTGTAGATGCATTGTAAATGCATGACATTTATTAAGCATTTTTAGGGAATAACTGGAATGTGAGCTGATAAACACACTTTGAACCGGGCTGTAAAAATAACACACATCACACTGGAACAGATTACTTTAGTCTAAAGTGTAGCTATTTATTTTACAGCTTCTATACTGTAGCTACAGCCTGGGTTATGAAGCTCAGCACACATCTGCCGGTCATTTACAGTATGTGTTCACTTAATCATCATTTAATCAACAGGAAATCAAGAATGATTCCTAAAAACTCATTTTAAAAAAATAGTTTTTTCAATACTAAATATACTTACAGGTGAGATGTCATATTTTCAGTGTAGTAAAAAAACAAAACAAACATCTGTTTTAAGTGTTTTAACCAGTCATTACTAAGGGGTGCCAATAATTTTGGTGTATAATAATTCTCTATACATAAGTATGAAATATAAACACTGTGGATTTGTGTGTGCATTCTAGGTTAATTAACACAGAAACAGAGTGTGTGTGTGTGTGTGTGTGTGTGTGTGTGTGTGTGTTCAGCTGCATTGCAGTTAGTTTCCAGGCTGCGTGTCGAGTCTAAACGCTCACGGACGACTCTGGCCTGATTTACTTTCCCTCCAGAAAGTGCTTACGGGACGGTTTCTGGGCCGCGTTTGGATCCGGAGTCGTTTACAGTGACATCACGTGCGACTTCCTTTTGATTTCCCTCGGCCTTGACAACAAATAAATAAGCGCAGGGATAAATCCACATCCTTGGCTGCAGTTTATCGTAATAAAGCACAGCGAAGAGACGCGTCACCGTCTCCGTCCCCGTCCTGAACACAAGTGTCCTAGAAGCCTAGTTTTTCACTGAGTAACAGTTCCAGATGTTCTACAGAGCTCACTATAGAACATCCAGGGTGTGGGGTGCCATTATTTAAGTCCCTAAGTGTGTCCCTCTTCCACAAACTTCTTCCTAAGGAGAAAAGTTTACTGTAAATTAAAGGAGACCGATAATACAACATTTGGAACCCCAGATTGGACAAATAGTGCACCGCAAAAGTGGGTGCAGAAGAGGACGAGAGAGAGAGAGAGAGAGAGAGAGAGAGAGAGACCTGACCTATATAGGAAGGAGGCTGAAATATTTATGGATGTAAGTGTCCTAATTCACGTGCCATTGGGGCATCACAGGCTTTTCGTCCAATTGCGGCAAAGGAAGAGGACACAAACACACACACACACATTTGGTCTTACTATCCTTGTAAGGACCAGAATGAGTAATGCCATGATACACTGAAATCAAACCCTAAACTTAACCTTGATGACTCTCTTTCTTTCTGTCTTTCTTTCTTTGTCTTAATTATTCATGCAGATATGCTAAATGTCCCCAGATCAACAGAATCGTAATGAAATTGTAATGATGTGCATGTATATAAACATGTATATTCCAATGTATAATGTCCATAAATGTCGCGGGTGTGAGCAAAAATTCAATTCAATTACATTTGAATTGTGTAGTGCTATTAACAATGGTCAAAGCAGATTTACACAATCAAAGGAAAATTATGGAAATGGTTATAAAATGTGAGAAAATGTGTATGAATCAAAATGATCAGATTGTCCCTAATGCTGTCATGCATGTTGTCGTATGATATAATGAGCAGCCAACATTCGGCATGTTTAAGATGCAGCTCAGCTCAGGTTGATATCAGTCACAGTATGAACATGAGATAGTGAGATAATCATTAGGATTAAAATATGACCTTTTAGTTTCTTTCCGTTCCATTAAAGATTTAATCAGCGAAGGTTATGTCATTTAAGGTTATTTTGCAGTTTTTTTTTTTAAAATAAGTGCATTATTATTGCAGCGTGAGAGGAAGGCAGATTCAGCATAACATCAGAAATAACTTATTATAACAGATGAATTGCCTTTTTCTATTCCCTGTATGTCTGGACGCTGTTGGATTCACAATATAACAACAGTCGAATGTAGGAAATCAGAGATAACAAACAACAGGTTCTGAATAACAGGAACAGGAAATATTCACCATATAAGGCAAGTGAGGAATAAAAACAGGACAGATGTGATTCTGAGTAAACGGGGACAGAATCAGAGCATGTGACCCAGATATTCAGGACGTCTCTAAAGCCAGAACGTCATAGAGAAATTATAATATAGAGTGTGTCATAGTGTGGTTTAATAGTCTGAAAGCACGTCAGTCACGAAGAATATTCACAAGAATATAACCAACTGAAAAAAACTGATTTAAAAAAAGATTTTATAATAAATCTAATAAGCAGGTATTTTTGGCTGTAAAAAACATTGTTGCAACATTAATTTTGCAACGTTATGATTAAGTTTATATGAAAATTAGAGATACTTTTATGAAATAATGCTGGACCGACTTACAGAACATTGAGATAACGTTACAGGAATCACACACAAACATAATGTTGGAAATACGACTCCATAGCAACTCTTTTTGAGAGAAATACAACTCCAAAGCGATTTGTGACCGATGTCCACTTTGGACATCACATGCTTCCTCCTATCACATCTTTTCGGACTGCTGGTCATGCAACATCGGCGTACGGTGCAACGATTTCAGAAGAAAGCGCTATCCGCCCCTTCCGCATGTGTGAGCTCACAGACACCCATGATTGTTTATTGTCACTATGATTGATGTAGGAATGCTAGTATGCTATCCTTCCCATGTCGCCTGAGAGAGCATGGCCCGTTTGCTCTCTAGACTCCAGGCTATGCATCACCCAGGAATGAGAACTCATGCCCTCCATATGTTAAGGTGAACTCCCTTCCATTGTGCCCATGTTTATTTCTAGCACTGATTTGTATTTTTCAACCAAAACAGATCTTTGAATTGCCGATGTTGGCCGATTTTGTGACACAAAATATTATTGTTACATACTGGATATATATCAAAGCCCACAGAAAGATGTCAAAGCCTGCACCCAACTTTTCAATTCAACCGTGAATGAGAACTGCTTCCAACAATGCAGTGAGTGTGGAACGGTAATCCTGAAGATCCGAAAGAGACTTGATCAGAAGTTAACACATTTGATAGCAAACCAAATACAAGAACACGTATCAAGAAGCCAAAGAATGAAAACTCAGAAGGGCCGGACCCGTGGTGAGACAAGACAACAACCTTTGGAAACAACAACTCAAAAAACGTTCTGGTGGCCCTACGACTTCAAGCAACCACAATGTCGTCCACTAGACTGCTGGTAGAAAGAAAAGGAAATATCTTTTGTGAAAAACTGGTATCGACAAATTCTGGTATCCAGAAATTGTGAACATTACAGAAGGCGGTGGAAGAACCTGCTCCACTATAACGGTGGATGAATCAGGTCTTCCAGTATCAAGTAGTAATTAGATAAATAAAAGAGTATGTTCTTACAGTTTTGTGTTAGCAAAAAAATTTACATTGGTTAAATTTTTTATTTAGATTTTTCCCTGATTTTCTCCCTAATTTAGTCGTATCCAATTCCTCCCCGTCACTAGGGGACTCCACATTAAGGCTACTACTACCACTCAGTCCGGAGGGCCGAAGACTATCACGTGTTTCCTCCAAACCACGTGACGCGGCCGACCGCATCTTTTTCCGACCTGCTTGCTCACGCACCGTTCAGGTCGGCGTAACACACTCGGAGGACAGCGATATCCGCTCCTTCCGCTTGCGCATGTTAATTAATGTGGGGGCACGAAGTACCTTTCATCCCTCCCCTCTGAGAGAGTTCGGCCAATCAGTTCTCTCTAGACCTCCGGCTGCGAGAGGTTACAGCATCACCCGGGAATCGAACCAGCGCCACTCGGAGGAACTTTGGTTAATTTTAAGCAAAACTTCATAAGACACTACTAAACAGCTACTGTATATAAAGCATTGACACAACTATGAAACATCTTGCTAATATAGAGTGAGCTTTTTTACCTAGCTAGGTAGCTGGCTGGTTAAACTTCCTTGATAATTAACATGAAACTGAGTCAGCTAATTTTATTTGCTATATAAACAACGAAGACATTTTAATTTCAAGAAAACTCTCATTGTCTAAGGATTAGCAACCAACATTCAAGGTAGCTTGCTGTTGAAGCAAGGTTATGCTGCAGTTGAGGCAGATATGAGCTAGCTACGTAGCTAGCATTGGATGCGGCGTACACTGTAAAGTACTCCTGTTGCCGATACATCATGGAGACATTCTGACTTTGCCATTCTCTTCAACACTTAGCTTTAGCATGAATGCTTGCGTCTAGTGTCACTGGATTCACTTTTAAACACTCACGTAAGAAGTACTCGGAGGCATCTGCTTTGTAATCGGCGTCTTCCGGAAAGTGATCGATCTGCTTGCACAGCCCTTTGAAGGTTCCTGAAATAGATTTTAAAAAAACAACAACAAAAAAGTAGTTATAACACTTATCAATGTTCATGCTTTAACAGATTAATACTGCTATTGAATTGACACCAAGGAAATACAAAAAAATTTATTATACGATGTCTGGCAGAACAACAGGAAACATACAGGTAACTGCAGAAGGTGTAAAAAGAGTACGGCTCATCAAGTACTTTAGTTTAGGTTTTGTGTACCACGGAGGAACCACATTAGCACATAAGGACGAAGTGCTCAATGCTAATCTGGTCGTTATATGTTGTGCGAAAACCTGTGCGAAATTGTTGTGGATCAGATGGCGTGCTGCAGTGTGGCGACCCCGTGATAAGGGAGCAGCCGAAAGACCAACGACTTGGTAGCTACACTAGCCTCGGAACTCAAGATGAGGTCTAGCGCAACGGGAACACTGTGTACGTTTCATTTTCCTTTAATTGTCGTGAATTTTTTTTTTCTAATGTAAAAATCGAACATGACGTGCCTCTGTGCAGCTTAAGTACAGTATATTCAATCTTCTTGTGTGTGTGTGTGTGTGTGTATGTGTTTGTACATATTGCAGTAACACACACACTTCCTCAGCCCCTCCTTTTCTTCATCTCTTCCTTTGATAACTGCTGTTATTCCCATAATCCTCCAGGACCTCACTGCACCGGGATGCGCTAAATCAACCAATCACGGTGTGCGTAATCAGAGACGGACGGGGAAGAGGAACCCACCCCCGCACGGCTACACACAGTGATGTCATCCCTTGGGCTCAAGAACAAATCAATGCTGAAGCCCACTCAGATCAGATCAGATCGAGCTCAGTGTGTGTGTGTGTGTGTGTGTGTGTGTGTGTGTGTTTGGCTCTTATGTGTGTGTGTTGATTCCTTCCTCTATTCCATAATGAGACAGAAGATTCCAAGACCCCTGAAACACACAGGGACCCACATGGACCGTACCATTAATTGTTTCATCGCTTACGATTCTTAAAATTTTTCTCAATTAAATCACTTCCCTTTTAAGGAATTGGCGAATAAACGAATTTTCTAAGCAGCAGCAGATGCATTAACAATGTGTTGTGTCCTCTCTGCGCTCATGTATACCCCTATCTAAAGATGTAAGAATGGTTTAGCCCTGTCCCAGCAGGTAGGCTAATAAAATTATTCATTTAAATGAGCAAGATGCCAAACAAACGCGTGTAGCTTTTAAAAGAGAAAGGAAACATGTTTTTTAGGAGTCTATATTTATTATGTTATAACATTTATTTTACTCAAAAAATGAGGATGCTGTTAGAATAAAATCCAGCAACAGCAAGCTACAGCACACAGTGTATGATTGTGTGATTGAACCAGAACTGATTTCTTTGTTTGATGATTTCTCAGTATTATTGACTTGATAGACAAAATGTTTTTTTTTTGTCAGTACAGTATGTCCCCTACATACAAACGAGTTCCGTTCCAAGAGCTTGTTCGGAAGTCCAGTTTGTTCATAAGTCTGACAAACACAGTCTTGGTACTAGGATACTAACACAGTCGGCTACACGCAGTATAAAAACTAACATGTTTCATGAACTTGTCCTTGTTTTCTACAACCATGCCGATTGTTGAACAATTCATGTTAAAAAACTTCCGTCTCTATCGTTATTACGTCATGATTTTTTTTTGCAGTATCAGCTTCATTGCCGCTCCTTTTACACTCGCTTCCGGACATCCTGGGATGCACGCTGTACGCCTGTTACAATGTTTGCCGGACACGTGATCTAACACGAACGTTTGCTCATGTCTTTGAAAGTTTGTAACTTGAATGTTCGTATGTAGGGGACTTAATGTATTTTCTATTAAAGACATATGACCTTCAGTCTTGTTTTGCTCACGTGTACTGTATGAAGAAATAGACACTGCAGTGCACCAGATACCAATATTTACAATTATACACAATATTTTTTCATGTGTAAGTGAATGTATAAAATGTCCAAAGTCCAGTATATTGTATTTGTGTGGGGGTGAAATGAGTCGGCCTCACCGGTTTCAATGAATCAGTCCGGGAGCACAATGATAGAAAATGTCTGTCCTGTACAGCTGTCCTGATGGTGAATAACCATAATTTCGAAAAAATCCTCAGAGTTCACAGTCAAATGCAGTGGAAAACAGCTCTGAGACAAAATGACATTCGGGATTCCCCTCACGATTTAAAGGCGCAGATACAACACTTACATTTCACTGGTAAAATTCGGTTACCTTTTTTTGGCCACATGATGGCAGTGTGGGGAAAGGGGACCGAGATTTAGTCAAGTGGATAGGTATGCTTTACATTGTATATTCGTGTTAAAGGCGTATAAGACTCACTCTGTCGGACTTAAGAACAAATCCGACTTATGAACGCGCTCCCCGAACGGAACTTGTTCGTATGTCAGGGACTACCTGTACTAAAATACCGGACCATTAAAGCACTGATACTGATACTAAACGTTGACCAACCCTCTTATAATAAATTTCACCAGATCAGTGATCTGTGATTTTCCATCTTTTAAAAAACATCACTATGTTTTTCACCCTACAACTCCCTGAAAAATGAGGGGATACTATAGAAACAAATTATTCAACGCCTGGTGCGTTACTCCTGTATAAACCTGGGATGTGTGGCCACATGCATTACTATCAGAGCTTCTTTTTTACAGGAAATTAATCAACATCTTCTGACCAATAAGGATCTGGAATGTATGAGCACTGCCGGGGGGAGAAGCTGGATAGTCTCCTTGTACAGTACCATGAGGCCTCCCTACAGTAATATAAGGACTGTAGCACTGCTTCATATTTAAAAATATATATTTCAAATAAATATTCAGTATTTTATTTTTAATTAAAACATGAAAAATTAGGCTTTGAAATCAGGCTTTAATGTTCATATTCTAAGCTTACTGCAGACTTCAGACAACTGTGTGGTGAAAACACGTTCTGATGGTGAGCAATTCCTCTCGGTACCTTCTTCTATACATGTATATACGTGTGTGTGTGTGTGTGTGTGTGTGTGTGTGTCCGTTTCTCTTTCTTTCTCTCTCCCTCTTCGAAGCTGGACTCTGTCTCTCTCTGCAGCAGGTGGGCGAAATGAAGAAGTTCACCAGCCAAACAGCAGCGGGGGACGGGTTTCCATGGCTACCATTTAGGATGATCTGTGTGTGTGTGTGTGTGTGTGTGTGTGTGTGAGAGAGAGAATGAGAGAGAGAGAGAGAGAGAGATAGAGAGGGAGAGAGACACCTGAGAGAATCAGGGTGAAAGATGGATAGGATTGAGAACAGATGTTTACTGAACCTGTGAGGTCTGATATGTCACATGTCATACTGTACACACGTATTTCTCACCACAACGCTGCTGAATCCCGGATTCTGATTGGCCGGAAGTTTTTTTTTTATGCACAGCAAAACGGACAGTAGTGCAGCGGGACGAGACAGATTTTTCTATACGTTAATGCGCTCGTTTTAATAGGACATCGTTTCTATAGTAACAGCTCGCTCAGAGAGACGAGCACAGCGGACGCTCCACATAATCGGATTAAAAAAAGAACGGATAGACTGAAGTTTTCTGTAAGGAGAACGTTTACAAAAGATGTATCCAGCATCAGTCAGAGATGAAGCTGTAACATTGTTCTAAAGTTTTTTATTATTATTATTATTATTATTATTTACTCTCGTTAAATTGACAGAGAGAGAAATAGAGTATGGTGAGAAAATGTTTGTTTAAAGATGCTAAAATGTAACAGGAGCTGACTTCTTTCCTCATATCTACTGTATACATGGATCGAAGGTACGAGGAGGCGTTCGAGTCAAACTGGGACTTTCGATTGTGCTTCCGGTTACGATCCCATGCTACATTAATGCACTTGTCCCAGAGTCTCAATAGCGCTTGTATACCATCAAGGTGGAACGTTTTCTCAGGACACCAGAGCCAGGATCGGACTGTCTGTCCAATTAACTTCCTGAAACGCCGGCCCCCCAGGAACTCCTTTATGTGGGAATGGCTTGTAGCGAGGTCAGGACTGCAGGGGGGATGGGGCAATAACTCCCAGCCGAATAACAAACCTTTACATGTGGATTGACCAGGACTGGTATTGTGGGCGTGGCCAATCCAGCCATGGTCCAACATGAAACATCTTCTTTAATTAGTTTTAAAGGTTTTTAAATATTGTTATACAGCACCAGAAGAGGAAAAACCCCAGTTCAAATCCCGTTAGAGTACAGAAAGAGAAGGCAAGTCAGACAACCTCAATCATTACGATTTAAATCTGGTGTAGGACTTTAACCACGGCGTGTCCGTTACATCAAACTGATGTGGATGTTTGTGATCTGGAAGCAGCTTTATAGGTTCGTGATATCGTTACGGTGAAATATTTCATAAATAAATGACTTATCGGGGACGTTTCCTCACTCGTCTGAGGTGCTTCCTGTATTAATAACAGGTGATCATTGAGATAAATGCCGCAATTACAGCTGTTGTCCCTGCTGTGCCTGCTGTTATTAATAACGTCATCGTTAACCACGGAGTCATCGGCAGGAACGCTTCAGGAATGGAGGGGGCGAGGAGGAAGTACATTCTTAAGGAAGGATTTATGATAATTAATGTTTCACAGGTTCAGGATGGTGGGTGGTTGAGCTTCACTGTGGACCATGTGGTAGATGTTCATCTTTGGACTGTCTGTAGAAACTAGGTGTGTTTACATGGACCCGAATACAGCGGTACCTCGGCATACGAATTTAATCCATTCCGGATGCGAGTCCTTAAGGGGAAATGTCGTATTGTGAGACGCATTGTTCCATTGGAAATCATGTAAATGCAGACAATCCGTTCCAGCCACCTGAAAATATTACCAATTTCCAACACTATAATCATATTTTTGCATATAAAAAAACAAAACATTAAGAAAAGACATGTAAATGAAGTAAAATATGAAATAAACAGACATTAAAACTCACTTAACTTTAATTTCTGATTCCTCTTGGCACTGGCTGCTTTAAAAACCAAGCTGAAAGCATCTCCTTTTTCTTCTTGCTATCTTTATCTTGCTAGATAATAAACACTTGATTTGTTATAATAAATCTATTCTTTTATCTTACCTGTGCCGGGCGAAGTACATTAATCCTGTAGTTGAGTACAAGTAGAGATAGCCTAGGTAAAATATTACTCAAGTAAAAGTAGAAGTCCTCCATTTACATTTGTACTTGAGTAGAAGTACAAAAGTACTTATCTTTAAATGTACCTAATTAACTTAAGTACTGAGCTTGTATTAGTTCACAGTAGCCTTAAATCGTAGTAAAAGTCTCTCTCTCTCTCTCTCTCTCTTAATCTCTCTCTCCATGAGATTCCATGAGAAGTAGCTGTTGCTATAGAAACAATACCGTACCGTTGTGATTATATAAATAACCCTGAATGAGTTCATGACTATGACACTCTTTCACATCATAAAGATATCACATCGTTAATGAAAGCTCCTGAAAGTGAGAGCTAAACCTCAAAATATCCACGTCGTCACAGTTATTGAAAAACAGCAGGAGCAGCAACGCGCCTGACATGATCGCGGTATTCATCTTAATAATCACCTGGTATTAATAGTCGAAGCAGCTCAGATTAGCGCGGAAACATCTTCAAAAAAAAATCACGTTGGTAACAGTAGACATTTTCAAAGCTTGATTTTGGAGAGATTTTCCCTTAGGAGTCATTAGAGACCATTACTATCCAGGTTTTGGTGAAAGCTAGTAACGTGAGAGGATGAAGGCAAACACCTTGTCGTTTTTTTAAATGCTTTTTGAGATGGTTTGAAAGTCAATATTAATAATAATAATAAAGCGCAACCGATTAGGTGTTTGTGCCGAACCCTGGCTGTGCTGCAACTACAAAGCCCCGAACCTTCACGTCACCCTGCAGAGCGCCGATGCACCAACAATGAATCTCATCGAATGTCCGCACTGCTTTAGTCTTAGATATTAGTTTAAAAAATAAATAAATAAAAATCTCCCTCATTTTCGCCATCCTCCGTTATTTCCGGAGCGTTCCTGGAGACTCCACGGCGGTTAACCGAGCCGGTATTAATATCAGCAACAGCAGCAGGGACAACAGCTGTAATTGCTGCATTCATCTTAATAATCACCTGTTATTAATCTCTCTAAACGGTCCCGGTAAAGTATGAAGCATCGGCACGACAACATCGGCCAAACAAGTGGTTGGGAATACGTGCTTATACGAGGGGCGTTCAAGTCAAACTGGGAAAATTTCTGATGAGTGAAAGCGTAAAGGAATTCAAGCACAGTAGGCTGATGAGACTCTTAGCCGCAGTAAAACATTTAACCGGTACGAACGTTTTAAAGAAGTCTGTGAATGACGATCCCAGCTGAAGTGGTTCGGAGCCCTTTGAACATTCAGCGAGAGGAACAGCTGGTCTTTGTAAATCAACACCACTTGCGCATTACAGGAACTCAGCTGGGAGTTATCGCCACATCCCCCCCGTACAGGCCTGACCTCACTCCAAGTCATTTCCACATGATGGGGCCTTAAAGGAGTTCCTGGGAGGCCAGGGTTTCAGACGTGAAACAGTCTGATTATGGCTGAGAAAACTTTCTACCTTGATGGTGTCCAATGGTGTCCAAGCACTAGTGAAACACTGCGATAAGTGCATTAGTGTATCTGGGGATTATATTGAGAAATAAAATGAAAATAAAATTTAAAATCTCAGAGCTGTGTTCTGTTATTCCGTACAATCAAAAGTCCCTGTTTGAACTATTTTATTTTCACAGGAAATATCTTGGAGGAGTTTGCACTTTCTGGTTTCTTGGTAACACATCAATTCTTTTCCCCCACATTATTAGCTTGTTGAGAGAGACGTAAGAGATGCTGGTGAGGTAGCACTATAACACCCTCTAAGTGAGAACAGAAAAGCGTGCTTGATTATTTTCCCATAAGAGCACAACATGGCAAATTTCACTCCGCTAAAATTTTACTATCATTCTATTGTTGCACGTTCACTGAGACCTTTTTTAATTCCTTTCTTTGTTTCAAGGACAAATGATGTGTTAGCTATCATGAACTAACTTAGCGTGTTCCGTTGTGTTCTCCACAGTCGCCACACTCTCGTTCACGCTTACTGTACACGTACACACTTTTCCGCCTCTTCTTGTTGACTCTTGTTGTGAAGATCACACGTTCCCTGGGCATCGGCTTTGGTGGCATCGCTAAAAGGGGTCGCACCCCTGCGCTTCATCCTTCAATCGCTCCGTCATTACTTTTCCATCCTCGTTCCTCCTTTCGCACATTAGCTCTACGGCGGAAACGAAAGACGCCTCGACGTGCAGCTAGGGGAGTGGGAGTAGCACTGATTCCGCTCTCTCAAATCTCTCTCTCTCTCTCTCTCTCGCCGAAGCTCTGAGGAACGAGGTCAGCTCGGCCGAGCGAGAACGTGACGGAGGAAAGAATGGAACGGCACGGCAGAGCCAAAGAGAGGAGGCGGAGGAGGCAGAGACACAAAATGAGAGGATTACGGAGCTATTTCCCAGCTGAGGATCAGGGCGTCTCAGCATTAGCTGGATCGCAAAAACAACCCAAGGCCTACGTTTTCACTGGTGCACCAGCCAAACCATGACATCATCGTCTGTGCGGGTTTATTAATAACTGGTGTGAAAAGAACGTCGGCCGAGACAAAACTTCAACAAAAAGCTAGCTTACCGCTTCAAGTCTGCACGCAGGACAAATAGTTGCGATAAAACTTAGGAACTTTTCAGGACTTGGATTCTCACACGTGTGGATTCTGTACATTGTAATGAAGTCTTATAACATGTAGCACAATGACCGAGTCACATAGTGCCGCTGCCACCAAAGACTGTCAACGGCAAAGTTTTGGCGGTATGTGATTCACACTGCTACGGCGCTCGCCTGAAATCCACCAATAGGAGGACAGCTGAGGATTACACCAATCTCAATCTCATGGGACAGCTACAAATACAGTAGCAGTGTTAGCAAAACATAAATGAAATACGGACAAAAAAAAAAAACACTTATTTCTTTAAGCGTTTTTAAACAACGGTTGTATTCATGCGTATTCACGGATCCTCTTGATCGGTGACGTACGAAGTGTTTTTAATCGCTAAAGGCTATCGTTAAAGGATCTTCTACTTAGATACTATCTCAGGGAGAACAGACATTTTCACATAGATTTCAGCTAAGCAGAGGTTTGAAATACGAGAGAAATATCGCATTAACGGATATAAGACTCAGACGTAGACTATAGACACTGAGACGAGTGAAATAAACAAGCGGGGAAAAAACAGTGACATCTGGTGATGATGATGATGTAATATAGAAAAGTGTGTACAGTAATTATCCTATTATATCACAGTATTGTTATCATACTGTATATGTCAACATTTGCTGCAATTGCAAATAAAATGGTTATTTCAGCAGCAGTGTAAGTAAACCGAGTCCCCCTGCGCATCCCTGATGTCCGTCAGCGCGTGAAACAAAGGTGGGAAAACCAGTGGAGACCTGCGGAACTGTTCGAGATCAAACCCTGGTGTGTTGTGTTTCCAGTGAATCGTGACACGAAGAGGACAACAATCGGCCTAGTTTCTTAACAAACTTCATTTTTTTTTGGGTCGCCCTCAATTAGCGTCTCAGTGCAGAGGATGAAACGTGGCTCGGGATGAATGAGACACAACGCAGGAAAGGAGACAGAAGAGGAAATGTACGGATGTTCGTGGCTCCATAGCCATGTGCCGTGGACAAACCGAGACACGGACAGAGCGGCGAGACAGGACGAATGTCAGACTAAAGGATAACAGAACACAGAACGAGGGATAGAATAAGGAGACGTGTGAGGATGTTGGCCAGCGGGGACGGAAGGACGTTCTAAAAACAGCTGGCCGGAGATACGCTAGTGTCCTCGCTCTGTGTGTATCTGTGTCAGTGCCGGCTGTAAGTCCGTAAGCGCCGGAGGTCACGTTCAAAGCACGGATGTTTATATATATATATATATAAATACAGTTTTACTAGTTCCTAAGACGAAGGTTTTTATATTGCGAAACACATTGTCCCATAGGAAACCCAGCAGGAACCCTAAAGCTGAGGACGTCGTTCGTGTTGTTGTGATTAGGTCATGATGTCGTCCCAATGAAAATGAAATTTAAAGTCATCACACACCAGGAAGGACACGAATAAATACTACGGAAATCGTAAACTTTAAACTTTAGAACTTAAACACACCGCAGATATTCACACGAAAGCGATGCGAGTACAGGTTTGATAAAAGCGCTGGATTCACACCAAGCGATGTTCTTTCCACCTGCCTGGCTGCTCCTCACCTCACCCTCCTCTCTCTACCTTCTTCACAGCTTCTTCACCTCCTCAACTACTGAACAACACAGCAGCTATACTGCACACACACACACACACACACACTCAACATGCAGTGTGTAATGCCAACAAACACATCATCTGATATATTATTAGAGAAAATGTGATGTTCATATTGCGTAACGATTGGACATGGAAATAAAGTGTAACATCATGTTTTATATTATTCTTATTGTACCGTACATCACTTTCCAGCTGACCGTCTGATACTACACACAAAACAATTTTTTATTCCGTCATTGATGTTAAATGTCCTATTGGGAGGTTACTGGTTTAAAAAACATATAGACCTGCAAAAAAAATGAAATAAATAAATAATAGTAAATAAATAAATAAACCGCTTTGCCTCTGGGGTATGAAGACCTTTAGAATCACTTTGATAAACTGATGTTGACTGAATGACCCTAATACAACAGCTGCAAATACAACCTCAGAACAACAGAATATCAGCCTTTACCTGAAGTCTTTATGTCGCTTAACGTCTGCTTGAACAACATTTCCGATTGCACGTCCTTCTACGGTCCTTCAAGTTTCTCACAGAGTTTAAAGATCTAATGATAACATCAGGCAAAGAAGACCTTTCAATTTGGAAGCTAAACAAAAGTTTATTAAACTACATAACGGGAGTGAATGATATTGCTCAGGATCTATGCGGCATGAGATATGATCCATACGGTGCAGCTACTGTACAGTACACTGTCGAATCCCATAGTAGTGTAAGCAGACACCCTTATCCAGAGCGACTTACATTTTTATCTCATTGCACATCTGAGCAGTTATGGGTTAAAGGCCTTGCTTAAGGGAACAACAGTGGGAACTTGGTGGTGCCGGGGTTTGAACCTGGGACCTTCCGATCAGTAGTCCGACACATTGAGGCACTGAACTGCCATAAAAAGCTGAAAACTCGCTTGCATTAGTTGACAAAGTAAAACATCGTCCACATGAGTCAGACGTCTACGGCATTACATTAATTATTCATTCATTCATTCATTTTCTATACCGCTTAATCCTGTGTTCAGGGTCGCGGGGGACCTGGAGCCTATCCCAGGAGACTTCGGGCACTAGGCGGGGTACACCCTGGACAGGGTGCCAATCCATCGCAGACACACACACATACACACACTCACACACCCAATCACACACTACGGGCAATTTAGGAACGCCAATTAGCCTAACCTGCATATCTTTGGACTGTGGGAGGAAACCGGAGTACCCGGAGGAAACCCACCAAGCACGGGGAGAACATGCAAACTCCATGCACACAGAGACGGGAATCGAGCCTGGCCGGGGAATCGAACCCAGACCCTGGAGGTGCAAGGCGACAGTGCTAACCACTACACCACCGCGCCGCCTACATTAATTATCTCATAGCAAATTATCATTTTAAACATCAGTATAGACATTTCACAATCGGTGCATCTTTAAAAGCGATATATGTGCATTTACCAGCCTTAGTATGTGCCTTAATGTAGGCACTCAGAGCTCTCACCACTGGGAGACGGTTTCCAGGAGCCTTCAGGGCATCGTCATAGTTCAGTATAAGGATTTCAACATTGCATTTCAACTTGGCGATTAAAATTAAATCTACTATTAAGTACAATTTGTCCTACAAAGTCCTATTTGTAACAGTGCACTGCGGTCTTTCGTTTAATGTTTATGAACATTGGTCCAGCGTCATTTGTCATTAATAAGTAATTATAGTTTTCAAAAATAACCTAAGACCATCAGTGTTCCGGCATCTGCAATATTGTCAAATCAGCCTTGCCGCTTTTTCACTGTAGGAATATTTGCACTAAAGATAAACAACTAGGGTGTAAAATAAAGGAAAATGGTCTATACAATCTTTCATTCTGTATACGTTCAGTTTGAAATATTTACATTTCCAGTAGAGTGTGATACTGTATAGTTGTAGCGTATGACACACACACACACACACACACACACATACTCACATATACACTAGAGTCACACTCTCACCCAGGTTGCTCAGACAGCACATGGTTCACAGGGGGTGCGTTCACACTCCTCAGTAGTGGTAGTTGTGTATGCGTGCTCGTGTGTGTGTGTGTGTGTGTGTGTGTGTGTAGGTTCACTGCGGCATACGTGTTGTACTTCACCCTGCAGCGTGGCAGCACTCATTAACACACACACACACACACACAATGGTCAGCCATGCCAACACACGAGTAGACACTAATTTGATTTCGTGCACAGCGCCGGCGCTTCTCACGCTGCGTTACAATTTAGCGCACACTGCTCAACTCACACACACATACACACACACACACACATACTAGACACTCACAGTCTGTATCTGAGGTATACAGTATGTATGTCAGTCTTATTGCCGCAAGTATATACTGTATAGAGGTGCCAATTTTTATGGAAAACAAGTGGGCGGAGCTATGATCTCTAGTTGAAGACGAAAATGGAGGCTGCGTGTGATTAAAACCAGGGTGGAAGTACAGTATGATAAAGCCAGTGTGGAAGTGTCAATACTTTACACTGCAGTTCCTCAAATGACCACTAGGTGCCTAAAAGTGAGTCAATTCCCACAGACCTCCATGTTAAAATGCTCAACTTTACAGAAATAAACATGTTTACAGCCTGGTACAAAAAAAAAAGAAAGAAAGAAAAAAAAGATAGGTCTCCATATGTAGATTTTTCATTAAAATTTCATTAAAACTGTGCCTGATTAGGGGTGTGGCCTGTTTAGGTTACAGCTGTATTGCTAGTTGTCTGCTAGTCATCACATTAGCTAAACAGCTAACTGGAATCGTTGTAGTTTTACTTACAACAAGAAATGCTGATGAGGACGATGTGCAGCGTGTGGTTTAATCAAATGTTAAGGAATGTTAGCATATAAATGAATGTTAGCCATGTTAGCATTTTATCTAAAGCTAAGCTAGCTAACTTGTGGTAATTGTGGTAGCTAGCGGAGTAGGCGTTTTTTTCCAACCAAAAGCCAGGCTCATTTGGTTCCAATAATGGACAAACCCAGGATTTAGCCTGCTAAACGCCTGCTAATATGAAGATGACCAGAGCTCTGAGGGTTGAGCTTCAAATCTGATCTTTAGAAAACCTACGAGTGACGTCATGCAGATTTATCCAGTTTTATTTACACAGTCTAAAGTGATTAACACTTCCTGTTTTCGGCCTTTTCTCTCACCAAATCTGCGTAATAAATATAAGCAGTGTTTTGGAGCAGAATAAATTCCGCACAATGGAGGATGCATCTAATTGATGAAACTTGTTCTGAATTAGATGCATGATTCACCACGGTTCGGGAACTGATGAATCAGCTTTCTGCAAAGTCGATCCAAGCTCTCACCCACTCGAATGCTAATGACACGCCCGAATTAACCCTCCTACACGTTTAACGCTGCGTTTGACGAGAGCTTAGAAAACACCACGGCGACTCGGAGTTCCTGTTGTGACGTCAATAAACCTAGCTGGACGACTGCACTTTAAATGAGCTATTCTGAACTTATTAACTTTAGATTAATCAACACACTGACATATTCACATGCTAAATGTACAACACTGACTATACACTGATCAGCCATAACCTAATGACCACCTACCTAATGACCTAATAGCATTTTCATCAGTTTGAGCTACAGTAGCTCTATTATTGGATTGGACTACTGTACATGGGCAGGACTTCACTCCCCATATGCATCCGTAAGCCTTGGCCACCCATGATCCTGACTCCAGTTCACCAGTTCTTCTTCCTTGGAGCGCTTTTGGTATGTCCTGACCACTGCAGACCGGGAACATCCCACAAAAGCTGCAGTTTTGGAGTTGTTCTGACCCAGTTGTCACAATTAGCCATCACAATTAGGCCCATCTCACAGTAGTTAAATTTTTAGTATCTCATTTCAATGGCACCTGGAAGTGGGTGGGATATATTAGGAGGAAGTGAAAATTTTTTGCTGAAGTTGATGCATTGGAGTTTGACAAGGGCCAGACTGTGATGGCTAGATGACTGGGTCAGAGCAACTCTAAAACTGCAGCTCTTGTGATATGTTCCTGGTCTGCAGTGGTCAAGACATACCAAAAGGGTTTGGCCAAGGCTTACTGATGCTCATGGGGAATGAGGGCGTGTAGTCTGATCCTATAGAAGCGCTAGTGGAGATCAAACTGTTAAAAAGGTTAATACTGGTTCTGACCTACTCAATATAAGGCGGGTGGTCATAAGGTTATGGCTAATCGGTGTACAGTTCATTGTTCTAAGAAGCGAAATATTTATAATACATTACTTAGCATAAGCATTGTGATCTGTCCTGTGACAATTATGGGGAAAAATAAACATCACTGTTGTTCCCCTAAAGATAACTGTACCTACTTACACACATGACATTTTTTATTAAGATGAAAATGATAATATTTTACTTCTCAAAACACACCCTTATGTATATAATAACAAGTCAGCATTGCCACCACACATATACATCAGTGTTGCAGATGCCAAAATTAGTCACATGACATTGGTTTATTCCTGTAGGCACTGCCCTGATATTAATGTGTATTTTCTGACATCAATATTTACACACCTCAAGCGATTGTAGAGAATTTCCTGAAGGCAGAATAATGATCTCACTGTGCGCTCACTATTGATGCACAGAGTTTGCTCAGGTATTCCCTCACTGTCCTGGTGTGTGTGTGTGTGTGTGTGTGAGTGTGTGTGTGTGTGTGTGTGTGTGTGTGGGCTTGCTTGCTTTACACAGAGATACTGCTACCCCAAGCCTCTGCAGAGAAAGGACTGTGAGTAGTAACTCTGCATTAGTGTGATATATAACACTGGCTCAGATGTAAAGGCCAGTTTGGGTGAATATTACTGAGTGAAACGCTTCCAAATCTTCCGTTTCACATTTTTGCCAGAAAACTATGTAACAGAACTCTGTATTCCCGGGGGCCCATTCACAATGAGTTATGCTCCAACCATCCTATGTTTCCAAGCTTTATCTTCCAGGGCTCCTGTAATACCAAGATTCCATATACCCAGTATTTCCATGGCCCAATGTCCCAAACAGTATCAAAGTTCTACATCCCTGTTACTTTATTTCTTCAAGGCCTAATGTTTCTTGAGCTCTTCATTTCCATGAACATGTTTGCTTTATATTCTATAGGCACTATGCTTCTATATTTTCAGGGCCCAATGTTCAAATAGTCCCTATACCCAGACCGGTATCTTCTAAGCTCCATATTCCCAGGCCCCTATCTTATCAGGTCTATGTTCCCAGGTCCCTATGTTTAGAAAGTCCATATTCCCAGGCCAATATCTTCTAAACTCCATATTCCCAGGCCCATATGTTCAAAAGCTCCATATTCCAAGGCTTTATCATTTCAGTTCTATATTCCCAGTTCCCTATGTTGAAAAGCTCCATATTGTCAGGCCCCATCTTCTAAGCTCTATATTCCCAGGCCCCTATGTTCAAAAACTCCATATTCCCAGGCATCTATCTTCTAAGGCCCATTTTCCCAGGTCTCTATCTTCTAAGCTCTATATTCCCCAGCCTCTATCTTCTAAGCTCTATATTCCCATGCCATTATCTTCTAAGCTCTATATTCCCCAGCCTCTATCTTCTAAGCTCTATATTCACAGGCCCCCATGTTCAAAAACTCCTTATTCCCAGTCATCTATCTTTTAAGGCCCATTTCTCCAAGCCCCTATCTTATATATTCTATATTCCCAGCCTCAAAGACCTACATTCATAAGCTTACATAAGATTCACTGATTAGCCATAGCATAAAAACATTAACTAATGTTAATCACGATATTGTGAAAATCGATAAAATGTTAAGCCCGATATTGTGTGGGTTACACTTGTGCCACCGGGGCAGGTCTGGATCAGGGCACCACAAGTCCGGGACCAGAACGTTGGCAGCGGATCTTTTGGTTGCTGCGGGTTGTGGGGTGGAGCCTCTGTACAGTAGATCGGACGTGTTTGTCATGCCTAATCCACGGATCCCAGATCAGATTGAGATCTGGGGAATTTGGAGGCCAGATCAACAACCCAGCAGATTGTTATGCACTGAGTGTCCTGAAACATTTCTATCATCAAGCATTGACTTTTAAAATTTTTTTTAAATTTGTGCTACATTGGTTTTTCAGTAGGATGGGACTAGACAGGCTGGCCATTAGACCCGCACACATAGATGCACCTTGGGTTCACCTGGGTGGTGTTAATGATGTGGTTATCAATGTATTCTCAGAACATCTTGTTTCTGTATGCACAGATCTCTGAGCATGAGGGGATTTTGGACCTTGCTTTGCTTGATGGTGTTGGTGCTTGAACCTCCGACCTTCTTGCATCATTAACCCACAGCGCTATCCCTCACTTTCCTTTGGCCTTGTGCTTTTCCTTTGTCCACATTTCCAGGGCACTCCTCAAATCGTGCTTCTGGAGCACATTATGGAGCAAAAACACCCCACTTAGATCATTTTAGCAAAACATTTAGCTGTGACTCATTTTGCATGTTTACAGAACAACATCTGAGCTTTCACAGAAAAGCAAACATTTAAACAAAGTTAACCTAAAATGCCGCATTTCAGTGTGAAGCAATTTTATGCATTGCTCAGGTGTTTTCTCTCATCCTGGTAAAAGTCACTGACATCAGTGTGTGCTAAGAAACTGATACCTGAGTTAGATAGCTATTATTTTTTTCTTTAAATGTTACCTAGAAATATAAATAGACGCGCCACCGTATCTCACATCACGGCTACATCATATAACATTCCAAAGTCATTCACGTATCAGGACGTGCGCTGGGTTTTAAGCATGCACGTCTTTTGTGTGTGTGTTTGAGAGAGCAAGATGAATGAGTTGTTAGTCTTTGTGCTCGGAGATGACTCTATGGATGGATGCATAGAGAGACAGATATAAAGAGAGAGAGAAAGAGAGAGAGAGAGAGAGAGAGAAAGAGAGAGTGTGTGTGTGCAAGAGAGAGGTAAAGAGACGGCGGGGTGGGGGAGGATGAATACATCCTGTATTCAGTGTAGTGCCTCTCTGCAGCTCTTTTTCTGATCCCCAATGTAGAAAAAAAAAAAGCCAATGGTTGCAGTCTGGATGCGTCAAACCACCTCCCTCTCTCTTTCTCTCTCCCTCTCTCTGTCTCTCTCTCTCTTTCTCTTTCTTCCTCATCCTCTCTTTTGCACCCCCACACTTTGTCTCCCCCAGTCTTCCTTGCTTTCGACGATTAGCAATTCACTGAGCGTCCACGTCATCTCTCGTCCTGCAGCAGTGAGAAAGAGCGAGAGAGAGAGAGAGAGAGAGAGAGACAGAGAAGGAGGAGAAGAAAGAAGTACAGCCATAGTGGGCCAACATGGCCGGTTATTCTGTCGTTTCTGTCTTTCATCCCACGTTCTTCATACGCCGGATCCTATCATGCCAAGCTCCTTTGAGGTTTCTTCACCATCATGCATCTCCTTTTTTATCCTTCTCGCCCGCTCTCTCTCTCTCTCTCTCTCTCTCTCTCTCTCTCTCTCTGCTTCTCTACAGACTTAATAGGCTGCTGCTGTTTTAGGTGTTAATTCATTCTCACACCATCTTCCTCACCCTCTTCTCTTTCTCTTCTTCCATGTTCCTGTTGCTTTGCACCTTCTTTAAGCCACTGCTCTCTTTAAAGCACAAACAGGAGTACGGTGAGAGAAGCCCGAGAAGCAGCGCTGTGCTTTAATATCGGCCGCGGTGCTACAGGGAGCAGCAAACCGCAGCTATGTATCTGAGAGAAAGGCAAATAACGGCAAGATGGCCATCTCACACAAGTTATTAGTTCGTGCTTCTTGCTGTACAGCCTTCAAAATCTCTCCTTTGAAACTGATGCACACTGGCAGTCAAAAGGTTTTTTTTTTTCCCCTGGTTCAACAAGTTCACTTTTTTAATCTCGATTTTTGAGTGGGATCCTTAATAAATATGCGTCTAAATGTTAGCTGGACTAAATGAAACATACTGAAAGAGTTTCCTTGCTATTCTTCTTTCACTTTGACAAAAAACAAGAGAAAAGACGTAAGAGGGATGAGAGATTAGAGACAGTCCTCAGGTTACGGCCTGCAAAATTACACACAACTCATACTTATGAACATGCTGTACTTTCATACAACCATATAAAGAAATGAAAGGTTTCGTCTGTACATTGGTCAAAACTTGTTCTTTTAGTGATATCTTTATGTTTCATGCGTTGGAGAACCCAAAACCAGCCTCAGAACATATTCTGTCTGTATGTCTGTCCAGACAGATTTTGTCACGGCATCAAGCAAAACTGTCTAGACAGAATTTAATGACACTTTGACAGTCCTTAGATCTCAGCCTGAAGTTTAATCTGCACCATCAGTGAATCTAAATGTGGAGTAAAAGTGATGATATAAACATATGTTATGTATCGGATTTAATAATCTACTGTATAATAATCTACTAATGCGCTACTGTTTCAATGTAAACAAACACCTGCAGCAATAGATATTAATTAGAAAAGATAAAGTGAATATTTTGACTGGGATTAGTTCATATTTTCACTTTGTCTGAAATAACAGCGCTGAAGTGGTATAAGTGAATTTTAACACGCTGGAGTCGTTTTAAGGGGAAACTTCATCTTTATCTGATCGACTTTTTCCATTTCTCATCTGTGATTCTCTCTCCGATTACCGAACAGGGAGTGTATTTGTCTGAGCACCAAAGAAGGACAACTTAGTGTAAACAAGGCGTCAGATACTCAACCTTACAGAATGTCATTTCTGTCTATTAATAAGTTAGACAGAGAGTTCTGCTGTACAGAAAGACACACGTACACGTACGTGGACTTCAACCCCAAATAATGATAATAATAATAATAATAATAATAATAATAATAATTACATTAAATATCATCAGACTATTTTAGCTTTAACCTTTTAATCGTTTCTACAAACTCTTTAACCGTCAACAACAGGTACTAGTAACTTATAAAATGTTCTGAAAAGAGCCAAAATGTGCAAGTCCTCAAATGTCCACTGGGGGCTCCAAAGGTGAGTCAACCCACATAGAGTTTTTGGTCTTCATAGCTAGATTTCCCATTTGTGACATCAGTACAGAAGAGCGCTGCATTGCAGCCAACAGTCTGGCATGCTTCACTTTAGCTAACCAGCTAGCTGGAATCATTGTACAAGAAATGTAAGCGTTGAAAATGGACGATGTGCAGGGTATGGATTGTTAGCTTCAATTAAATACAAACTAACATTAGCATATAAATGAACATTCGCCACCTTAGCATTTTAGATAGCCTAAAGCTAAGCTAGCTAGTTTGTGGTAACCAAGGTAACTATGCATGTTCCAACCAACAGCCAGGCTCCGTTTGTCCCCTAATTGGCTCATTTATGGATTAATCAGGGTTTAGGCGGAGTCAGCTCCAACAGCCACAGCTCCTACTTTTGAGCTTCAAAACCGCTCTTCGGGAAAACCTAAGGATGACAACATGCAGTTCTTTTTATACATTTTATGGTAATAACAAATGCGAAGATGAAAATTAAAATGTTGTCGCAGCCTCACCGGTTCGTTTTAGGGGTGGGGATAAAAAGCTTTCATGGGTTTTCGCTATAAGCCTTTGAAACTAAATGGGAATGTTTATGTGTTGGAAGTTCTGTGGATCCTCCAGATCCATCCATCCATCAATCTATCATCATTCAGGCTCATGAACCTTCTGGATGGGGTGGGGTGCCAACACAGGCACACACATGCAATCAAACACTATGGACAATTCAAAAAACGCCAATCAACCTACACTGCATGTCTTTGGACTGAGTGGGAGAAGTGTAGTACTGTACCTTGAGGAAACCCACCATGCATGGGGAGAACATACACTCACACACAGTCACACACACAGGACCAGAGGTGACATTGAAAACACCCCCCAACCCTGGTGGTACGGGGCGACGGTGCTAACCGATAAGATGTCTCTAGTTCAACCTGTTCATACGCGTACTAATTTGCTGTTGCATTCATTGCATATAGAACTAATTTTTACTGTTTTATTTTTGACGCACATTCACCCTCCTGACATCATTGAATAATCATGGCTGGAGCTAGAATTTCTGCTTGCTGTGGTCACTCTTATGGCCCCTAGGGGGAGGGGGGGGGTGAAATCTGCTTAATTCAGCTGATTAATTGCTTTAATTAGGTTCACGCAGGGGTGCAGGGAGCGGAGTGTGACACTGTACCATCTGATGGAGCAGTGCAGTGTGTATATACGGCAAGCGAGAAAGCCCCGAAGCCATGGAGCATGCGCGCACACACACACACACACACACACACACACACACTGCCAGCTGGTGTATTTGGTTATAATTCTACACATTCCATACTATATATTTACTATAACATTGAAGTAAATATATTCATTATTATAAACAAATACATTAGTTACCCTTCAGTATACATTTGCATATAATCCAAAAAAATGTCACACACACTAATACTTCATTTAATCACCTTTATCTTGGATTACATACACACTGTTCAGGTCGTCAGCTGACTTCATCTTATTGCCCCATAACGTTACTGCGTCTCGACCTGAGCGACTGATCAACTCCAGATCATAACACTGTCTCCAGGGGCTTGTGGACAGTGGACAGTGGACAGTGGACAGTGGACACTATGCATGATTGTGCATCGCTTCAGGCGCTTCCCTTCTTACCCTGACACGCCCATCACTCTGGAATAGAACTCAATCTGGACTCATTGGATCACATGACCTTTTACCATCACTCCAAAGTCCAATATTTATGATCCCTAACAATTCCTAGTATTTCTGTGTGTGTGTGTGTGTACAGTGTGTAAACTGTGTAGTGCATACAGTATGTGTATAAGGTGTGTGTACAGTATTTCTGTGTGTGTGTGTGTGTGTGTGTACACTGTGTGAAGTATGTGCGTGTAGAGTGTGTGTGCAGTGTGTGTATGTTCAATTTGTGTATGTGTACAGTGTGTGTGTGTATGTACAATTTGTGTGTGTGACGTATGTGTGTGTACAGTATGTGTGTGTGAAGTGTGTGTATGTACAATGTCTGTGTGTAGAGTGTGTGTACAGTATGTGTATACAGTGTGTGTGTGTGTGTGTGTGTGTGTGTGTGTGTGTACAGTGGCCTGACAGGGCCTACCATGGGCCATATGGTCATGTTTATCGCTTGCTCTCGCAGCAAATGGTTCTGTTGGCTAAACACACACACACACACACACACACTCCAGTGACTTCCATTAGAAAGTCTCGACAGTCCCCCCCCCCCGATAGATGTGTGTACTGATATATATTGTCGGACTGCTAAATTTATTTATGTACAAATTATTGCTCATATTCTATTTGCTGGGTTTCCTCCGGGTTCTCCGGTTTCCTCCCACAGTCCAAAGAAACGTAGGTTATGCTAATTGGTGCTCCCAAATTGCCCGTAGTGTGTGAATGGGTGTGTGAGTGTGTGTGTGTGTGCCCTGCGATGGATTGGCACCCTGTCCAGGGTGTACCCCGCCCCGTGCCCTACGGCCCCTGTGATAGGCTCCGCCCACCGCGACCCTGAATACAGGATAAAGCCGTATTCACGATGAGTGAGTGAGTGAGTGAGTGAGGCTGCAAAGTGCCGAAAACTGTGCAAGAAGTTTATGTACCAACTTCAGCAGCGACCTCATTTCCCCTCTCGTCTGTTCCAACCACTCGGGGGGGGGGGGGGGGGGGGATCAAGACCTTTTTGCACAGTACTGTATACCCATGTGATTTGTCGCTGCACTCCAGTCAGAGCTGCTGAGACGGAGAACTAATCAACACCTCCTGACCAGAGTACAACAGCGCCCATGCTTGTGGTTTTATACTCCTCTTTTTGTATTTTTAAAGCTTTTTCTTTCTTCTCTGTTAATAAGCACCACCTGAGATAATGAAATAAAAACGTCTTGCTCTTCGGGTTCCCGCGGTACGAGGCGTGGAGCCGCAGCCCTCCTTGCCGCGGATGTCTGGCGTGTGGTAATGTTGCAGTTGTGATGTGTGAAGTCATGGGTGGTAATTCTGTGGGTTTATTCTTTCCCTCTCCGGTGCGTCTTTAGTTTCCGTCTCGCTTCACTGTATTTCTGACGTTTATTTCATTAAAGGTCGCCCGCTAGACTACGGGGAGGAAGCGGGGAAAAAAAATAAACCATGCGGGCGTGAAAAAGATGTAATTTCGTGGATTTTTCTTGCGACACGAGAACGGCCATTTTGTTAAAGCTGAGCTCCAGTTGTGAAGTCTCGAGTGAACTTTTATATTAATAAGGATAATCATATTAATAAACATAAAATGAAAAAGCTTTTACAGTATATCATAATGTTTTTGTATAATAATAAGGATGCAAAATTCAGTGAAAAGAAAAGTCAGTACCACTTTGCACTAAGCAGTGAACTAAAAATCATCAGCATATCTTTTAAATTCTGCAGGTATTTAGATACACGTCCATGGTTTTGATATTTCTATTTATTTAACTACTGACTTTTATTCACGTTTTATTATCTTTCTATTTATGTACATCGTCACTCACTCATTCGTTCTCTATAGCGATTATCCTGCACAGGGTCACGGGATACCTGAAGTCTATCCCAGGATACTTTGGGCACTAGGCACGGTACACCCTGGACAAATCCATCGCACACACACACACACACACACACACTATGGGAAATTTGGGACCGGTAATTAAACTAATCTGCATGTCTTTGGATAGTGGGAGGAAACCGGAGTACCCGGAGGAAACCCACCAAGCACGGGGAGAACATGCACACAGACTCCAGGCACACAGAACCTGAAGTAGGAATCGAACGCGATACCGAAAGGTAAACCACGTCACAACCGTCATGTCATCAGTATATTCTTTATTGTCAGTAATATTTCATAAAAATAAAAAGCAATCTCCTGCAGTGGTGTCTCAAACGATTAGGGCTGTGGGTTACAGATCAGAAGGTTCGAGCCCCAGCACCGGATATGTGGAAAGAAATATATTTTAATGCACTGTAAGGTACATGTGACAAATAATTACGTTTCTTTTTACCTTGTACCCATGCTTATACGCTTAGACCTCGGAATACAAATTTAATCCGTTCCAGAGATGATAAACTGTTGTATTGTGAAACACATTGTCACAAAGGCTCGAGACCCAAAACTATTTTCAACACTATAATCATATTTCTGCATTTAGAAAAGACATGAAAATTAAGTAAAATATGAAATAAATAGACGTTAAACCTGACTTAACCTTAATGTATGATTCCTCTCGGCACCGGCTGCTTTAAAAACCAAACTGAAAGCGTCTCCGTTTTCTTCTTGCTACCGTCCTTGCTAACATTCTTGGGACCCGCGGGTCTACGTCTTCCCTAAATCTTACACAAAATGGCAAAATAACTAAACATACACCCACGAAAATAAAGTAAACTCGCTTCGCCTGGCTTTCCACTGACACAAGCAGGGTTTGATCAGCTCCCGGACGTACACGTGATCGACTCGGGCGCTCGGATGCGGAAAATGCTTCTTATGCCGAGGCGAGTTTCTGGCAAAACTTCAGTTCTTAAGGTGAAAATTGGCAAGGCTGAGTTGGTATGCTGAGGTACCGCTGTATTAATATATTTATTACTTTAATTATTATTATCACTTTATTCTCCTGCTCCCAGTACAGGCCTTAGCTATAATAATAGACGATAGACTTCATTGCATAACGATCATTATACTGTACTTGTCACCAATATATATTTTGGTCATATAATATTTCATTTGATCTAAACTTAAACTTGCTTTAATAGATAATGTGATTGTGTAAAAAGAAATTATAATAAAACGTGATCGATGCGGTTCTACACCGCATCCTGTAATGTGATATTGATATTCAAATAGACTCGATATCTAAAGCACAGAACAAAACAGAACAGAACATTTTTTTTTTCATGGAGGAGTATGTGAGATTTCCTGTCTAACACACACACACACTATCTTTAGCCGTAGTGTGTGTCTGCTGTAGATATTATACGCTATCGTCTCTACTGTAATCCTTTACATCAGTCTACCTTTAATAAACTAAACCGGTAGTAGACGACGAACTAAACGTGTGCCTTTTACAGGACAATAATTCACTTTGTACTTCCGCGTCATCGCGCTTTCCCTGTATTATATTGTTCCTTATTCGTCTCATAACACGGTGTATGCGCGTGTCCACATGTTCAGTATGGACTCCCTGGTGAAACACACGTGTGGGATTCTTACTGGTCGTGTAAAATAAGCTCTTGTGCAGGGGCGCGTGCTCGGTGCAGGGGTGAGTCGGGGAATCGGACAGGCCGCGTCTCGGCTCGGTGGTGATGCATTGTGTTTGAGTTCCTCTTTGACACCGGGCTAATGCGCTGTAATGGATTGCAAATGAACTGCGCCAAGGACTCCAGCGATTCATCACGGCGCCCAGATGCTGCAGATTTCACCTCCGTCGGCGTGGAAAAGGAGCGAAGCCGCTGCATGTGGCCTTAATCACTATTTATGGTGGGATCTCTGGCAAAAAAAGAAAAAAAAAAGAGCGCCTGTCTGAGTTCTTTAAATGCTATCAGAAAATTGGCCTAATGTTAACGGCACAGTGCTGCGGCTCGACTCAGATCAATTCTTTATAATTGCTCTCGCTCGCTGTAATGGCTTCACATCAATTTTAGCACTTAGTGGCCGCGTGTACGGGGTGTGTGTGTGGGGGGGGGGGGGGGGGGAAGGGCTTCAGAAATGACCGCAGATCTAATTTCGCAGCCGGAGTGCTCGGGAGTACGGCGTCGAAATCAAGTGGTTTGGTCAGATGGAAAGGACATGTTCGCCTTCTACTGTACGCGCATGAAACAAATAAATAAATGCATTATACACTCTTGCTTCCTGAACAGATTCTTCTATTTTGGATGGATTTTTCCCTGATTCCCTAATTTAGTCGTGTCCAGTTCCTCCCCGCCACTAGGGGGCTCCACATTAAGGCTACTACTACCACTCAACCAGGAGGGCCGAAGACTATCACGTGTTTCCTCCGTACCACGCGACGCCAGTCGACCGCATCTTTCCGAACTGCTCACTCAAACACCGTTGGGGGCGGCGTAACATACTCGGAGGACAGCGCTATCCGCCCCTTCCGCTTGGGCGAGCGCACAGACACCGTGATTAGCTGTAGAGCCGTGATTAATGTGCACTAAGTACCTCTCATCCCTCCCCTCTGAGAGAATTCGGCCAATCAGCTCTCTCTAGACCTCCGGCTGTGAGAGGTTACAGCATCGGGAATCTCCGGATGATAGGGAGACCACTGCGCCTCTCGGAGGTCAGGATTGGTTTTAACATGTTTCCATAGTGGCAAAAGACATGAAACATTCATTCATTCATTTTCTATACCGCTTAATCCTGTGTTCAGGGTCGCGGGGGACCTGGAGCCTATCCCAGGAGACTTCGGGCACTAGGCGGGGTACACCCTGGACAGGGTGCCAATCCATCACAGGGCACACACACATACACACACTCACACACCCAATCACACACTATGGGCAATTTAGGAACGCCAATTAGCCTAACCTGCATATCTTTGGACTGTGGGAGGAAACCGGAGTACCCGGAGGAAACCCACCAAGCACGGGGAGAACATGCAAACTCCATGCACACAGAGACGGGAATCGAGCCTGGCCGGGGAATCGAACCCAGATCCTGGAGGTGCAAGGCGACAGTGCTAACCACTACACCACCGCGCCGCCAGACATGAAACAGACAGATTTTATTTAATACTGTTAAGTTACTGCAAAGACGAATATCTGAACACGACGCTGTGGAAACCTTTATGTTTTTGGTATTAAATTTACGAAGGTCCTCGTCTCGGCGTCAATCGATTTACATGCAGGAAAAACGCTTCGATACTGACACGACATGAAATTTATTACAGTTTTATACACATTGAGTGAATTTTCATGTTTTCATGTCCTGGGATGTTCAAGTCAAACCAGGACTTGGTGAAATTTCTGCTGAATGAAGGGGTAAACTGAGTGACTGATGTTCCCCTGAGTGATGTTCCCATGAACATTCAGCGAATAGAACGCCTGATCCTTGAAAATCCACGAATAACCTGTCGCCAACTTGCAGAAGGGACGCATCTGTCTGTGTGAGCTGTACACACAATCATCCTCCAACACCACTTACTGGACACATGTGGCTGGGAGTTACTGCCACATCCCCCGTACAGTTCTGATCTCGCTTCACATGTTTGGAAAAGCCAGTATAGGAGTTCATGGGAGGCCAGCGAAATTCTTTATTCTTTTCATATCCCAGTTTTTTTGTTCAGAGCACAGGGTCAACAATTATATGTGGCCCCTGGAGCAGACACGGTTGAGGGCCTTGCTCAAGGGCCCAACGACGGCAACCTGGCAGAGCTATGGCTCGAACCGCCGACCTTCTTGTGTCCGTGAGCGCGGTCGAGTATCCCCATGTAACAGAACGCCTTGTGGCTTAAACACAGTTCAATTTAATTCTATTTATATAGAGATTTTAACAGCTACTTTACCAGAATATTCATTCATTCATTTTCTATACCGCTTTATCCTGTATTTTAGGGTCGCGGGTTTACCAGAATATGGCTATAGCTTTAGATCCTTAGTGAAAAACTCTCAACATACTGTCGACAGGAAGCAGAATTTAAAAAGTAAGCAGGATTATACTGTAAATAACTCCAGTGAAAAGGTGTAGAAGTGTAACGGCAAACAGCACCGTGTTCTAGGACGCAGCAGCTCTTAGGTACGAATCTGCAGGACTGTATATAGATAACAGTCCATGATGATGCCGTTCAGGAGCAGGTTTTAGTACAAGTATTAGCATGTGATTCAATCAAGTGTTGGACCAGCTTGCATCTGGGATAAAATATAAATAAATAAATAAAAATGCCGCATGCTGATGAGGACAGATGACTGGAGCGATGATGAACACCAGCACACACCAACCCCACGTCCCCCATCCGATTTACGACTCCGCAGCGCGCTCATCTTATGCAACGGAGAAAAAAAAGTGGAAGAAGTGTTTTTTTTATATATATATATATATATATATATATATATATATATTTCTATATGTACATATTCAGGAGGCAGGTGTTGTAATCAAGCACAACATCAAAAAAATATTTTGACTGTAACCTCAATCCTGCAGGGTAAAAATAAATAAATAAATAAATAAATAAATAAAACGAAAAAAACTTTCGATCAGCTGCCTTTCGATCAGTCGCTTTTGTTGCACAACCCGCCTCGCTGCTCGCGGCCTAAAGCGGTGATTGCGTATGCAAATGAGCTGCTTTGGCGGCGCTGCTATTTTAAACAGCCATCATTGTTAGCGGGATCGCCGGCAGACAGGAAACAAATTACAAGTGCAATTTATTTTCTGCGCTCGAGCAAATGAGCCAGTCTTAATGGTGCTCAAAGTAAATCAGACAGATTGTGTTAATAAAGTACCGATCCAATTCAGGCTCGCTTTCAGTGGAGGCAAAGGCGTGCAGCGAAAGAAGACGAAGCAAAGGTGAGTATGTGTGTGTCGTAGAGGAAGAAAGACAGAGAGATGATGATGAGCAGCTCTTTCATTTCCTCGTGCAGATGTGCTGGATCGGGAGAGAGCAAGGACACAACACACACACACACACACTTGGCATTCACCAGGGAGCGAGACGACTTGACATGAGACGAGACGAGACGACGAAGAGTTATGCTTTCCTCTGATTGCTGGCTATCAAATTCAGCGCTAAAGCCGAAATGAGTTCCACTACGACCCCGTCTCAATCTGCTCACAATCTCTCTCTCCTGGGAGCCTCTTCACCCTCACTACACCGTGCCAAAGTGACAATCACATCACAACAATCCTGTCGTCTTATTTAAAATACAGTTAATCTGCTGAAAGTGTTAATGTTCTGATGTCTTCACATATACCTGTACATACAGTATAAGTCTCTTTTCTTTCATTTAAAAAATCTTTCTTTCTATTTCTTACCTTCTTTTCTCTTTCTCCTCTCCATCCCTTAGAAATTGCTTTAATAGAAATACGAAGTCACTTTATCATAGAAGAAAGGTTTTGTCTGTACTGTACATTGGTCAGAACTCGCGCTTGACGTCAGTGCTATCTTTATGTTTCATACAATGGAGAACCAAAAACCAGTCTCAGATAAGATTCTGTCCGTCGTCCAGCCAGATTTTGTCACAACGTCACACAAAACTGTCTGGACAGAATTTAATGAAACTTTGCCAGTCCTTCAGTCCTTGTCTGAAGTTAAACCTGCACCATAAATAAAATGTTGAGTAATGAGGAGTTATGTGCGGACCGCGCCTGCGTCAAACCGTGGGCGCGTCTTAAACCGACCGCTGGACAGAATTTAATGTAACTTTGACAGTCTTTTGATCTCTGGCTGTAGTTTAATCTGCACCATCAGTGAATCTAAATGTGGAGTAAAAGTGATGTTATGAACAGTTATGTGCTGGATTTAATAATCTACTGTATAATAATCTACTAATGTGCTACTGTCTCAGTGTAAACAAACACCTGCAGCAATAGATATTAATTAGAAAAGATAAAGTGAATATTTTGACTGGGATTAGTTCATATTTTCACTTTGTTCTGAAATAACAGCGCTGAAGTGGTATAAGTGAATTTTAACACGCTGGAGTCGTTTTAAGACAAAACTTCATCTTTATCTGATCGACTTTTTCCATTTCTCATCTGTGATTCTCTCTCCGATTACCGAACAGGGAGTGTATTTGTCTGAGCACCAAAGAAGGACAACTTAGTGTAAACAAGGCGTCAGATACTCAACCTTACAGAATGTCATTTCTCTATATTAATAAGTTAGAAAGACACACAGACATGGACGTGGACATTAAAAATCATTTTATCAGATTATTTTTAGCTTTTACAAACTCTTTAACGACATCAACGATGTATAGATACAGTAGTACAGTACAGTATGTTATTACCGTATTACAGTCCTTTCTGATGTCTGAAGAGTTATGTAATGGCAAGTTTACCAAAAATTTTTATAAAAAAAAGAATATAAAAAATAACAATGTTTTCAGACACAGGGTCCAGAATGGTGTGAAAAACAAGACCACATATGTATTAACTAGTTTAATTTTATAATTTAATTATACTTTCATTTAAAAAATTTTATGGCTGTGCATAATGCACTCTTAACCTCAAACACACTCAAGTCACACACACACACACACCTACGGTATTATGTGTAAGTGATCTTAAGTTTGGTGTTTAAGAATCTGCACTTACAGTATTTCTGTTTTCTGTCAACTACTACATTTATAATTTTACTAATAAAATGTCAACTTTCTTCTCACTATATTTTTAACATCAGGACATTTCCATATGTGTATAATCGTCTATCTGTAAGAGCTCAACAACCCTGCGTTATGCTGTGTGTTATGGTGTGTGTTACGCTGTGTGTTATGGTGTGTGTTACGCTGTGTGTTATGCTGTGTGTTATGGTGTGTGTTATGGTGTGTGTTATGGTGTGTGTTACGCTGTGTGTTATGGTGTGTGTTACGCTGTGTGTTATGCTGTGTGTTATGGTGTGTGTTATGGTGTGTGTTCAGCTGTGTGTTATGGTGTGTGTTATGGTGTGTGTTCAGCTGATGTAAATCACAGCAGTTTGTATTCCAGCCACTAGCCGTTAGCATTCAGCTAGGTTATCATGCTAGCTTAGGTTTATAAAGCTGCTAACTGCAGTTCCTCAGTTGGTGAAATTGTTTTTTATTTATCAACATTATTTAAGTTGCCATTTAAAGTTGGATGTTCGTTCTTTTACTTTTTGTACTTCAGGTAGTTAAAAAAACATTTTTTTTTAACTTTTTTCTATGATAACGTTAGTGGAGAACGTAAAGCTGAAGGACAACTTTTACCAGAAAAAAATATTAAAACAAGTAATTTCAAGTTAATTTGATTAAATTAAAACCCAAGTCCATTTTGTAAATAATAAATATTATTAAAAAATATATAAACCACAGCCAGTTCTTCAGCCAAATGTCTTTAGTGAAAGTGCTGTGGTTTAACACAAAGGGTGTTACTATCATTTATGAACATGAACTCTACTTCATGGTGTAGTGGAAAGAAATATAGTGATGTGGATAATAATAATCTAATGCCACTTTACACTTAAGTTTATAATGTATAAATACAAAGTCTTGTTGCTCTTTTACTGAAAACTAAGGACACGTAGCTTAACGGTTATACTGTACGGCTATTAGAAGGATTTCTACTGTAAGTGTTACTTGTTCATAAGGCTGATTAGGGCTTCAAGTAACTATTATTATTATTATTGATTGATTGATTAACCTTTAAAAAATTATTAATGTTATTCTCAGTGCTTAATTATCTATATATCATTTTCTGGTTTTGATGATTAAACATTTAATTAACTAATGAATAATATCTATATCTTTGATGTTTTTAATTTTTTTATTCAAGTATTTTCTCATAAAAATATTAATTTTACAAATAACATAAGTAAAATAAGTGTCAAGAGTTTGTTGTGCGGCCTCCGAGTGGCGCAGTGGTAAAGTGCTCGCCCTATCATCCGGAGATCGCTGGTTCGATTCCCGGGTGATGCTGTAACCTCTCACAGCCGGAGGTCTAGAGAGAGCTGATTGGCCGAGCTCTCTCAGAGGGGAGGGATGAGAGGTACTTTGTGCTCCCACATTACAGCCAATCAGGGGCGTCTGTGAGCTCGCGCACACGGAAGGAGCGGCTAGCGCTGTCCCTCTGAGTGTGTTACTCCGCCCCCCTAACGGTGCGTGAGCAAGCAGTTCGAAAAGATGTGGTTGGCTGACGTCACGCAGTTCGGAGGAAACACGAGTCTTTGCCCTCCCAACTGAGTGGTAGTAGTAACCTTAATGTGGGAGCCCCCTAGTGACGGGGAGGAATTGGCCACGACTAAATTAGGGAGAAAATCGGGAAAAAGTGCAATAAAAAAAAAAGAGTTTGTTGTGCATTTCTTGTTCTTTTTTACACAAAATGAGGCCTAACTTGCACTTTAAAACATGAACAATGCACATCACTTCATTCCACACCTCATGTTTCAGTCATACCCACATGCCATATCTTTACCCTTTTATACCCTTTTATATTGCATATCAGGGTTTGACATTGGCACCCGCCCACCCGTCCAATGCGGGTAAAATTCGGCTGTGGCGGGTAATAACTTTAGTCTCACTAGCCACTTTGGCGGGTAGTTTATTCTTTGGTATGACAATATATTTTTGTTGTAGTTTTCTCTAAAGTTTCTCTAAACCGATATAATAAACGCATTGCAACGTAATATTACGCACATAAAACGCGCATGAATGTAATGAGGAGATTTAATACCTCAATGGAGGTCATTTAATGTGTGTGTGTACTCACACACCCACACACCCACATACACACACACACACACACTAGTGATGGGTCGTTCATGAACATGACTCAGATGAACGAGTCGTCTCGGAGAGTGATTCGTTCATTTTCTATTGGGCGCGCATGCGCAAAGCATCGCAAAACCTCCGTATGTTATATACAGGAAACAGTATTGAACGATTCTCAGCAATACGTTTTCAAGTCTCGAGTCATTCGTTCTTTTGACACGTGACTCCCATAGACGCTATGCGGTGCAATAGATTCAAAAGAACGAACGACTCAGAGAAGATATAAGAGGTGAGCTGCATATATGTCCTTAGTTACATTGTAATATTTTCATAACTGGAACTATAGCCAAAATTTGTGTATGTAGACGTATTGGGGGTATTTTTATTGAAAACGCAACATTTTAATTTATTTCTGATCAAATGAACGAAATGACTCAAAAAAAGATTCGTTCATTTTGATGAATGAGATTCAAAGACCCGAGTCACTAAAATGATTTCGAACTTCCCATCACTAACACACACACACTTTTACTTCCTGTTTGGTGTGTGTGTATCATTTCCTTAAAGGGCTATTGCTTCTCAACAGACTGAGAATGTTTGCCCCTTTCGCAGGTTATTTACTGATTATATATAAAAAAGTAATCACTATTTTAATCTATTTATATTTCATGTTGAATGATAGAAAATTCATCACACTATAAAGAGTCAACACTACAAGATAGACCAGAGTCCATTGTCCTAACTCAGAATTCTGATATAATAATACATAATGAATAATAATACCTGGTAATAGTACACAACACACTAACATGATAAATGTTCTGAGTTCAGTTGTACTGAATCTGTTATTTTTCAATGTCATGTGGTAAGAGGCTTGAATTTAAGGTCAATAAGCAGAATATACTGTTCATGTTTGCATGTTTTTATATTGGGATCTTAACAGTACTGAATACTTGACTACTACTATAGTGATACAGTGTATGCTGTCATTTCTAAGTAAATCTAGATATAACAAACATTAACGTATCATGGTGAAGAAAAAACTGCCATTTTCTGGTAACAAAATTGTGGCGAGTAAAAAGGCTGAATGGCGAGTGACTCCGGAAATCCACTAGTCACATTGTCCAGTGAGCAGAAAAGTTAATGTCAAACCCTGTTGCATACTGTATGTGTAATTTATACATTTTATATTTAGATTTTTAATTATATTTTATTGCAACTTTGTAAATCTATAAATTGTAGGTTTATATATTCATCACAATTTTCAGAAAGTTTAAATTTAACATTTCTCTCAGCACGATTTTTCTTCATAGCAGGTGAATTCTTTCTATCTTTCTATTCTATCCTTTATTTCAGTTATTTTTAGGTCATGAGCATATAAGCATTTCACTGCATATCATACTGTGTATTATTATCTATTCAACATTCAACTATTCAAATTTTGCATGACACATGAGCTACATCATGCAACACATATATTTTATGCACATTTGGTACGATGCAGTAAAAACCCAATCCTCTGGTACACGTGCTTTGACATTTCTTTAGCTCTCCACAAATTTAATTCCTTCCTTCGATCAGTTTACATTTCCTATCCGACATGTATAAATTAAAGTGAAATCTTATCCTGTCATATACAGTACAATCTTTTGCTAAAAGTATATAATTAAATTACAAAGAAAAATAACCCCTGAAATGAAGTACCAGAGATTACTGGCATGGCTAGTGAGTGTACATAGCTCGTACATTTTAGGTTGGTTTGACAATCTGAAAAGGAAGCGGAAGAGAAATGAGAGTGGAGAAAATAGAGAAATTTAAATCAAACCATTCCTTTATTGCATTGCAAACTATCAAAGTGGAAACGAAATTAAATATTGGAGAAAAGTCTAGTGCAAGTCAAGTTTCCACTCATTTACTCTATTAATCACATTCGTTCATGAAGATGAATGCGACTGTTACCGCTGTCGTCCCCGCTCATATTAATTACAATTCCATTAACCGTCTTTTTTTGTGTGCATTTTTTTCACAATGTAATAGAAAAGGTGCAAATAAGTCGGAAATCTATGACTAAACAGTGTAGTTACATTGATGGTTTATACTAAACAATTTGAACAAGACTAAAACCCTTTATAGACGCTTTTCCCAGACGGTACATTGGATTTCATTGAGATTTGTGCTCGTTTTTTCCTTGCTGAGGTCATCGTTTTGCGCTGTTTACTTGGTATCAAGGACTGACTCGCGTAATTATACGGCTGTAGATGGTGTACGTGGAGGTCCAGAGAGCAATAAAACAGTAACGATCGTCTGGCATTAAGAGCAAATGAACAAAATCCGTCTCCTCGCTGTGACAATCCTGGTGACTGAGTGATGCAATATCGCTAAGTCATTCTCCTCTCGCGCTTTATGTTCACCTCACAGAGTGTTATGGCTGCACTAAAGCTCATGAAGATGCTGGCGGTGGGTAAGGGGTGCGTTTTCCTCACTTCACGCCCACTGTACTGCGGTGCATTATCAGTACGTCGGTGATCACTGTGACTCTTTACGCATTACTACAACTCTGTTCTGAGTCAAGAGGTAATTTAGCATGCTAATGCAATCCGGATCACGGCCTGTGCCAGAGAGCATCGCCTTTACAAATCCTCACAAATCTGACGGCCTGATTATGTGATGAGGCCTGAGTTCGCTGGGTAATGTGATAAAGGAGGCGTGCTCCGCTCTGCACTGGCCTGTGCTGGGCTTTTGTTCTGTTGAAATGTGTTTGGCTTTGCAATATTAGTCTTTACCAGAGGTGGGTCGAGCAGGGGGGGGGGTAGATGGGGGGGGGGGGACGGGTTATGTAAGCAGCCAGACATATACTGTATATTCAGTCGCACTCCAAATGGCTCAGCAGAAAATAACATTAGAACATGTACAAGAGTCTCACTTTACCATAAACTGTGTCCCGCAGAACTAATAAATTTTTTATATAAACTTTTATTTTTTAGCCTCAAGCTTATTTGCTTATTATATACTTTATGTTAACATTGCAACATGAAATAAAACAGTTACATTAACTGCGACATGTCTCCCAGTGTGTGTGATTGGTCAAATGGAGTCATGTGATTATTGTTGCTACATCCGATTGGTGGAACACAGTCATGTGATACTGTAGATCCGCCGGCTGCGTTTCTCTGCCAAAAATGAAGAACATCTAAATGTGTAGAGTAAAGAGTCGAGTGTAGCCGAATGTAGTGGAGTAAGAGTAGCCTTTGTTCTTCACAAAACTACTCAAGTAAAAGTAAAAAGTACGGTGCAGTAAAACTACTCATAGAAGTACATTTTTTTTCAAAAAATTACTCGAGTAAATGTAATGTAGTAAATGTAACGTAGTAAATGTAAGTCGTTACTACCCACCTCTGGTCTTTACTCCGTTTTGACTGATTGTGTGTTACTGTACCTTTGCTGTATTTTGCTTCACTGGGTTTAACTATTTAACTTTACTATGCTTGGCTTAACTGTGTTTTAACTGTGTTTTTTCATTTACTTTTAAAGTCTTTTGGTTTATTGTGTTTAACTCTTTAACATCAATGTGTTTAACTTTACTTCACATGTTTTTGTCCCTATTTTGTTGTACTGTGTTCGACTTTTCTGTTTTTACTGTGCTTTAATTTTATGATGTGTGGCTTGTGGTGGCTCAGAGGGTTAAGGCACTGAGTTACTGATCGGAAGATCGGCGGTTCGATCCCCAGCTCCACCAGGTTGCCACTGTTGGGCCCTTGAGCGAGGCCCTTAACCCCATCTGCTCCAGGGGTGCTGTATCATGGCTGACCCTGCGCTGTGACCCCAGTTACGCTGTGATATGCGAAGAAGGAATTTCACTGTGCTGTGACAAATAAAGGCTTAACTTTAACTATTAACTTTACTGTGTTTGGCTTCACTACAGTATTGTGTAACGTTTCTGTTTTTGACTACTGTATGGTTTAACCTTCCTGCGTTTAGCTTTATGCTGCTTAACTTTAATATGTTTGGCTTCACTGTGTTTGCTGCTCAAGTCTGTATTTGGCTTGCTGTGTTTAACTTCTCTGTGTTTAACTTCTCTGTGTCTAACTTCTCTGTGTTTAACTTCTCTGTGTTTAACTTCTCTGTGTTTACCCACATGGAAAGAACCTATATGAGGATATATGCGCATATATGAAACCTATATGCAGTATATATGCATATATTTGATAATATTTATGCTGCATATATGCGTATATACAGGCCATATAGGTCTCCTGTATTGCTTCTTTATATCCACATATAAGCCCTATATGTACATACAAGATATGTCTCCTATGGCAGGATCTGGTCATTTTAGCTCATATCTCACTTTGGCAACTGTCTTTCATGATGCCTAGCTCATATTTTCTATTATCAAGGCAATAACTAAGAACTAACTTTAAAAAAATGCAAAAAAATTATGTGCGAACACATTAAATTGGTATCCTAATTGCCCACATACAGTATATGAGGATATATGCAGATATATGAAACCTCAGTCTCCGTGAAAATCTTTTTGAAACACGTCACTAAAATTAACTGAAATGAGAAATGTTGTTGGTCTTTCGGCTGCTCCCGGCAAGGGGTCGCCACAGCGGAATATCCAGTCCGCACTACAACTTGGCACAGGTTTTACGCCGGATGCCCTTCCTGACGCAACCCTCCCATTTTATCCGGGCTTGGGACCGGCACTGTATCCAGTGGCTGGGGTGTGGGCACTGGCTGGAATCGAACCCGGGCCTTCCACATGGCAGGCGAAACACCTACCACTGAGCCACCAGTGAAATGAGAAATATATCTATATATCTTAAAGTGTCTACTTTTAAATGATGCAAGTCACATTGAAAACAAATATTCTCAGTTTATATAATCCGTATGAAACCAAGGAGAGGCACAGAATTTCTGTCGCACTTATCTGCTAATAACTCGAGGCAGGACACGCCCATACGCCAATCACACGGAAATCAGTCAGGGTAAGTTACATACTAGGCCACGCCCCCGGACACCGGCCTGATCAACACACACACAGAGACAGGTTTGAAAACACTCAGATGCAGTGAGTTTTCTGCACGTTTTGGAAGATGGCACGCGCGTACACATCCGAGGAAACTCCTGGAAAGTTGGAGGAGTTTACATTTACCTCAGAAGAAGACTGTGTGACTCCGACGCCGAACAGGAGCATTTTGAACAGAGAATAGACCCATGCTACACTGGGTAAGTTATTAAGTCTTATATAACTCTTATTCTGATAATATTAAACTGATATTAGTAAATATTTTCCTCACTACAGCTAGCTCTTGTCAGCTTGTGCGACATGTTGGCTTTCAATGCCATTTATATAGTTTAGGTAAATCATGCTAACATGCTGCCTCATGTAGCACAAACATGATATTTCCCGGTGGCTAAGCTAATGTCTTATGGAGTTTACAGATGTTTATAAATGTTCTAATGTATTTCACCTTGTTTTGGATAGCTTTAGATTATAGTTGCTAATATGTATTTGGCTCTGTTTTGGTTAGCTTATAACACTGCTATCAGTAATGTTATTTAGCACAAACAAGCTAGTTCCAGGTGGCTAAAATACTGCCTTATGTAGCTAAGTGATGCTTATGAATATTTCTTTGGTGTAAATGTATATAATCCCTTTTGTTTAGCGTGTATTTACAAATGCCTGATAAGATGTAATTGTTTAGAATGTGTTCAATATGTGTGTAATGTCCAATGGATGGTGTTTGCTAATGTCTCAGTTGTAAATGTTTGAGATCCACTACATGGTCTGTTGTCCATCAACAGATATTTGCCCAGCCTATTGCCCATCAAAAATACAGAGGGGCACAAAAATGTATACACACTTTCACAATTATCTATGGCCTTTTTTTTAAACTCAAATTGAATTATGGCTGCAGTGTGTAGTATTATCTATCACCATCATTGATGCTGTCATGTGACCTACAGAAGAGAGGTGTATATTTTTCATGTTGAAGTGTGGATACATTTTTTGGTCATCTCTGTTTATATTATGCATCCATATTAATTGCACATCCATTTACTCTGAACAGTATAGGCTAACATTTTATTTATTTATTTGTTTTTAGGAATGTGTCTGCATCACCCTTGCCTTCACCAGCCCCTCACATCAGGACACGCAAGTTCCGTTCAGATGGACCTCTTGCATTTGTGAAGTGGATGGACACACGAGAAGTATCTACATGTTGTACCATCCATTCTGCTTATACAGTAGACGCGGTGAAGATGAGGGTGAAATTACAAGGTACATGGACTACAAAGACATTTCCTGTGACTGCGTACAACCAGCACATGGGGAGTTGATCCCTCTGATCAGCTATTACAATACTATACTACACAGCACAAAACAATGAAGTCGTACAGAAATATTTCTCTACACTGCTTGGACATTGCTCCAACCAATGCTTACCCTGCATATATGTTTTGTACAGTTTTTTTTTTTTTTTATCTTGCACTGTTTTACTCTGAATGTCCGTCTTTTTTCAGTTTTTATTTTGTACTGTTCCTGTTGCAGTTTTACCCTGCATGTATCTTTATCATTAATCTGCATTTATACATAAAATCCTATTAACTATTGGGAAGCTAAACATGAGAATCAGTATGAAACATGAAAAGTTTCTAAAAGTTGCCAATAAATTAATATTGTGATGTGAAATAATTTTTTCAGATTGAATTTATAAAGGGCTCTGTGGTGTTTTGCCAGGCAGAAGCGTGGAGAGCAGCCCGCCTTGCCACCTCTGCTACTGCCATGATACGGAATCTGCTGCTGGACAACTTCGACTTGGAGACTGGACCAAATTAAAATGGTAGCCATTATTGGTGAATAAATGCATAATGCGTTGAGAAGGGAAAAAAACATAAGTTCACCACTTTAACCATAGCCTACTTGTATCAATGTTTATTAGCCATCAATGGAGACTGCATAAGGTAGGGCACCCATTATTGTTACTGTATCTGCTTGGTACCTATAATACTAATTCATCGCTTGCTCACTTCTTGATCCTACCTTTCCTCTTCTAAAGCCACATTTCTGGGTTATTGCGCTGTAAGGTGTGTAGTCCTCTATTTTGTAGAACATATAGTGTTGCAAATAACCTCGTGGCACTAATTGTTGTCGTCTGAAGTTTTAATAAATAATCATTTATTATTATTATACTGTCTTATTATTTTTGTCTTCTCTAGATGCTACATTGAGGAAGTGGCCGGCAGCCACCCGAAGGCAGATAGGCACATCTATCAATTCAAAGCTCACGGAGCTGGGAAGATCCACAAAATATATTTTTTTCTTCCTGTTCAGTTTTTTGTCATGTTTTTGTTCTTTTACTAGTTGATTGTTCTTAAGAAAATAAAAAATTAATTTCTACATTTTGGGCTTTTATTTATGTTGTCTAGCAGCTATGGATTTTTTTACTAATCTAGGTAAACATATAGGTGCATATATGCACACATGTATATACATGCATATATGTACCTATATATGTACATATAATATAGGAAAACGGCCAATTTTATATATGTCACATATACTGTATTACTATATAGGTACATATATGTACGCATATATGCACATATAATATAGGAAAACGGCCAATTTTATATATGTCACATATACTGTATTACTATATAGGTACATATATGTACGCATATATGCATGCATATATGTACATGTAATATAGGAAAACGGCCAATTTTATATATGTCTATATAGGTACATATATGCACACATACTGTATATGCACACATATATGCACATATAATATAGGAAAACGGCCAATTTTATATATGTCACATATACTGTATTACTATATAGGTACATATATGTACGCATATATGTACATATAATATAGGAAAACGGCCAATTTTATATATGTCTATATAGGTACATATATGCATGCATACGGTATATGCACGCATATATGTACATATATGTACATATAATATAGGAAAACGGCCAATTTTATATATGTCACATATATTAAAAACCTATATCAAAACCTATATTAAAACATATATGTTTATATAGGTTCTTTCCGTGTGGGTAACTTCTCTGTGTCTAACTTTGCTGTGTTTAACTTCTCTGTGTTTAACTTCTCTGTGTTTAACTTTGCTGTGTTTAACTTCTCTGTTGACCGGCACTAGGACCCGGAAGTAAGACGGTCGCGAACCTGAAAGCATAAAAAGAAACAAGATGGCGCCGCACATCACTCTGTCATTGAGTTTTGCCCAGGCTATTTCGGTATCGTTCCCGTTCACGTGAGTACTCACTTTCTTGGCTTACTTTCAGACTGAGTGTGTGTTTATAGGACTAGGGTTAGATTGTGTCTTTCCTTTGCTCATTCACTTTGAGAGTCCTTATAGTAAATCGCGTGATTATCCTGCCCACTCGTGTCCATCCGCGTTTGGGTTTACCATTCACGCTACAGGGCTAACTGCTAAAGCTATCGCCTTTCTGGTCGTCCCGGGTTAGTTCCTGAAAAAATGACAGAGCCTAAAGCAGTAAACCCAGCGGATCACGCGCGCCTATGCGGTGTGGTTGACCAGCATGCTATGCTTATCAATAAGCTAACCGGTGAGCTCGCTACTCTGCGCCGCGAGGTGGCGGATCTCAAGCGGGAGAACGCGAGTCTCCGGTCAGCTGTTGATGGCATGGCTAGCGGTCCGCCCGCCGCAGCGGCCGCGGCCCAGCACCAACCCCCCCCCACCTTCTGATGTTTTTCTAGCACTCCCGGATAAATGGGATGGCACGGATGGGAAATGCAGTGTGTTTTTAACATCGCTGGAACTGGTGTTTGAGTTTAATGCCACCAAATACTCCACCGACCGGCTGCGCATTGCACTACTCGTCTCGTTGCTATCAGGGCAGGCAGCAGAGTGGGCCATGGCAGTCCTGCGCGCGGACACAGACACCGCACACTCCTACAACGAGTTCACCCGTCAACTCAAGTTAACTTTTGAACATCCCGCGGGCGAGGTGGAGACCGACACGAAGCTCTACCATCTGCGGCAGGGAGGATTGTTCGTGAGTAAATACACTGCAGAGTTCCGAACCCTTGCCATCCAGACCACCTGGGGAGACACAGCCCTCCGGACATCCTACTTCGAGAGGCTGGCTAACCATATTAAGGACGAACTAGCCGGACGAGAGCTTCCAGCTACACTGGAGGGGCTAATCCAGCTAGCCCTCCGTATTGACCAGCGCCTCCTCTCTCGCCCGAAGCCAGCACCTCGAACCCTGCCGCCATCTCCCACCTATGCCTACACTGCACCAAGATCACCACCTTCCGTCACCACCGCCTTCCCTGGACGTGTCGGATCTCCACCCCCTGCCGTGGTTGACAAAGGAGCCGGGGAACGCATGCAACTAGGGCGCGCCTCCCTGACCGTGGCGGAACGCGAGAGGCGTTACCGCGAGGGACTGTGTGCCTATTGCGGCTCAGCGGCGCACCACCGAGCGACCTGTCCGTCCCGTCCGGGAAACGCCCAACCCCGGTGAGCGACAGGAGAGACTCGCCGGGCACCATCCATCTCTCCGCCACCACCGACATCACCATTACTCGACTCACGGTCCAGGTAGCCCTCCACCTTGGCCACAAACGGGTCCGAAGTACCGCGTTCATCGATTCCGGTGCCGCGGGTAACTTCATTGACTCAACGTATGCCAAAGGGTTGGGGGTAAAGATTGAGGCGTTATCCCAGCTAATGAGAATCACCTCAGTCGACGGGCGGCCCCTCTCATCCAGCCCTATCACCCAGCAGACTCCACCCCTCACTCTCGTCCTCGGCCAAAATCAAGAGTCAATTCAGTTCCACCTTACATCCATCTCTTCTCCACCCATCATCCTCGGCTACCCCTGGCTCCTGCAGCACGACCCACTCATGGTCTCAAAGCCGGATCTTTCAGTGGGGGCCGACCTGCACCGACTTATGCCTACGGGCCCAGGCTGGGACGTGTTCCAGGGAGTCCGAGGCCCCCGATGTCGACATCCATGCCATTCCCCCACCTTATCGGGACCTGGCTGAGGTATTTTGTAAACGCCGGGCCAACCATCTACCACCTCACAGACCATACGATCTAGCCATTGAACTCCAGCCAGGTTCCAGCCCCCCCCCCCTCGGCCATCTCTACTCTCTCTCCAACAACGAGACCCAGGCGATGGAGGAATATGTCGCCGGCGCCCTACGACATGGCACCATCAGACCATCCTCCTCGCCGGCCACTGCAGGGTTCTTCTTCGTGAAGAAGAAAGCTAAACTTAGGAACATCTTATCCGTATCTGATGCAGAAAAACTAGTTCATGCATTCATGACCTCCAGACTGGACTATTGTAATGCATTACTAGGTGGTTGTCCTGCATCCTCAATAAACAAGCTTCAGTTAATCCAAAATGCAGCTTCCAGGGTTCTCACTAGATCCAGAAAATATGATCATATAACCCCAATATTATCATCCCTGCACTGGCTACCTGTTCAGTTTAGAATAAATTACAAAATAGTATTACTTACATACAAGGCCTTAAATGGTTTAGCTCCCACATACCTAACCAGTCTTCTGATGCGCTACAATCCACCACGCGCCTTAAGATCACAAAGCTCCGGACTTCTGGTAGTTCCCAGAATTTCAAAATCTACAAAAGGGGGTAGGGTATTTTCATATTTAGCTCCAACGCTTTGGAATAGCCTTCCAGACAGTGTTCGGGGAGCAGACACGGTTTCTCAGTTCAAAAGTAGACTCAAGACGCATCTTTTAAATCTGGCATACACATAACTCGTCCCATAATCTCATACTCCAGTACACCTATACCGAATGGCAACTACGCTAATTCTCCCCATCTGTTCTGTATTTCTCTACCCATCCCGAGGCATCGGGAGATTTTGCCAGCTTCAGTAGACAAAGGCCGACCCTGCGAGGTTCCTGAGGCATCCAGAGAAAGACCAGCTCCAGCTGGATTCAGCTTTATGATGGTTGGAGCTACACATGCTGCTCCTGTGCTTCCAGTGATCCAGACCTCATCTGCCCTCTACACCTACTGACTCGTCCCTATGCTGAACTGGTCTTCATGTCAATTTAAATAATTTCTGTCATATTGAATTTTCACCTGCACAACACACAAGATGTTATATCATTTCTATCTGTTATCACCCAAATGAGGATGGGTTCCCTGTTGAGTCTGGTTCCTCTCAAGGTTTCTTCCTAATGCCATCTCAGGGAGTTTTTCCTTGCCGCCGTCACCCTTGGCTTGCTCATCAGAGACATTTCATTCATTCGTCTCATTATTATTATCTACACATTTTTCTCACACATCCACACTTCCAATTATTTTCTTTTCTATAATTATTATTATTATTATTATTATTTATTTATTTTATTATTTTATTTATTATTATTATGTTTTTTTTTTTTTGTTACATTTCTTTAATTTTTGTGAAGCTGCTTTGAGACAATGACCATTGTTAAAAGCGCTATATAAATAAAATTGAATTGAATTGAAGAAAGGGGGCGAACTTCATCCGTGTGTCGACTATCGGGGGTTAAATAAAATCACCATCAGAAATCGCCACCCTCTGCCTCTTACCAACTCAGCCCTTCTCTGTATTGAACTTCTCTGTGTTGAACTTCTCTGTGTTGAACTTGACTGTTTTTGGCTTTTCAGTTGTCAGGTTTCTTATGTTTCCCCCAGACTGTGTAAAACCCCAGGGTTCCCTCTTCCTCTGTTCTCTGTGCTGTCTTCCTCATTCTTTATATGGCAATATATTTTATCATTTCTGTCTCTCTCCCTTTTGTTTCCCTGGATTTCACCAGCACTTGTTAAACAGCTTATGTCTTATGATTTAATGTGACACAGAATTTGGTGCAGAACTGAAAAAAAAACCCTCTTTGAATTAAACTAGAGGACTTTCAGATACCCCATCCTGTGTGTGTGTGTGTGTGTGTGTGTGTGTGTATCTCTCAGTCAGACAGTGTGTCTGAGCCGACCGGTGAGCTTTCCCGTGTTTTTCTTTGTTTTCTGTCCTTGCTTTACTGCTTTGCTGTGTTTAAATTCACTAGAATTGGCTTCTTTGCACTGTATTTTCCGCGCTATGTTTTGCTTTTTGCTGTTAATGTGTTGAACTGTGCAGGTCTGTTTGTTGGAGCGTTTTCTTGTTTCGTATTCAGCCTGCTTGTGTCGGCTCACATGGCGATCAATTACGTTTGGTGCAACTCCCGTTGTAGCAACAGTGTTGTAATAGCAAGTAATCCTAAACATGGAGTCGGGACATTAGCTGGAGAAACATCAACGCGCTAATGCTTATCTAATCAGTCTATGTACATAATTCTCTAACGCCAAGCAGCATATGGGTACGATTATTCATCTGCAACACACACGAAAACAAACACAGACATCCAAGCAGATGCACTTTGTAGACGCTCTTTTAAAAGGGTTTGTTTTTGAAGGCAGAGGAGTTAGATTCCTAATTTATTCATCTACAAAAGCTACATTTGTCACTTTATGCACATTTAAAAAGCACTTCTTCACTTTCGTTTGCATGCACTCAGGATACACAACAGACATGCATGTACAGTAGGAAATACACAACACAGACATGAGACGGATTTGGAAATGAAAAACTGAAATTCAGAGGAAGCCGTCGTTAGCTTAGCATGCATATGCTAGTTTGCGAGTAAAAAGGTGTGTTGGTTTAAACCTACTAGGTGGGAAACAATGCAGAAATAGTCAGACATTAGCGTTTTCACACCTCGGTTCTCAGGCACGTATCGCAACCAGAGACATATGGATGCACTGAAAATCTGTTCGATTGTAACCAGCACGGTGTGCGAGAGCGCGACTTGCTTGGCTTGGAGCATCGGTGGATAAATAGGGGATAAAAGGGACTTTGTCCAGAGGAGAAAAAGAAATTAGGTACATAAATGAGCCACTTTCTCAGCTTTAGCCGCACATCTCCATTGTGAGAATAATGAAGATTAATAAAGCAGATTAGCTGCAGTTGCTACACCTGCATCCGAATCGCTCAGATGAGACGCAGCATGGTAACTAGACATCCATCACGCCAAGTTAGGTGTGTATAAAAAATAAAATCATGTGCTTTCTGTCGTGTGTAGAGTTATAGCTATCCGATGTTACACCTATTTAGATTTAGGAAAAAAAAGACCTCCAATAGGGCAGATACCTCATCTTTACCCATGTTCAAAGAACACACACTTCAAGAAAACGCTTAGCAAGATATTTTATTTTAGTGTAAAACAGTGGCATCTCAGTACACAAATGCCTCGCCTTAAGAATTTTCGCAACAATTTGCGACTAAAAGCACGTACGTCCGGGAGCCGTTCAAAACTTGTTTGCATCAGTTTTTTGGGCATTTTGTGCAAGATTTAGTGAAGACGTAGCACCATGGGTCCCAAGAATGTTATCAAGGACGGTAGCTAGAAGAAAATGGAGCCACTTTCAGTTTGTTTTTTAAAGCAGCCGGTGCCATAGGTCAAGGTAAATTCAGTGAGATTTAATTTCTTTTCTATTCATTTCATGTTTACATGTTTCATTTAGAATGTTTTTATATGCAAAAATGTGATTATAAGGCTGTAAATTTTTGGTAATATTTGTAATATTTTCAGGTGTCTGGAACGGATCTTCGGCATTTACATTATTTCTTATGGGAAAATGCGTTTTGCAATACAACATTTCAAAAACATCACCCAAATGAGGATGGGTTCCACTTTTGAGTCTGTTTCCTCTTAAGGTTTCATCCTACTGCCATTTCAGGGAGTTTTTCCTTCGACACCGTCGCCCTCGGCTCGTTCATCAGGGGCGATCTGATCATTCTGATTCATACACACATTTCACACATCACACAACTTCCATAATTTCTGTTGATTGTGCAAAGCTGCTTTGCGACAATGACAATCTTTAAGTGATTTTAAATGTTTGTATTGAATTTTTTTTACATTATTTCATGGAATTAATTAACTTATTGACATATTCCACGTGAAGATTTCGCATAGTTCTATGGCTAAAAGATGACTAGTGTAGTCTAGTAAATTACTAATGTAGATGTTTCTCCTTCTGAAAGACTTGTCTTAGAGATCATTTTGAAGAAGGCTGGAGAATAAATTTCCCAAGAAAATGAGGAATCTTTCAAGATGAATCATTTCAGATATATATTTCAAATATATCATTTTACTATTTTTAGATTTCTGAATTGCAAATGTCTAATGTGTTTTAAATGACAAAATTATTTTTGTACGGAATGTACGGAATGCATGCTGGTATAAAAAAAATTAATCAGAGACATTAATTCCGAAGTCCATTATTTTCCTGTAACAGAGAAATTTGTTTACAATTACGTTTGTGTTTTACAGCTTTACCTCTGACCAGGACAAATCCTATTCCTGTAAAAGTAGAAGTTTCCCAGGGCAATATTACTCAAGTAATACAATTTACATTTGTACAGTAATTGTACGGAAGTGCTCACCTACTGTAAATTCTGAAAAATTTACTTAAGAATCAAAAGTACGAGCCTTGTACTGTACTCGCTTCTGATATCAAATGCCTGTGGCGTTATTAGACATGGTGTATAGACACCACAGACTCCTTCCATAAACATCGTCACTGTCTCAATACTGAAAATACACACATTTGTTTTATCAATATGTGTTATTTATTATTAGTTATAATCTGTCAGTTACGCATTTCCGCTCTCTACACGTTTGTTGTCTCTCTCGAACCTTCTTTTCAATATCCGTTAATTCTAACGTCGGGCTGCTTTGGTTAAACAATCGATAAGACGAACCGCGAACAGAATCTCACAGGCGGAGCTGGACATGTCTTGATGATCATCCAGAGAGTATGGACAGTATAAAAACAAGTGAGGAATAAATGAGTTGCGCTGGGGGTGTTGGGTGGCAGTGTTACCCCTTTTCACCCGAAAACATTGCAGACACCTGTTCTCCTAAACCAATCAGTGACACCTGGCATACTGCTACATGCCTGGTGTGTTTCATTTACAGATAATAAAATGTGAATGAGAAGAAGAAGCATTTTCAAATTATTCTGTCACTTTACACCACACTTGTGCAATACTGATGTTACTCTGGTTATCATTTTCTATTCTATAAAGCAATATAACTGGTCAGAAGTGCTGGCCAAGAACACACAGGAAAACAAACATTTCTGCGAGTTTAACCCTTAAACGTTCTGCACAACTTTTTGGTAGAGCAAAAATTTGAAGAAGAAGAAAGAAAAAAAAACATTTCACATTGAGCCAGCTGATTAAGCAATTTCCCTCTGGGATTAATAAAGTTCTTTGAATGTGGAATGAATCTTGAATCTTGACTGACCCTCTCTACTGCTCGGTTGAGGTGCAATGATATGCAAAAAAACAAAAATTGTCAGATGTCAGTTAATCTTTTCAATTGCTTTAAAAGATACAACAAGAAACGGAGTGGATGTAACAACCGGAAACATCTGCACCAACGCACAATAAGGTAACAATTTCATATGTTTTTTTTTTTTTTATACTTTTACCATAAAGCAACATCTCAACCGTTTGGTAGAGGTCTATACTGGGCTCAGAAAAGAAACGAAACAAAAACAAACAGTGATTATTGCTGCTAAATAAACAGGAAAAGGTTTTGTCCATTGCATTTTCTTTTATGAGGAGGTTAAATATTTAAACAATCTACAGTAAATACATAAGTGTACGGCATAAACACATAAACAAGCAAACAAACAAACAAACTGTTCAAGTAATAATGTTCTAATTACTATTACCATTAATATTTGCAGTGTTCGACCTCTCACATATTTAACTGTTTTATGTCCACATTTTGTCCCGACTTCATGTGAGACTGGGGAGTAGGGGGCGGGGCTTCCAGGCAACTCTGGTTATTATTGAAGAGTTCAAAACATCTTCGCATATTATTACAGATTTATATTCATAACTCATACTAGTATTCTTGGTTGTAGAATTGCAGAGAAAAATGTGTAAACGTTTGGCAGGTCTGGTAATAAAATAGTCGGATAAAAAAATAATTGTTATAATGCACGAGCCTGGATACGTTATATACTGTACATACTGTATTCTCCCAGGAACAGACTTTATATTTTGTAGAATAGATTTTGTTCAGGTGAGGAATTTCCCTTCGAGCATGTGATAAGCTGTGTGTGATATAAGCGTTTCCTTCTGTAGCTAGCTCGCACGGCCAGATCTCACTACACTGTGGCTCCCAGTGTAACCATGGCAACATGGCAAAAAAAAACTAAAGATAAGACCGCCTACTTGGGACAAACATAGAGTGATATGAGCTATGCACGACGACAAACCGCTGCATGAGAATGATACTCGCTTATGTAATATGAGTTGAATGATTATAATTCGATGTGTATGACATTATATTATATTATATAATTATGTTTTGTAATGACTGGCAGATTGAAAGAAAAGCAGTTCCATTCGCTTTTTCGGCTCATCTATCAGTGCTGAACAGACGACACAGGAAAGACCTTGCTGAAAACAGAATTATAATTTGCAATATACAATCATTTCGATTAGCCTTTTGTCTAGACGTAGCCCCGCCCACTTCTCCTTCTTGCTCTTGTCCTGAGCATGCATATTTCTTCCAAGTGTTTTTATTGTAAAAAAAAAAAAAAAAAAACAACCCTGTAATGGACGTGTTTGTCTTTCAGCATGAATAAACCTCCTCTCCCGCTTACAAAGACGCGTGTCAGCTTGATTGAGAGTCCCGAATCTGTGCTTTCAACAGTTTCTGAGCTGCGAGCCAGAAATCATTCACGTGCAATGACAACGCGTGGCCCGTGAATTTCTAAAGGATTGAAATCCTGTGCTTCAGGTGAACATTGTTTTCAATATAATATCGACCTCATATGATAATAAATTGTTGCGGCGATTATATAATGAAAGTTTATTATACTGCATCTCGTTAAGGTATGACTATACGGTGTATCTGTCAGGAGATTTATCTCTCTCACACACACACACACACACACACACACACAACCATAGTGTACAAATGATAAGCACACTTTTAGATGAACGTATGTTGCTCGGTGATCTTTTCATCACACACACACACACACACACACACACACACACACACACACACACACACACACACACACACACACACACAATAATAATGCAGGAGCTGATCTGATGTAAATATTTGCGGCGCCGTTCATTTCACCGCAGTCTTGCAGCTCTCGTCCCGATCGGGTCCGGACCGCTCCGGGGAAAGATTACGCTAACACACTCGCTGTAAATCTGCTTCACCTCCAGCAGCTCACCGTCTGAGCCGGGCTCAGTGATTTACAACTCGCTCGCTTCGGGGAGCTCTGAGGAACTCGCACATGACCGATGAGCTGCAGGAGGGTCTAATTACGGCTGAGCGATATGATACGGCGGAAAAAACATCAACACTACGATACTTTACAACTATTTCACAGATACAACATGAATTTCTTGGTTAAAAGCACATACAGTACGAGTCTGAACACATTTACAGAAAACAAAAAATTGACGTGTGTGTGTGTGTGTGTGTGTGTGCACGAGTCAAATGCATCTTCAAGAGAATATTGATCGAACTCTGCTAATCCTCCTGCTGTAACTGAGTGATAAATATTTTTAGAAACTTTCAATATCTGAGGTTTGTCGCAAAACCTTAATGAAACATTTGCTCCTGCTGCACTACTAAACCAGAAGTCACGTCGCCTTGAACACTGCGTCCTTTAAGCCTTGCAAAACTTGAGCAGATGTTCAGGACGCGCTCGCAGATGTGGCCAAAGGCAACAACTGTACATCATCGGTGATGTAAGTAATAACTAATATACAGTATACAGCAGAAGGCACATCAAATAATTCAGTGTTTTTTTGCGGTCAAGTGTAAAGAATGACACCGAGCAGATGTGGTTTATGAATATCATCCAATTACACTACAAGCAATGACTTCTTAGTGCGTAAATATAGTTAAACATTTTATATACGGTATATACTCGCCAGTCACTTCACCTGTTCAACTGCATATTAACGCAAATATCTAATCAGCCAATCACCTGGCAGTAACTCAATTCACTCAATTCACAATCTGCTGAAGTTCTAACCGAGCATCAGAATGATGAAGGACGGTGATTGAGCGTGGCATGGGTGTTGGTGCCAGACGGACTGGTCCGAGTCTTTCACAAACTGCTGACTCTGCGGATTTTCACACACATCTCTATGGTTTATCGAGAATGACATGAAAAGGAGAAGATCTCCAGTGAGGTCAGTTCTCTCTCTCTCAGTCACTCACTCACTCACTCACTAAGGCCTTGTTCACACGGGCGTTAAATTTTTAGATAAACGAACGAGCTCTGAACGTCCTAGACGTTTATGTTGTGTTTTGTACCGGCGCTTGATTGACTTCTACACTGGCGTTCGTTTGTCTCTGTCTACCGCCAGCCTGCAGCCCAAATTGTAGTTTGTGTGTTTAACCTGTAGGGGGCAGTGTATCGGGAACTGGATATGAAAGCCCTTGTCGTTTTATTTGTGGTGCCTCCTTTTAATATGGACCATTTTGCAATATTAGACATTAATCTTATTGTTTTAAAAATTCTCGTAATACAGCGACATAGGAAGAGAAAAAATCCCCGTCGCCACTGGGTTCACCCTCTGACTGCACAGCGTCGGATTAAAGGAAGTTTTTTTGTGGTTTATGAAGAAATGTGAAAATTTCCGTGCAAGTTTTATTTTTTAAGCATTTTATTTTTGCTTTTTCCCGCATGTCCCTCTGTATAACATGTAGGATCATGGGATATATCCGGTCCTCCGAAGCGTAAAATGAACGCGAAAAAAACGAACTAGACGGGGTTTCCTTGCGTTCGTTGGGATTTGAACGCCAAGAACGTTTTTTTGACGCTGTATAAACGCGCAGCCGGACCAACGCATGTCACCAAAGCCCGTGTGAACACACTCACTGACTCCTATGTCTACAAAAACCCTCTGCGCTTCATCCGCGCTCACCGGACGCTACGAACGGCAGAAAAACGCTCGATTTTAACGCCCGTGTGAACAAGGCCTTATTGTCTATAACGTTTAATCCTGTATTCAGGGTCGCGGGGGGCCTGGAGCCTATCCCAGGAGACTTATCCCAGGGCACGATGCGGGGTACACCCGGGATAGGGTGCAAATGCATCGCAGTGCACACACATAAACTCACACACCCATTCACACACTACGGGCAATTTGGGAACACCAATGAGTCTAAGCTGCATGTCTTTGGATTGTTAGGAAACCGGCGTACCTGGAGGAAACCCACCAAGCACGGGGAGAACATGCAAACTCCATGCACATAGAGGCATGAATCGAACCTGGCCCGGGACTTGAGCCCAGACCCTGGAGGTACAAGGCGACAATGCTAACCACTACACCACTGGAGGGCCGGAGGGCAGTTCTCTGGGTGAAAATGCCTTGTTGATGCCAGTTGAGTTTAGAGGAGAAAGGTCAGACTGGTTCGAGCTGATAGTAAGGCAACAGTAACTCAAATAGCATCTCGTTACACTTGAGAGATGCAAAAGAGCATCTCTGAGCGCAGCACACATCTAACATTAAAGCAGATGTTCTACAGCAGCAGAAGGAACAGGAAACTGAGGCTACAGTTCACACGGCCTCAACAAAACTGTACAATAGAAGATCGCCTGGTCTCCATTCTGCCTCGTTTCAGTGGTGCAGGCTGGTGGTGGTGGTGGAATGGTGTGAGGAGATTGTCTCGGCACACATTGGGCCCCTAAGCGTGCTTTTCTACCTGAGTACTGGTGCTGACTGTGTCCATTCCCTTATGATCACAGGATGACGAAATGTCACAAAGCTAGAATCATCTCCAACTGGTTTCTTGATGGTGATAATGAGTTCACTGGATTCAAAGGGCATCCTAAAATGAAGCAATATTATCTGCCAATAAAGCATCATTTAAAGCTTGAAATGAGAAGTTGTCTGGAAGTAAGGGTAATAAACTTGTGCATGCTATAGTGGAATCTTATAAGAAAAAAAGTGAAAATTTGTATAATCCATTGTGGCAAAATCCATTATGGTTAAATCTACCCCCCCCCCCCTAGTGTATAACTTAATCCATGACTAAATCCCACCCTGGGCACTAAACTACTGAACAGTACGCTCTAATAGAGACCGTATTGATATGGTAAAGATCCTAATATCATTTCAGTCATAACAAAATTCAAAGAAATAAGAGTTACTTCCAGCATTAAGACTTGTTATAAAACTTGACAGGAAGTCGAATGTGTGACAGCTCGGGTCTGTCAGCTCTGATCGTGTGTGTGTGAGAAGTTCAGCACTGTTTGGTGATCATGACGCGCCAACGCACCTCTAATTGCCACACACACACAACTCTCTTACCGAAATGATCTGCTCTGATCCGAACTTATAAACTCGTCTCCAAAGAAAAAATTCAGTTTGTGAAGAACCAGTCTGACACACACTGCTGATTTAGAGTGTGCACAAACACACACACACATACACTAAAGTTCTTAAATTCTTACATGCACATTTTGGATCACAAGCTTTTGAGATACTGTTTGAGTTAACTGATAACTCCATTTTATAACAAAAACGAGTTAAACGGGTTAAAGTCTTAGAAGTGACAATTCCTCCAAATTGTGATGTTTCCTGTGAACATGTTGAAGCTCCTGACCTGTATCTATGCTCTGCGCTGTCGCCACATGACGACCACATAGATGAGCAGATGTTTCTATTAAAATGGACGGCAACAGTTTTAAGTGTGTTATTCGTTCTGGCTTGATTTGTCCTATACTGTATAAACCATGTAAGAAGTTTGTCAGAGGATTTAGGAAAATTAGGGCTGTAGTTCGGCTTTTGAGTTTTGCTCAGACGTTTTGAGGTCAGGGGTATTGGGGTGAAGACGGGGAGATGATGACGTGTGAAGTGTGAATAAAAATGGTGAGGTGAGAGGTGAGTTTCCAGGTATGGTGCGTCTCTCCTCAGCTCTTATTTCAAGCTCGATACAACGTTACGACTCCATTTTTGGTACATACAGAAAAGAAATGTACTCATCATATCCATGGCATTTAATCGACATAACAGATGGATAGATCAGGCGGTAATCAAGAACATGAAAAGATGAGATGAATCTGATGTATAAAAGTACTGGAAATGTGATGGACAAGCAGAAGCACCATGAAAGAGACCAAAAAAAAACAACCAACAGAGACAAGTCAAGCCCCTTACCCTCCAAGCAGCATGTCCTCCACAGGCCCGAGTGGGTCATGACCTCCTCGTTCTTCTTGCTGGTCTCGTTCTCATTGGTCGTCTTGATCTTGCAGACCCCACGCGAGTACAGCCAGTAGTCTGTGCCCACGGCGATCGTCATGAGGCTGAACGCGGCGAACGCGCCCACCGTGCTCAGCAGCATCTGCACGCCGCGGTCAAACGTGCCCATGCTGCTACATTGCACGACGGGGGGACCCCCTGTCCTCTTCACGTACAGAAAGTAAATATTGGAGAACGGAGGGGAGCGGACCGAATGAAAAAAACGGGACAGGTTGGAGCGGAAGGAGGGGGAAGGAGGCGGACGCACCGGGAACCTTATGGTTGCGTTTGTACGATAACTGATTAAGGAAGAAATCTGGACAAGCCTCTCTCCGGGCTGGTGCTCTGCTCCTCTTTCTACAACAGAAGCAGCTCAGATAGACAGCAGCGTGCCTTTAATCAAACACGACATCTACTGTATCATCTACTGTATCATCAAAACTGCTTACTTTAATGACTTTAATGATATGATGAGGATGATCTGATATCTGCATGTGCTGCGATACCTGTGTGTGTATGTATGTATGTGCGTGTGTGTGTGTGTGTGTGTGTGCACGAGGGCTGTGAGCCCGTCTCGTTCTCTGTGATGTGTTATAGATGTTAAACACCGCGCTCCGCAGGAACGAAACGCTGGTGTGAAATCGGGGGGTGGAGGATGAGGAGGAGGAGGATGAGGAGGGAGGCTTAAATAACGGAGAGATGCTTCGCCCTCGGTGGGTTTATATCTACCTTCTTTATATGCAATGAATATCACAACAAGTGTGGAGCTCTCTCTCTCTCTCTCTCTCACTCGAAATCTCACACACACATATATATACACACACACACACACACACTTTGCTTCTGTATTAAGCTGAATGAGGAGGGAAAGGCAGCTTAAATGAATCTAGAGGAGGTGTAAAGATATGGTGATAAATAAATAAATTGTTGTTGTTTTTTAAAAAAAAAAAAAAAAAAAAACAAGGAAGCACATGCAAGAGGGAGATCAATTAATCAATTAATTCATTAATCAATCAATCAGAAGGCAGATGAAAGGGGAGATGAAAGGTAGTAAAATCAAAAGGTGATGTCTTCTTTCTTTTCTTCCTAAAATTTTGACCCCCAGGTTCCATAAGTGGCTCCTAGCTCCTCCGGTAACGGGAACGGCGTCCGCGTGCGGCATCGCGCGACATGGACCGAGAGAGAGAGAGAGATGGAGAGAGAGAGGGATGGAGAGAGGGATGGTGCACTGTGGGTGGAGGGATGATTTGGATGTTAAGGATGTATCTACGGGATGAGAGGGTTCGGTGGCGCGCGCCTGTCCGCTCCCGGTCTTACCGCCGCTGCTTTTTCCCCTCTCGCGCGGTTACATCCAAATCCGCGGCGCCCGGTGACGGACGGACACGAGGCGACCGGCTCGCGCGGCTCCTCTGCGCCATGTACCGGGAGGGGGGGGGGGGAGGGGGAGGGGGAGGAAAGAAAAAAAAGGGGGGGAGGAGAAGAGAAAGGAAGGGAGGGAAGAACAAAAAAAAAAAAAGAGAAAGAGTCCTGTGATGAAGAACAAAACGAGACGTGTTGCGGAGAGAAAGAAGAAGAGCTGAGCCGGAGCGCAGAGAAAAGGCGGGAACCGAGACGCAGACGGACAGACCGGCCCCGACATCCCATTGGCGCACAGCACTACTGTCTGTGTCATCAGAATCAGCAGAATCACAATATTAATAATCATCACCATAATAATGAGCATCATTATCATCATAATAAAAACGTAGTAAATATTTTATTATTGTTATTATTATAATAATGCACAATGTTGTACAGTTATATTGCACATTATTATATACTACCTATATTCTGTTTGTTTAACAAGTTGTTATTTATTGTAAATAAGCCTCTAATGCACTTCTGCTTAGATGCTAACTGCATTTCTTATGATTGTGTAAAGCTGTTTTGCCACAATGACAATTGCTAAACAAATAAAATTGAATTGAATTTCATTGGCTCCGTACATGTACTTTGTAATATGATAATAAAATTCAATCTAATCTAATAACGACTGATGCAACAATTTTCACTCAAACCATCATTTAACACTGTACACAAACAGGTGAAAACACAAGCCGTACAGTATTCTCTGCCCGGATCAGTTTCTTACTGTATGTTGTTGTCGTGAGCCACTATACGCTATATGGAGTTTGCATGTTCTCTCCGTGCTTGGTGGGTTTCCTCCAACAATCCAAGGACATGAGGATTAGATTAAGTTGTATTACATATTTAATAATAATAATGATAATACTGTAATACAGCATTTTTTCACTCGAATAATAATTTCGGCTCCCGTCGAGGGGTCGCCTCGGTGGACCTTCAATGCACACAACTCCTGGCACAGATTTTTACACCGGATGGCCTTCCTGACGCAACCCTCCTATTTCTTCCAGGCTTGGGACCGGCACTGCATGGTGAGGCAACGACAGAGCTCGAACCCAGATCCTCAGATCCCCAAACCAACTAGCCTCAGCTGCCTGAGCTACCACTCCCCCAGGTTCTCATAAGTCATTTAAACATTACTGGACTTTCCCTGCATCTGGAAAATTATGCTATTTTTACCTGTCACTGTGGCATAGTGGTTATCCTGCTCGCACCTCAAGGGTGGAGGGTTTGATTCCCGCATCAGCTTTGTAGTTTGGCGTGGTGGATTTCCTCTGGGTACTACGGTTTCCTCCCACAGGCTGGGTTAATTAGGTTCATTGCAGTTAACTGACCCTGGAAGTGTGAGTCCACAGTGCTGACCACTACGCTGTGCTTGGTGAGTTTCCTCCAACAAACCAGTATTAAATAATATTATATTATTGGTATTACATATTTAATCATAATAATGATAATAATACAGGGTTATACAGCATTTTTCACTCAAACCATAATTTAACAGGTGAAATAATACTGGACTTGACCTCTGCATCTGGAAAATTATGCACCTGTCACAATTAAGTACCCGTCACAGTGGCATAGTGGTTAGCACTTCCAGGGTCGAGGGTTCGAGTCCCACGGTCCAAAGATGTACAGATTATGCTAATTGGTGTTCCCTAATTGCCAGTAGTGTGCAAGAGTGTCTGTGTTTGCCCTGGGATGGATTGGCTCCCCATCCAGCGTGGACCCCGCCTCCTCCCCTAAGTCTCCTGGGATGGACTTTCTCTGCATCTGAAAAAATTATGCATTATAATAAAACATAATACCTTTCATAGCCTATAATAATGACTAGGTCATTAATTGGGGGTGGAGCTTAGTTTAATTAGCCATTTTTCACATCTCAAACGCTGGCCTCCCCGGAACTCCTTTAATGGCCCAAACATGTAGAAATGTCTTGGAGCGAGGTCAGGACTGTACAGGGATGTGGCAATAACTCCCAGCCGAGTTCCTGTATGTGCAAGTGGTGTTGGTAAACGACTGTGTGTACAGTTCCCACAGACACACACATCTTCTACAAGTTGGTGACAAGACTGCAGTGGGCTCCAGGATCGCTGTTCACAGACGTACAGACTTCTTTAAAATGTCTGCACTGTTCAAATGTTTTACTGTGGCACTGAATCTCATCACCGTAAGTCTTCTGTACATTTCAATCGGCTCTGTGCGAATCCCAGTTTGACTTGAACGCCACTCATAGAAGTAACAGTGTTTCACCTGGTGTTTCTCAACAGTATTTTTTCAGGAAGCTCCAGGAACTTTGCAGGAAGCCACATTCACAGGTGAATAATAATAATAATAATAATAATAATAATAATAATAATAATGCTGTGTTCAGCTAGAACTTGTAACTCAGAATTTCCAACCTGTAACTGGGAAGAAACAAAGAAAACAAAACCTCTAATTGGAATTCCCACTTGAATTGCGCTTTATGATTATATTAATGTTTGATTTTGATCTTATAGATGTACTGTAGATACAGTAGATGGTTAGATGCTGTATGTTATACAGATTTATAAAACAGCTTGATTGTGTGTGTGTGTGTGTGTGTGTGTGTGTGTGTGTGTGTGGTTGGCAGGTTCCTATCCACCATGGGAGACATGTGTTTGCCTGCCTCGTCCCATCAGTCCTCTATTAGCTGTGTAACAATCATCACGAACAATGAGCAAACAACACTGCTCTCTCTCTCTCTCTCTCTCTCTCTCCAGTATGAATGTATTTTTTGAAAGTTAATGATTGCGTATACGATATTAGCGATGTATCGTCAGCAATACACTGAACAGATTATCATAGAATTACTATAGATTTTATTAGCACCGCTAACTACGCGCACACTCTTAGCCTTGTGAAGCCAATGCTAACAACTAGGGTGCCATCATTTTTAATAATATTATTTGAACAAAAGAAATCTTAAATGAAATATAATACAAATCATGTAAATGCAATGATATATATATATATATATATATATATATTTTTTTTTTTTTTTTTTTTTTACAGATGTTTTATATTATTTCGCCATGCTAATGATGGACAGTTTAGCAGATCGCCCTGAAAATCGTCTGTCGAGTTATTTCATGTCTCAGAAAGACTTTCTGATGTGACTTACTTTCTGATGTGTTATATATATACATCAATATACATGCTTCCCTTGGGTAACATCATTAGAAGACATGGGATTAGTTTCCATTGTTATGCTGATGATACCCAGTTATACATCTCAACTAAACCAGACGAAATACCTAAGTTGTCTAGATTAACTGAGTGTGTCCAGGACATAAAAGATTGGATGACCAATAACTTTCTTTTATTAAATTCAGATAAGACAGAGATATTACTCATCGGCTCAAAAACCAGCACACAACAGCTTTCACAATTCAGCTTGCGCTTAGAAGGATGTACTGTTATTACCAGCTCAGCAGTAAAAGACCTGGGCGTAATATTAGACAGTAACTTGTCTTTTGAAAATCACATTTCAAATATCACAAAAACAGCCTTTTTCCATCTTAGAAATATTGCCAAACTTAGGAACATCTTATCCGTATCTGATGCAGAAAAGCTAGTTCATGCATTCATGACCTCCAGACTGGACTATTGTAATGCATTACTAGGTGGTTGTCCTGCATCCTCAATAAACAAGCTTCAGTTAATCCAAAATGCAGCTGCCAGGGTTCTCACTAGATCCAGAAAATATGATCATATAACCCCAATATTATCATCCCTGCACTGGCTACCTGTTCAGTTTAGAATAAATTACAAAATAGCATTACTTACATACAAGGCCTTAAATGGTTTAGCTCCCACATACCTAACCAGTCTTCTGATACGCTACAATCCACCACGCGCCTTAAGATCACAAAGCTCCGGACTTCTGGTAGTTCCCAGAATTTCTAAATCTACAAAAGGGGGTAGGGCTTTTTCATATTTAGCTCCAAAGCTTTGGAATAGCCTTCCAGACAGTGTTCGGGGAGCAGACACGGTTTGACAAGCTGCTTTGAGACAATGACCATTGTTAAAAGCGCTATATAATTGAACTGAACTTACTCATGACAGAGTGTGATGTCGGTGTAATAACCTGTAAAGGTGGCAAGATTCAAGATACAAAGAACTTTATTAATCCCAGAGGGAAATTTGCTTTGTCTTGATTGCAGTTGCAAAAAGTAATACATTATAGATTATATATTTTTTTTAATTAAATTAAATAAAATGAGAAAAGGCGGGAGAAAACTACGTAAAAACACTAAAATTCCGTACTGCACTAATAGGAAGACACAGCACGTGAGTCATGACTGATATTACATATATTGCACTTGGAAGGAATTCCTCCTTCTCCTCCTTCTCCTCCTTCTCCTCCATGCTTGTCTGCCTCAGCGTACTCATCTGTTCTCCGCCAGTCTTGCCTTTGTGTGTTTGTGTGTGTCT
>CM060121.1:31845682-31878182 GCA_030522415.1 Channallabes apus
ATGATGGCTTGAGCATCCACAGCCTGGAGAAACACAACCTGCGCTGTACCGAGTGCCAACGCCGACCTCGTCCACCCCCTCCAGACCCCGAGACATCCGGTCGCAGGCATTACTTCACTGACTGCATCCTGGGATACGTCTTATATTAACACTCCAGGGACATATGGTGTGATACGCTAAAACATGTTTTAATTATACCTTGAGTATTTTATTCAAAACAAATATGCAATAACAGTCAGATGAACGGCAGAGTCACTGATTGGACCCGTATGAAACATCTCCGAGGTTCTTATACTCTTCACTCACTAGTTAGCTAGGTCTGTCAGAAGTGGCCACTCAAATGATGGCATGGGGAAATGATTAGCCACACCCACTTTATGTTAAAGGTTAACAGTTACAGTGACGAGCATGTGAAAACTGGAAAGTTTTGTTCTGTGTAAAAGAAAAGACGTAGTGTACTTTACAAAGAGCCACTTACATTTTCATGACTTGTAAATTCATTTCTTTAAAAGTATAAATAAAACAGCACTTTATTACTCAACTTTCTGACCTTTTCTTTTCTTTTCGTTTTTTACATTTACCCTGTACAGCACCACATATCGCTAACTAACTGTAATATGTATCTAACATTAGATAATAGATAATAGATATTAGATAATCTGGCAAATCCTGTGTCTAATTTCTGAAGACATCTCCCAAAACTTCTGTCTTCTTTATAGGTTAGTTTTTTGCAAATGTTTTTGTGCATTTTGTTTTTACACATCAAATACTTTAAATCTACTGTACGATAAGGTCAAACTTTACTGTATAAATTCAACATTGTTCAGCATAAATATAATTTTATTTGTCATTCTACTGGACAAAGATTTCCTTAGTCATTTTTAACGTAGCTAGAACACATCAAGAAAATAGTGAGAATTATGTTAACGCTAGGCGACTCGTTGGCCTAGTGGTTGGCACTGTGGTCTCCAGGGTCCAGGTTCGAGTCCCGCTTTGGGTCTGTGTGCATGGAATTTGCATGCTCTCCCCGTGCTTGATGGGTTTCCTCCGGGTACTCCAGTTAATTGGATTGGATAAGGTCAACTAGTGTTCCCAAACTGCATGTAGTGTGTGTTTGAGTGCATGTACACTGAGATGGATTGGCACCCCATCCAGGGTGTACCACGCCTTGTGCCCAAAGTCTCCTGGGATAGGCTTCAGGCCCCCCGTGGCCCAATGAAAAGATAAAGCGATATAGATGATGAATGAATGAATGTTGGCACTAATATTACTATCAATGAATGACAGAATAGTAATCGATTAGTAAGGTGTTAATAGTCTTAATTCAATGGAAATTAATACCTTTTTTAATTAGCAATGTTAGCATTCAGGTCCAATTTAGCGGCTTAGTGCACAAGCATAAGTTAAAATTATGGATTACCTTATTATCCCACTACGGTGAAATGGGTAAATGAGAAGTCTTAAATATAAAATTAATATATAGACACAATCCATTGTTTAAAAGATAATAAAAATATATTATAGAGTGGAACCTCGTCATACGGATTTAATCGAGTTCTCAAAAAACAATCAAACCTTTACAAGACATGTAAATAAAGTAAACTATGAAAAAAAATAAATGAATAAAACATGAAATAAACAACCATTAAACTTTTAATTTAATTAATTTAATTATGAAATGCAAATTTCTTGCAAGATTTCAATTCTTAAGGTGAAAATTCAAACCACTGTATTATTCAGTATAATTCTAATCTACATGAACACTTAGGTGAATTTTTAATTATATTATTAATGAGTTGTATGAATTAATTCAAATTTAAGGAATTTATTGTACTAATTATTATAATTATTTTCCTCTCATAGCTGGTAAAGCACTAATGCTGAGGTAGATTTTTTTTTTTTACTTTGTTAATAAACTTTTAAACCAGATTTTATTATTTAAACATGTATACAGTGCAGAATAATGAGGAAATATATACTGTGAATTATTAATATTTATTATATTAATACATAGTTGTACAAGGTTGGCTGATTTTTAATCAGGCGAACGCGGCGGCCACACACAAAGGGACCTCTCAGGCGAAACGGTCGCGTTCAAACCGGAAGTGCCGATTTCTGTGGTGCGCGCGACGCTATTTCCCAGCGTTCCTTTCTCCCTTCTTCCTCTTACCCTTCCGGCAGCGATGTCTAAGAGAGGTAAAGATCTAACTCTCAATCTGAGTTAATCCTTACAAATGGATTCGTTTAAACGTGTACTTTGGATGGATATCGCTTCAAAATATGTTATTGTTTGTATGTTGGTGGATATTAATAGAAAAAAAGTGTTTTATCTGTTAATAAAAAAACAAGAGTGTTTTAGCTTGCTAGCTTCTCGCGCGGGGAAGCTAGCATGTCCAAAACTAGCTGTAATTAGTCCAAGCTGTAATTCATTCAAGCTGTAAGGAATAACTTGTACAGCTTTTATATAGAAAAACACGTTATTCAGGAAATGTTGACATTATTGGTTATAAAGAAGCTTATGTCGGATAGGAGATTCAGTGAGGTTGGTTTTATGATGTGAGTATAGATCATGACAGGTTCTGAATATAAATACTTATAAATCCACACATACACTGCTGCTTTGTGGTCTGCTTCCAATAAGAGTTTTAATCAGAAGTGAAGTATTTCGAGGATAGTGTTCACAGTTCACATTTCCTGGATAAAATGTTGCATGATGTTGCTCTTGTTTGTACATGCATTTTAGTAGTTTATTATTATTTTTTTTGCTGTCTTCTATAGTTCTTACTTAAGTTATCTAATTGACTAAGCTGATGTCTTTAGTTAGCTAGTTAGTTTTGTTGGTTTGTTTAAATTTGTATGTTTGTAGCACTTTGGTACTGGAGGTATGTTTTGTTGAACTGAACTGTGTACAGTTGAAATGACAATTAAAAACCTATTTGATATTTGTTTCTTTCAGGACGTGGTGGTTCTTCTGGAGCCAAGTTCCGCATCTCACTGGGTCTCCCAGTGGGAGCGGTCATCAACTGCGCGGACAACACAGGTAATGCAACCTGTCACCGGTTACTTTACCCAGAACTTCTCACTCAAGGGTAAAATTGTGATTTTGATCCTAGAATCTAGGCATGAATTGATTATTATTGATAGTAGGTGAGGGTGAAGGAGACACAATAGTGTATTGGGTTCTCTTGGGAAACAGGGTTGGGAGCCCAGGTTCTGCAAGACCAAGCATGATCAATCTGGGATCTCTTTGGAAGGGTTTAGGGGTTCTGTTTAACAAGAGTTGGGAAATGTTTGCTGGGTAATTTAGGTTTATCAAGAATGTTGGTTTGGGAAATCTGCAGTTCTCCTGAACTTGGATTGGGGAAATCTTCAGAGCTAGTGTTGGGAACCAATGGTTCTGTAGGACCATGATTGGGAACTCCATTAACAGGTTTAGGGTATAGGTTCCTCAGGGTGGCTGCCTTTTTTTTTTTTTTTTTTTTCTCTCCCTCCCCTCTTCCCCCCTCATTCTGCAGTAATGTGCAGTTGTTTCAGTGTGGAGTAAATAAGGCTCAGTAAATAGTTTTTTTTTGTTCGCATTATATTGTTTAAATATCGATAATTCCTGAATTTTTGAACTCCTTCTTTAAAGCACTTGCTTTGTCTGCTCAGTGGCTGAGTGAGTTGTCGTGGAAGGAAATAGTGAACCCCATTGCTCTTGGGTGAGATGGCAGCGTTACATTCTGTACTGTTCAATCTCAATCCGTGATGGAACACCTTTAGTTTTAAACTGTTACACCTCCAGGGTTTGAATCTGTTCTGTACCTCTGGTGACTAATGTAGTGTCTTTTTTTTTTTTTATTATATTTTATTTTATTTTTTTTGTTATCAGGTGCCAAGAACCTGTACATCATCTCTGTTAAAGGCATCAAGGGCAGACTGAACAGGCTTCCTGCCGCAGGTGTGGGTGACATGGTCATGGCCACTGTGAAGAAAGGCAAGCCAGAGCTCAGGAAGAAGGGTACGTCTCATTGAGTGCTTACACGCACAGCATCACTTAGTGCATCCATGGCAACCCACAGCACTCTATTAGTGCTGCTTAGGCTTGTGTTCTCTGAAATGAAGGGAGAAAATAGGAAATGTTTCATGTTCTTTCAGAAACTCAGACCTTTCAAATAGAGCTGGTTGATGCAGAGATATCTGAATATTCTTATCAACTATCACAGTAAGCTTTAAAGAAAAGTTCATCAATCATACAATTGATGTTAAAATATAGGACCTAATCTTTAAAGGTGTAATGGCTCATTTATATTCATACTTGTACAAAAAAAAAACCCTGAAAGATATGTAGACTGATTTGTCATAAACGTTTTTTTTTTTTTTTTAAGTTTAAGTGACCGAATAATCATGTTTGGAGAACTGACTTCAAGTTCAAAATGCTTGTGCGTGATTGGACAAGCCTTCTGTCAATCACGTTGCTCCGTTTTTGTAGAGTAATGTACCAAGACGGACTTTCTGGCAATTCTAAAGTTTTTCGATTTTCTTCTTTCGGGCAAAGTTCCTTCCTCCTATACTGCAGAATTTTGTTCATAACGAGTGTCTGCTTTTATAGACCAAAAAAAAAGCGGTTGTAGTATATGAAGTGAATAATTTTATTTTTTTTTATTTAGTTTTAGATTTGAAATGAGACTGGATTCCCTCCATAGTCCAAAGACGTGTGGTAGACTAATTGGCATCTCCAAATTGCCTGTGTCCTTCTGTGGACTGGCACCCTGTCCTGGGTGTACCAATCAGGCCTTATAGAGATTGAGTGAGTGCATTTGAAATAAATGTTGATTTAAGTGACTGAACACAAAGCGACTCATTTGCTTAACGTGCATAATAGGTTTTAAACCCATCAGGTATAAGTTGTCCAATCACAAGTGCGGTTGCAAATGGAGTGCCTTGAAGTGGAGTCATGAGTATGGTGCTCACACAACCACCGTACTCTCTGCAGCTTTGCTCTTCAGGCTCATCCATTTTGGAAAGATTCAGCTCGAGCACGTCTTTTAGGTCACATATCGTGTTTGTCCAGAGTTCACCTGAACAGTTGTATGCAGGTGATAAATCTGTTCTGCTGCTGCTTGGTGAAAAACCTTTTACAGCCAAGTTTATAGTGCGACACTGTTTTTGTCTCCGCCATATATTAATGTACTCACAGTAGCGTTGGCTGCAAATACAGGACATTATTCAGCGTTGGGAAATATGGCGATCTGCAAGATATTTTATACCTATTGGTCTGAACTATTTTATATATACACTAATCGCACTCAGACAGGATAGTGCTTTTATCACTCTGGTAATGGAGGATGGTGATGAGGCAAATGTATCTATATACTTTGACATTTCTGCAGAATGAAATAACACATTACATGGGTTTACTGACAAAGCAAGACCACGTAGGGGAAAAACACTTAGAAACTTTAAACGTTTCATTAAAAAAATCCTGAGAGGAATGTACTGTGATGGAATAACGAAATTGAGTACTTTTTGATGTGGCTTTTGGGTGATCAAGTTTGCATCATTTTGGTGATGTCATGATAAAAAAAACAAACCAAAGAAAATAAAAGTGCAGATGTTGAGTTTTAACCATTGCAGCTCATTATTCTTAGGAGTCTAAACTTAACAAGCTTTTCGTAAAATTAATTCTATAGGAATATGACTTTATGCCTTTTATTTCAGTAAATGGTTTGTAGTGAATTAAACTCCTGCTAGTTTACATTACTTGTCTTTTCCCCTAATATACGTTGTGTCTATGAAGATGTTAATGCTTAAGATTTTATTCTGGAATTAAAATAATGCGTATTGGGTTTGAACTGAAAAGCAAAAGACCGTAGTGCAGACGAGATGCATGGTGTTCACTCTTGTCCCTCCCTCTGTGTTCCAGTGCATCCTGCGGTGGTGATACGACAGCGGAAGTCGTACCGACGAAAAGATGGTGTGTTCCTGTATTTCGAAGACAACGCGGGGGTCATAGTAAACAACAAAGGTGAAATGAAAGGTGAGTTCATGACGCGTGCACACACGGATGTCCTTCTCTAAAGCACTCGCTTGGTCTACATAGTGGCTGAGTGAGTTGTCGTGGAAGGAAACAGTGAAGCCCATCACTCTTGGGTGAGATGTCAGTTTGTCATACTACTGTTCAATCTCAATCGGTGATGGAACAAACAAAAACACAGTCCAAGTGTCTAACTGTAATTTATGACTCGAGTGTAAAATTATACCGTTGCTGACTTTTCACTGATATTTTTAGGTTCAGCCATCACAGGACCCGTAGCCAAGGAGTGTGCAGATCTGTGGCCCAGGATTGCTTCAAACGCCGGGAGCATCGCCTGAGCGCTCACTCGGCTTGCTTTTCTTTTCAATAAAATATTGAAAGTCCATCCAAGTGTCTGTTTTGTGTGAGTGGCAAAAGCTGCTAATCAGATTTTGGAAGACGTTTGAGATTCCCAAACTACTAGGGGTTGTGAAGTTGTCTGATTTTACTGTGATCTTTTTCATTTATTTTTATAAACTATTACGAATATCACTCCAGTCATAGTATAATTATTTTCATCTTATTTTGAAAATGTACTTTGAACCAGCCATGTTTTGAAAGTGCTGTAGTTAAACGAAATTAAATGGGCTTCATGTTAAATTTATTTATTAAAATTACAACATTTAAATTGATAGATTTATTTGATTTCATAAAGCATTCAGCATTCACCTGTGCCTCTAATGTTCTCTGCTCAAGTTCCTCTAGGCTTATAGGATGAGCTGGTGACAGACTGTCCTTTCACATACAGTAGCCCAATAGAACAATCACAAGGTGTCAAGACTGGTGAATGTGGTGACTATTTCAACAGCACATTGTCTTTATATATATATATATATATATATATATATATATATATATATATATATACACACATACAGTGGGGCAAAAAAGTATTTAGTCTGATTCAAATAAAAACAATAGTTAAAATGCCCATTTTGTTTTCAGTCTGTATTGTTCCCAGGCAAAGCTCACCGTCCTCAACTCAACAGTGCAGAAAAAGTCACTGTGGCACTTTCCTGATCTTTTCACAACAATTCATTTAAATCCTCCGAAACGTGCAGATTTTAATCAAACTGAGAAGCGTGACGCTGATGCCGCTTTCATCGTGTCCATCTCAGCTGCCGTACCCTTGAACAAAAGCCTTTATCACCAAACTGCCTCAGTGCTGCTGGAACCCAGAGCTCGAACACTGACGAGCAGCTTCAGACGTCATCTCTGTTTATTCAATCTAATATCAAACCCAATTATTACATACAATAACCAGAGGAGAGAGGGAGTCGTTACTACTGACAGAAGAAAATGGAAAGGTGAATCTCTGACTAGGCTGCCATTCATACATTCAAAATGAACAGATTAAATGAAAAAAAAAAATTTTTTTTTTTAAAGCTTGTATAATAAATGTGTAACAACCAAAAGAACCACGAATAGCGCATGCAAAAGAAAACACAAAAGAAAAATTACAATACAGGTTATGTGGAAATGCTGTAAATAAATGTAGCAAAGGTAAATGTCTTTATTGTATGTACAGTATATATGATTATGTACTAACAACTAAATAACAAAAGCATGCATACTGTAAACATTTTGGGAGATCACTGTGCATGTAGAAGTATGCACACTTATTTTCTATATCCATCCATGAAAATTAGTCTTTTTTTATAATGTTTAACTGTATAATCAAATTACAATAAAAAATGGAAACAAACAAATTAATTGTTTTTTTCTAGAATTAATAATAAACACAATGTAAATCATACATTATACACTCCAGGGTCTTGGTATACTGAGGGATTACGATTGCCCTTCAGTGGGGATAACAGGCTTGATTGAAACACCCGAATTAAATATGATCAGGTTTGGGCAAATACTTTCGTCCATATACTGTAAATAAGAAGATTTAAATAAGAATGAGTTTTAATGCCAGCACTAAGGGGTGCCAAAACAATATTTATACTTTGTACTGTATATAACATTCATCATTTTCATCTCATTATTTTAATTATTATTATCGACTAACAGCTGAATAACAAATGTTTACAGAATTAACATTTTGGAAGATTATTGCATGTTTAGAAATATGCAGTACATGTATTATATATCTGAGTATATTCTTTTTCTGGAATTTTAATGTCAGCACTAGGGGGCGCCAAAACACTGTTTATCCCATGTATAAGCTCTCCTGCACACGTGACTGTAAAATCAACAGAATAATATAGTTTTAAAATAGTTTTCATCAAATTAAGCATCGCGTGATAACGACTATGGTTTCTAAAAACAGTATTAAAACTGAAGAACATAATTTACTATTAAAATAATAAAAGCAAAAATTAGATCTAAATGTTAGTCGAATCCAAAATGGCGACTCAGTGTGTTGCCATGGCGACCAGTAAGCGCCAACACGCCGGCGCGCGCCCCTGGGTACAGGCTAGTTCATTAGCTGCGGTTTAAACTAAACTAGGTACAGAACGCCGAGTTAAAGCGGACGGGGACATGGAGAAACGTGCTGTTATTGATTTCTCCGCGCTGCAGAAGGAGCTGAGCCGCGCCGTGGAGGCGGATAAACAATACCGCAGAGAAAACCAGGCCAAGTTCCGCGCGGTGCAGCAGAAAGTCGCCTCTTACGAGGAGTTTCGGTAAAAAATATACTTTTATCTTTATTTTTAATTATAACATTTACTATTAGTATTATTATTATTATTGATAATTAAAGGCGCAGTACAGGTGTAATAATAAATAATTTAATAATAACTGTGGGATTTTATTAGTCTTCTCTTAAAATATACTGTAGTTTTTTTTAAATATATATTTCTTCCACGTGCACATAAGTTTCAGGATATTGACAACATCATAAAAACAATTAAATAAACCATAGCCTTAGGGGAAAGCTGCTAATAAACCCTATTTAGTGAAACTGAGTTCTGGTTCGTAATGCTTGCTTCTGATTGGATGTGACTCCTGTCAGTCATTTGATAGACGCACTCAAGGGGTAACTGTAGATCTCTGGGGGCGGGGCTTCATAGACATGGGCAGGGATTAGTTTAAAATACAAAACTAACTAAATAACTTATCAACTAACTAACTTACTAAAGTTCTGGTATAGAATTCTTTGCTCTTATTGGATGTGACCAGTTATTTTATAGATTAGGCAGGAATTAGGTTAAAAATACAAAACAACTAACTAACTAACTAACTAACCAATTACTCAACTAACTAACAGATTGCTTGCTTTGGATTGGATGAGACTCCTGTCAGTCATTTCATAGACACTTGAATAAATTTAGCTCCTGGGGGCGGGGCTTCATAAACACAGGGATTAGGTTCAAAATACAGGGAAAAAAAGCTGCCTACTTAACTAACTACACACTCACCCAACTAACTAACTAACTAACTAACTAACTAACTAACTAAAACATTAAATATCACGCCTACATACTGTAGCTGTCAACCACAGCTTGGACAATTAAGTCTAATCTTTTCCTAGTGCTTTTTTGTTAAAATAATAAATAAAGTGTTCTGTTAAAATAATTTATTCTCTATGGTCTGTAATAAAGCTCAGAGCATTTAGACATTTGTTTAGCTGTTTTTTGTGCATAGGGCTTTGTGCATTGTGGAGTATAGAGTGATGTCCATTTTTTCACCATAACATAGGAAACATAATAAACAGATTATTTTTCTCTATCTAAATATTGCTGAGCAAAAAATTTAAAGTGGGTCACGTAGACAAAGAAATAGCACAGACACACATGATCAGGTGCTTTTCTGGTAGTTTTTTTGGTGGTTTGGTTGACCCCAAAAAATAAAATAAATTTGTGCTCATTTTGTGAGTTCTACATTTTTGCGAAATCATTCCCATATTCCGGTAGGGGTAAAATTTGCAAGTTATAAATGTAATGATAACTTTTGTTCTACCTGACATATCAAAAAACCTAAATGCACACTTGTTAACACACTCCGGCAAGGCTTCCATATAAGCACATTATATATAATTTTAATCTTCATTGCCCTACACTGTGTCCTCAGCACGTATTTTTGCCGCTTGATTTTTCAGGGTTTCAATTTAAATACTGAATATTAATTAACTCTACTGCTGTGTGTCATGTTTCAGTGACATTGTAAAAGCATCTCACCTGAAGCCTTTAGATAAAAAAGACAAAAACGCACCACGGAAACAGCCCTGGAACCCGATCAGTACCGAAAACAAAGAACTGAACCACATCGGCAGCGACTCACAGCAGGTCACATGTTTATTACAATGTGATTTATCCTAATCAAATATGTCACAATATCACATTTACTTTTCTGATATTATACTGAAACCTGGTATCACCTGTTCTTGTATTTTTCTCTACTTATTAAATTGTAATAATCTGTTATATACTATACATTTTGAAATTAAAGGATTATATTGTTGTTGTTGTTCCAGTGTGTGCCGTATGAATCGCAGCCTCGCAGCGCGTCAGAGTTCATTCGAGCCTGGCGCAGGTTTAAGGGCAGCTCGGTGGAGAAGTACGCTCTCCTGCTCAGGCTGGGTGGAAAGAACCTGAGGGAGATGTTCCACACTGAGGTGGGCTTCGGGCTCCTGGGCGAGTTCCTGACGGTCTTCTGTGAGTGTTTCAGGCCTGGGGACGAGGAGGCCGTGATCGGAGTGCTGCAGGAGCTTTCACTGACAGGCCGCTTCAGCCTCGCCGTGTCTCTGCTGAGTGGAGAGGAGAGAAGAGCATGTGAGCGTCTATTCTCCAACTTGCTGAAGACTAATCTTCACCTCGGTGATGTTCCTGAGAGTGAGAAGGAACAATCTGCAGTGTGTGAGACACAGACTGAGCAGGATGATGAGACTGGGGTGACGGGGAGGGTCATGGCTTTAATGGCAATGTATGGAATTTGTGGAAATGCTAAATATACATCCAGTTCACTATGAGGAGTAAAAGACTGAATTAACGAAAAATTAAATAAAAAAGTTAATCATGGTCCTGGGACAGTTTTTTTTTTCATGCACAATTTTTACAACCAGCAGACAGACAAACAAAAAATAAAGACATAAATAAAGCAAATAACCTAATACAACTATAAATTAATAAAAAATTTAAATTATTAAAAAATTTCTTGATATTTTGGCTGATTTTAAACGTCTAGATGCAGGTGTAGTAATCATTGCATAAATAATCAGATGAATGTGTTTTATTGTTTAATAACTTTTCCTGTACTTAAGATTAATTATATTATAATAATAATAATAATAATAAAAATAACTAGAGAGGTACATTTTCTGAAGAAAATGTGAGTGGTGTTTGCCGTGGCAAAACATGGGAGTCATGCTAGCAACATGCTAATCACTCTATCATCATGTTAGCAACATTCTAATGATGCTGCTAGCAACATGCTAATCATGTTAGCATCATGTTAGCAACATTCTAATGATGCTGCTAGCAACATGCTAATCACTCTATCATCATGTTAGCAACATTCTAATGATGCTGCTAGCAACATGCTAATCACTCTATCATCATGTTAGCAACATTCTAATGATGCTGCTAGCAACATGCTAATCACTCTATCATCATGTTAGCAACATTCTAATGATGCTGCTAGCAACATGGTAATCATGTTAGCATCATGCTAGCAACCTGCTAATATTGTTAGCAACATGCTAATCACACTAGCATCATGTTAGTGACATGCTAATAACATTAGCAGCATGCTAATCATGTTATTAGCAAATGCTAATATAGTTAGCATCATGTTAGCGACATGTTAGTATTGTTAGCATCATGCTAGCAACAGGCTAATATAGTTAGGGGTTGTGGTTTATGAGCATCATGATAAACCCGAAAGCCTGTTTGTTGCCTGAGTTAAATGAGCCCCCAGTGGGACAGTGGAATCCACAGTTAGGTTCCATTTTAAAGTTCCTATGGAAGTTACCATTATATGTTAATTGCCCCCTGCCGGGGCAATGTCCCACCCACCTTTTAGAAATTCATGTCAAGCACCCCATTTACGAATGAGACACGCGATATGGCGCACTTTCATGGGTCTACGACAAACGCTACAGGATTAGTCGTGCACCAAATTACCCATTATATGTCAATGGGGCAAATTGGGGCTCTTCTTACGCCCCAGGGTTATAACTTATACCCTCTTACGGGGTATGTTCTGACACAGCTTGCCAACCTATACAAATGTGGTCAATTTTATCTTTCTACAAAATTCTTGCTCTGCGCTATAATCTGTCAAAGCTGATCTCAATGTTAAGTCTATGGGAATTTTTGGGGCCATTAATTTCCCCCTGCTGGGACAATGTACCGCCGACCCCTTAAAAAAAGTCATAGCACCCAATTCTCGACAAACAGTATGGTACTAGTTACACGCCAAACTTTTGTACAGATAAAGAATAATAAACCTGTTAGGTAATAATAGTGCTTCGCAACACTAATAATAATAACTTTATGGGGTAAAACTTGCAATGCATGTGGGGTAGGGAAAAATAAAATACATGTTCATATTAAAATATTTGACTTCATTTATAGTTAAACAAATTGAAATCTTTAGATGCAGGTTTAATCAGTGCAAAAATATTTCATATTTACTTTGTTTAATACATTTCAGCTTTTTCTTAAATTTTCTTATTTTTTTGCAATGCATGTGGGGTAGATAAAAGTAAAATAAATGTTTGTAATAAAATAATTTAAATAATTTACAATTAAACAAATGAAAATGTCTTGATGCAGGTTCAGTGCATAAATATTTAATATCAACCATAGATTTCATTAAAATAATTATAGAAATATGTTTTTATTTAATACGATTTTCTATACTTCATTTCGACAGGATCCAATAGGATGTGGTGTTGCATCATGTCTTTGTTTCTCCTGTATATCAGCTCCAGGTTCACCAGCATTCCATGGAAATAACTGCTGCGACGATTTAAACTGCTGTCCTGTGACAGTTAAACGACACCCAACTGTCACTTCAAATTTAAACACTCCTCCATACAGCAAAGTAGTGAGTTTTGACATGACTATGTCTCCTGCAGTCTTGTTCCTGTCCCTGTGTCCTCTCCTACTGAGCGCCTATCAGGCTCCTGAGGACAAGGAGGACATCTTCACCACCCGATCGTGTCCTGCGTTCCTGGTGTTCGATAACGCAGCGTTCATGGCTGACATGACCGTGGAGCTGCCGTGTCATTGTAAACCAGCAGACGTTCTTTCAGTGGTGTGGTACTATCAGAAGCACTTGAGTCCCGACAGCGCCAGGGTCCTGACCGACTTCTCGGGCACTGCGATAACGGATTCATCTAAAGTCGGAAGTGAAGTAAACCTGCGTGAGCGCTTTTCCATCCGTTTATTCAGCCTGCTCATCTTCCGGGCGCAGCACAGCGACTCCGGGCATTACGTCTGCGGCGCGGCATCGGGCCAGTACTTCTACGGATATGATGTGGACGTCCAGGTTACTATAAATATTCTCTTTCCCAAGACCTTGGACAAACCAGCCGAACCACAGGAACTCAAGTCCAACCCGAACCAGCAGTTTCAGGTGTTTACCAGCTACTGGCCTTGGTCCGTTTGTGACCGGTGCGACGTACGAGGTGAGCAGGTGCAAGTGGGCCTCTGCTATGTCAAGAGTGATTATTTACAAGTGCGCTATCTTCATCAGGTCAAAAACGTGATCTCGTGTGGTTCCTCTGCGGTTCCTCAGCGCTTCGGGCTGAGTGGCACGGGTTACGGGGCCGAGCTCACCGTCAGAGCCTGCGAATCTTTCTGCCCTCCAAAACCTCCAGTCAATCAACAGCGACAAGCTCTGCTCGAGTTCCTCGGATTCAGCAATCAAGCTTCTCCTGGAGTTCCGGTCTACTACCATAACCAGCCATCAAACACCGATCTCATCCTGTCGTGTCCTAAAGCGAGACCCGAGCACGCAGTGGCGTGGGATAAAGGCTCCACTCCGCTTTATCTCGCTCAGTACATGTACGCAGTGGATACAAACCAGCGTGTGTTTATAGATCTGGGTCACCACCTTCACTTCAGACCCGTGAGAACGGAGGACAGAGGGACATACTTCTGCTGGATCCAAGGCAGAAAGGCCGCTGAGATCAGACTCGGGGTGTTTAAGGAGCTCGGGCGAAAGCGCAGCTTACTTGACCCCGAGTCTCTGTTTGGACTCCGCTTCATCCTCCAGTGGTACGCCGGTTTTACTGCTGTGTTTCTGCTCTTCGTCTCTGTTCGATTCGTTTGCGAATTAATCTCAGAACTCAAAGCCCTGGGATAGCGTCCAATAGATGTGTTTTTATCTTCTTGATGAATTTATTTATTGTTTAAACAATGGATATAAAAGGAACTGGAAAGCAATATGCAGATCATCTATTTTTTATTGCACTTTTAAGTTAAGACATTTTCTTTTCACTCTGGGATTCAGTGGAAACTTCCAGGCGTGTTTCTTCTTCTTTGTTTAAACTATGGTGGTGGTGGAGATTATTGTTAAGTTATTATTATTGAGTTTATAATTTTTGCATGGTTATTATTTAGATATTGTAGTTGTAAGGCTAATAGACTGGCCACTTAAGAATAAAATCGGTTACTCTAAAATGTCATAATTAAAAATGATAAAATATTAAGCACCTTTAACTATCTTTAATAAATGTTTATGAGAAAGGTTCATAGTTGCATTATTGTACATTAAATTAAATGTGTGCATTGTTCATAAAGAGGCCTTAGGGAATTATTTTACTCAGGAAGCTCTTGGTTTAAAGTACACTTGCACTTACTATATATAGGAATATAATTTATTACTAACAAAAACTTTAGCAAAAAATATATAAATACATGGATTTCATGAATATATAAATACTGTCCATTTCATGAACCTTGAACATTGACCTTGTGCAGTGATTTCATGTTGGAACTGGTGTGGGGTTGTTTTCCAGGAGTTGGGTTCGGCCCTTTACTTAAAGTGAAAGGAACTCCTTTGGATATTTTGGACGATTTCATGCTCCCAACTTTGTGGGAACAGATTGTGGAGGCCCCTTCCTGCCCCTTCCTGTTCCAACATGACTGCACACCAGTGCACAAAGCAAGATCCATAAAGACATGCATGAGTGAGTCTGGTGTGGAAGAACTTAACTGTCCTGCACCTCAACCTGAGTCCTGAGTCCCGACCTTAACCCTAAACAACACATTTGGGATGAATTAGAGTGGAGACTGTGAGCCAGGCCTTCTCATCCAGCATCAGTGTCTGACCTCAAAAAAAAAAAAAATTTTTTTTAACCTAATTTTCAGTATCTCAGAAAATTTTAATATTGTGAAAGATTTCAATATTGGAGTCTCATAGTGTCACACTCTAATCAGCTAATTAACTCAAAACACCTGAATCCAAAAGTGAGGATTTATGTTTGTTCAAGGGCCTGAATGTGTCTCTCATCACATCATGTGATTTCTGTTCCTAAATAGAGTTTAGGTTCATTAATTGTGCAGTCATCTAAAAAAATTGCTTGCTCAATGTCGGATTTCGATTTGTTCAAGGGTATTAATATGTCTCTGTTTACATTATGGGATTTAAACTCATAACCTTCTGTTCTGTAGTGCAGAACTGTAAACCACACACACTTCACTGTTCTGTACTGACCATCAAAAGTTGACAGGAAACAACAACCTGAGTGGTAAAAACCCTGCAACCCCTGTAGAAAATAAACTCCACTAGGGGGCGCCACCACGACATGTGCATATAAAGAAGAACTGTGTGTGTAAAATAGTCTACATTACAGAACCTCAGTATCAACATTGGTTTCAACATTTCTTTGTTGGTAAAAATCATGACCGTCATGAACAAGTGTCGTGTTGGGCAGCAAGAAACCGACTTCACTGATTCGAATGATTTGAGAAAGCTTCAATAAGTGAATTGAATCCAACTCAAAATTTGACTCTTTCCAAACGAACCGATTCTTTGTTTACTCTCACTAATATTTTGTCATGTGTAAGTGACTGAACACAGACATTGTAAGGTCGATAATCGGACACAGAGCATTTTTGCTGATATATATATATATTTCCTTGTGTCAAGCTACTCTTGAACCAGAGATGTCAGAGGTGTCTTACCTGGGCTAAGACAAAAAGGACTGGACTGTTGCTTAGTGGGCCAAAGTCCTCTTTCCAGATAAATATAAATTTTCCATTTAACTTGGAAATCAAGGAGAGGAGAGGTCAGCACAGCTGTTTACCAGGAAGTTGTAGGGCACTTCATGCTTCCCTTTGCTGACCAGCTTTATGGAGATACTGATTTCCTTTACTGGCAGGACTTGGCACCTGTCCACGCTACCAGAAGTACTAATACCTGGTTTAAGGTCCATAGTATCCGTGTCCTTGATTGCCCAGCAAACTCACCCAACCTAAACTCCATAGAAAATCTATAGTGTATTCAGAAGAGAAAGATGTGAGACACCAGACCCGACAACACAGAAGAGCTGAAGGCTGCTAGCAGAGCAACCTGGGCTTCCATAAGACCTCAGCAGTACCAGACTGATCGCCTCCATGTCATGCCGCATTGCCGCAGTAATTCATGCAAAGGGAGCCCCAATCTGAGGCCGTACGTGTTCAGTAGTCCAACATTTCTGTGTTAAAAATCTTTTTTGTATAGATCTTAAGTGATGTTCAAATTTTCTGAGTTACTGACATTTGAGTTTTCCTTAACAGTAAGCCATGATCATCAAAATGAAAATGATTAAAAGCTTAAAATACATCAGACTGTATGTAATGAATCTACAGTATATAATGAGTTTCACTTTATGAATTGAATTACTGAAATAAATTTGTAACGTTTTGATATTCTAGTTTATTACGATGCGCCTGTATATATACTTTATATATGTCTGTGTGTGCATGTTTGATATGTGTGTGTGTGTGTTTGTGTGTCTATATGTGTGAATATGTTTAGCCACAGTTAAAGTCATGGCCAAGATTGTTGGCACCCCTCAAGTGGGAAATCAAGTATTTCTAACAAAACATTATTGCATTAACACATGTTTTGCTATACACATGTTAATTCTCTTTGTGTGTATTGGAACAATACAATAAAAGGGAGGGAAAAAAGCAAATACACACAGCAATTTTGTCCATGATTATATATGGTTATGTATATGTGTATGTATATGTGTGCGTTTGTGTGTGTGTATATGTGTGTGTATATACACTACCGTTCAAAAGTTTTAGATCACTTGCAAATTTCTTTGTTTGTGTTTAGTGATTTATTTTCTACATTCTACAACAATACTGTGGATTTCAAAACTATACAATAACACATATGGAATTAGGTAATTACGTAACAACAAGAAAAACACCAGTTAGTTGTTATTTTAAGACACAGAGGTCGGCCTTTCTGTAATAGTTCCTGCAAGAACAGTATTGTGTCAAGTGCATTTGCAAAATCCGTCCAGCACCATAATGAAACTGTCTCTCATGAAGGCCGTCCCAGGAGGACGAGACCAAAACCTACCTCTGCTGCAGACGAGAAGTTCATTTAGAATTATCAGCCTGAAAAATGACCAATTAACAGCAGCTCAGATTAGAGGCGTTATGAAGTCTTTACAGAGCAGAAGTAGCAGAAACATCTCAATATCAACTGTTCAAAGGAGATTCATGCAGTTTTTGGACGCCTTCAGCAAAACTTTACAATGTAGAAAGAAATAAACATCAGGAACCATCATGGAGTTAGAAAGTGTCCTAAAACTTTTGAACGGTAGTGTAGATGTCTGTATATGTATATATGTGTGTGTGTGTATATATGTATATGTGTGTGTGTGTGTGTGTGTATATGTATATATGTGTGTGTGTGTGTGTGTATATGTGTGTGTGTGTGTATATGTATATGTGTGTGTGTGTGTGTGTGTATATATGTATATGTGTGTGTATATGTATATGTGTGTGTATATGTATATGTGTGTGTGTGTGTGTGTGTATATATGTATATGTGTGTGTGTGTGTATATGTATATGTGTGTGTATATGTATATGTGTGTGTATATGTATATGTGTGTGTATATGTACAGTGGTTACAAAATTGGAATGGCGATCTCGCCGCGTATACCGCCGTTTAAAGGCAACAGCGGCCAAAATAAATCAGTTGCATTTCAAAGTCATTCGTAAAATGGCCGCCAGGTGGCGCAAAGTGACATTTTCATTCATCGCAGTAAATACAACAGTGATGGTAATTTCCACAACAAACATGACAAATCTGAACCAGAGCTATTAATGTGTACTGTACAATAATGAGTAAAAAGAAAAATTATAGTAGATTTATTAACTGAAATAAATGACCATATTTTTCAAGAGAATTTTCAAGCCCCACTCATCAAACAAAATTATAACGAAATCGGCCAAGTTTACTATTTATTTAAATATAAATTTATAAACCAATGAGATCAAATAACACCAAGTTATTATTATAACAGGCTTACTTCGTTACTTATCCAGCGCTTGCTTTATTAACCTTGCCTTATTTAACGTTACTTGGGTGCATTGTCTTTAAGTGCCCGCTTGGTGTAGCGGTTAGAGCCCACGGTCAGTGTTATTTAAAGCGCCGGTTCGAATCCCGAGGGATGATGTTTTAAATTTTTTTATTTTAATTATAGCAAAATTAAAATAAAAAAATTTGTTGCATTTTGATTTTGCTTCAGTATACTATAGAAAAAACAGCAAACTCGCACGCAACCAGTTTGTATTCTTTAAATTTAGGGGAATGACGGCTCGGTCTGCTGCTGCTGCGTGTGTGTGTGTGTGTGTCATTATACTGATGAAAAGTGGTGGCCATTTTGATTTACGACAGCTGTTTACGGCAGTGTAGTCCAGTGCGGGAGATGCATTGTGGGTAATGAGGTCCGGTGTTACATCTGTTACATTTTTGATAACAATAATTTTTTTTCAGCCTGTCACGGCGTGTGCCCAATTCATCTTTTTTTATCCTTGGCTGGCAAGCTCTCCGGTTTGCACCCCGCGCTATAAAATACTCGGGGTTTGTTGGTTTACAGGGGATTTTTACTACCCGGTGTGATTACGATGCCCGCGCAACAACGCGGAAGTGCGGCATTTCTAAACAAGATCAAATGACACCAAGTTTAAAACAGATAAAATACACGTGCAAATAGTATAATTGTATAACAGGCTTACTTCGTTACTTATATAACGCTTGCTTTCAAAGAAGTCGAGTGGCTTATTAACATCACGGAGGTGTGTTGTCTCTTAGTGCCTGGTTGGCGTAGCGGCTAGAGCGCTCGGTCAGGGATTTACAAAGTGTCGGTTCGAATCCTGGATGATGCTTTTTTAAAAAAATTGTTCTATTTTAATTTTGCTCAGCAAACAAACAGCAAACAAAAAAATTATTATTCAGAGCACGATATACAACCGTAATGAGTCCCGTAACCGGCTTATACAGCTGGCATGTGACCAACGTATTTAACCGTGAGGAGTCCATAAAATCAGTAGCAGCTAATAATTACTAATTACTTTAGTTAATGCTGCTACTGATTTTATTCCAGCTTACCTGTTCAGGTTGATTGCGATTCTTTTTAAAATATTGTCTCAGTTTTATACGTATGTTGTTCGTCTTGATGTTTGTCTTCTTTTCACTTGGCAACACTCAAATGCAAATTATTCACCGTGAATCAGCTGTTCTCACCTATCCATTCAGAGAAACTGAATGAGCTGAAATTAGCCTTTGTTTCACGACCGCGACACCCCTCTCTCTCACGCACATACAGTACAGAGTAGACCAAATCATTACAGTACATACTTTATCCAACGAACATGAAAAATATCCACATAATGATGAGTTAAGAAGCATTGCTTAATTCTCGTTTAGACAGACTGTTTGTATCTGATTATTGGTATTATTAAAGAACAGCAGCACAAACAACAACACAAGGGCTTGTACAGCAAGACACATTTTTATTATTTTGCAAAGAGTTAAATTTGTAACATTAAAAGGCATCCGAATTTAAATATATAAATTACTAGAAACAAATTGAGCACACTATCAGAATAAAAAATATAACAAATCAAATGGACACATACACAAGGAGGATAATGATACCGAGTTTATATTAAAATAACAAATATTGTAATATTGTTTTTGTGTTATTATAAATAATGAAATGCAGTAGGCTGTTATGGTCATCATAATTTTCTTTAATAAATAAGAGAAAACATTGTAACAACATATTTACATCCCAGTAGCACACCCGTTGCGCTCTACCACCATCGGCAAAACCTTCTGAAGATGATCAATATATTTATTGCACGAAATTAAGGTCAAGCGGTCTCTCCAGAAAGTCACAATGGCTTGAATAAGCTCATCTTTGTTCCGTGGTTTGGCCTCACGTCTAACGAACTCCTTCAGCGCATGCCAAACCATCTCGATCGGGTTGAGATCAGGAGACCTGCATGTAAGGAATACAGGTTAGAGAAAATTGTCATGTGCACATTTCATAATCCAGTTCATCTAATGGAACGGAATGTAAGAAACATACTCGGCTGGTGTTTTCACCCAGTTGATCCCCGCCTCAGCAATACAATGTCTCGCCGCTGTATGTTTTTGGTCATTGTCTATTAAAAGAAACGTTTTTAAACACATAGAATATTTAGAAACCTTAAAGCTATTTTTGCTAGCATAAATTACAAAATATCACATGCTTGTTATTTTTTACCTTGGAAGAAGCGATGAGGTCCTTTAAAGTCTTGTTGAATGTATGGCGCCAACGAAGATTTTATTATGCTTTCTTCGTAATAAAGCCGATCCATAATTCCTGTAAATTTTAAAGTCATGTTCAGTCATATTAATCAATTTTTCCGCTATTCTATTTTGTTAAGTAGAAACGTGCTCTACAATATATAGAACTAACCTTCAAAGACAACTATTGGTCCTGGTCCCTGACGGGATATGGTCCCCCAAACATGAACTTTTATGGGATGTTTGGCCTTAGGTTTCTCTACGTGCCGACCCCTTTTTCTGTAGCACATCAATGCAAAGCGTTCCAAAGCCACAGTTGTTTCGTCAGCAAAGATTACATTGTCAAAGGTCTCTTTGACAGCCATCCACTGTTGAGCTTGGCTAAGACGCAAGGCCTTGTTGGCGTCCCGAATCATAGGGCCGGTTCTAAAAGAGAGAAAAAAAACACAAAAAAATAATTAATTAACAAGTGTCTCTCTCTCTCTCTCTCTCTCTCTCTCTATGTGTGTGTGTGTGTGTGTGTGCGTGCGTGCGTGTCAAAGGTAAATATAAATGAATAGTCGCTAAAATTATCATAGTCGCTTACCGGGCTTTGCCATAGTTCCATTTAAGTTTCTTTATGGATGTTCTAATGGTGTTAAGTGATAGTTTACACTGCAGTCGAGTCTGAAGCTCGTCTTGAATCTGTTTAGCAGACCGTTCATCATTCTCTTGCAGCATTTCTTCAATGCACTGAAGTACAGGACTATACAAATAAAAAGTACATTTTATTCGATGTTAGATTAATGTAAAAAATTTATTTTATACAAAACAATTAATAACATACCACAATTAGTAACATACCTGGTCACTTTCAATGCATTTGGTGGTTTAGTTGCCGGAATCAGGCCACGAGAACGACAATGCCGTCTGATTGTGTTGTCGGAGACACGAACACCTGACAGTTCCAAGAATGTCCTGATACTAGTGATGACGGATTAATGCTTAACAGTCGCGCAATTACGTAGTTCTTGAATGTTTAAAAACCACAAAATAAACAAATAAAATGTTTTACACACATACACAAGGAGGACAACGATACCGAGTTTATATTAAAATAACAAATATTGTAATATTGTTTTTGCGTTATTATAAATAATGAAATGTGCACATTTCATAATCCAGCAGTGGTGTCAAAAGTATTCACATTCATTACTTGAGTAGAAGTATAGATACTAGGGTTCAAAAATACTTCTTTAGAAGTTGAAGTATCAACCCAAGCTTTTTACTTAAGTAAAAGTTTAAAAGTACTGGTTTCAAAACAACTTAAAGTATAATAGTAAAAGTACTGTGTGTTCTTTCAACAAGTAATTTTTGGGAGTGTATATGCAATCTATTGCTTATTCCAGTTTTATTTTATTTCATATATTACCTTCTTCTCTGCTTTTCTTCTTCCTCCTCCTCCTTTTTTGGATGGGTGTTAACAATATGGCGATTACACCCTGGCAGAATGCATGGGGAGTAAAACGAACTATAAATGGGTGTTAATATTAGGGTGATTAAACCCTGGCAGAATGAATGGGGATTAAAACACACTATAAATTGTGTGATTACTAGGGCGATTACAACGAAGAATAGATTATCAAGTATGGATTAATGCTTAACAGTCGCGCAATTACGTAGTTCTTGAATGTTTAAAAACCACAAAATAAACAAATAAAATGTTTTACACACATACACAAGGAGGACAACGAGTTTATATTAAAATAACAAATATTGTAATATTGTTTTTGCGTTATTATAAATAATGAAATGTGCACATTTCATAATCCAGCAGTGATGTCAGTAGAAGTATAGATACTAGGGTTCAAAAATACTTCTTTACTTCTTTTTTTGGGGATTAAAACACACTGTATGGATTAATGCTTAACAGTCGCGCACTTACAGTACAGTACGTAGTTCTTGAATGTTTAAAAAACACAATTTTAATAATTTGAAAAAAAAAAACCGTTTTTTGATTGCCCAATTAACATTTTTGTATTGTGAAATATTTTTATACTACTGTGTGGTTTTAAAACTTAATTTCCACTTTATACACGTAATTAGTCTCACGCTATGATCATTCATTTATGTGCTTCAACGTTCATTTTAAAAGAATCATACATTGCCATCAGTGGCGGTTTTAGGGTAGGGCGATTTTTTATGCTGCATAAATACTGCATAAATATTATTGAGTACAACAAAACACACCCCAACCCCAGACTTTCTAACACCGACCAGGAGTACTGCAGAAACGATGTCTCCAGCCACAGCGTACATTGCAGGCGACCACCCAGAACTTCCTTTTACTCCTCCCACTACGGAGCTTCTTGAGTCGCTGATGATTCAGTGTCAAGGGCGTCCAGATCGGCTTGGTTGCTTGTTGTTCCGCAATGTGGTGCCGCAGGAGATCTATGCAAACTGGGCGTCCACAACAAACTGGGATGGTTCCAGAGGCAAACGTGGACTGCCAGTAAACGTGAGATATTTTTTGATGAGGACAGTGGCCCAGAAGTTTCCCACCATGACTAGCAGTGACAGCAAGCGGATCAAGGACCGAATAAATGAATTTTTACGCTCACCGAGGGTCACTGTCTCAAGTAGACGTTTAAACTACTAAAAGTTTACATTTGATTTGTTATATTTTTTATTCTGATAGTGTGCTCAATTTGTTTCTAGTAATTTATATATTTAAATTCGGATGCCTTTTAATGTTACAAATTTAACTCTTTGCAAAATAATAAAAATGTGCCTTGCTGTACAAGCCCTTGTGTTGTTGTTTGTGCTGCTGTTCTTTAATAATACCAATAATCAGATACAAACAGTCTGTCTAAGCGAAAATTAAGCAATGCTTCTTAACTCATCATTATGTGGATATTTTTCATGTTCGTTGGATAAAGTATGTACTGTAATGATTTGGTCTACTCTGTACTGTATGTGCGTGAGAGAGAGGGGTGTCGCGGTCGTGAAACAAAGGCTCATTTCAGCTCATTCAGTTTCTCTGAATGGATAGGTGAGAACAGCTGATTCACGGTGAATAATTTGCATTTGAGTGTTGCCAAGTGAAAAGAAGACAAACATCAAGACGAACAACATACGTATAAAACTGAGACAATATTTTAAAAAGAATCGCAATCAACCTGAACAGGTAAACTGGAATAAAATCAGTAGCAGCATTAACTAAAGTAATTAGTAATTATTAGCTGCTACTGATTTTATGGACTCCTCACGGTTAAATACGTTGGTCACATGCCAGCTGTATAAGCCGGTTACGGGATTCATTACGGTTGTATATCGTGCTCTGAATAATAATTTTTTTTGTTTGCTGTTTGGGATTGCCACCTTATTGTGGTCAGGGGATTTGCGTGCCTCAGTGCTTGGATGTTTACCGAGGGCTCAAGGGAGGTGTGTCTGTGTGTGTCTGTGTGTGTGTGTGTCTGTGTGTGTGTGCGCCTGTCCTTTTTTCAGCGGATTTTTCCGCTACCGCAGATCAGTTTATCAACTTGTAATATATAAATTTTAGGAATATATTAACATGTGGAGACATCATTATATGTTGAATGGAACTTGTAAGCCTTTGAATGGTGTTAAAAATACTTGCAAAACAAGTATTGCAGCCATACATTGGAGGGAACTTCTGAGGTGGTCAGTGATTGATGGCACGGTCGGTCGGAGGGGGTTGTGATCACACCTATAGATCTTTTGTTCTAGGCTATCGGTCAAATATCTCTCCACTTGGAAGCAAAAACATGCAAGGGATTTCAGCATCTCGACGCACATACTAAGCTGTTTATAAAGTAGACACTGTTTGTTTTTTTTCATTTTGTAATCTTTCCCGTGTTTACCGTGTACTGTACAATGTATATTCATTTTTTAATGAATTACTGTAAATAAACTACACATTCCGTTGATTTACCAGAAATGACTTTTCTGTTTTTTGTGTGTGCTAAACTAAACTTCAGGGTCAAAGTAATAGCGATTTTATTTGAAAAGTATTATATATTTACAATGCTGATAAGTTCAAGCTTAGATTCATATATAAACTGCTTCAAAGTCTTTCCACCCCGTGACCGCTGAAATCCGACAGACGCAGGGCTCAAGGGAGGTGTGTGTGTGTGTGTGTGTGTGCGCGCGTGTACTGTATGTGTGTGTGTGTGTGTGTGCGCTGCAGCCTGTCATTTTCAGCGGATTTTTCCGCTACCGCAGATCAGTTTATCAACTTGTAATATATACATTTTAGGAATATATTAACATGTGCAGACATTTAAGGGTGCGCTGCCCTCTCTTGCCCCTGCGTAGAGCCCACACACACACACACACACACACACATCTATCTATCTATCTATCTATTATATAAATACACATTTGGAATCTGCATCTACATTTTCTGTTACAAGTATAGAATTAGGTTCAGCTGAGACTCATGATCAATGGTGTTAGGGTACTTATGTAGTGATAATTAGTTTCAGCCAGATCATTAAAACTAACAATGGACTATGACACTCTTGTTTTACACACATTGTTTTAGCGATAGTTTCACGGAAGCGAGTTCAGAACTAATCTAACCAAACCAAGAAAAAAACAAACATCCGAAGCTTCAAATAGAATGAACGAACTAATGAAATTGATATATATGTAATTGATATACTGTATATACAGACGTGTGTGTGTCATTTTAATTCAAATGAACATTTTAATGCTTTCTGATACACTTATCAACTTATCGACATACACTTATCAACACAAACTCTCCGTGCACGCACACACACAATCTCTAAAAAATTAATATTAATAACATACATATACAAATAAACAAAAATATAAACGTCTATATTGAAGTCTACGGTGAACGCAGAGTCGGCTAAGCACACGTGATGACGCGCGCGCCCTCACCTCTGTTACGGCTGCCTACAGTATTTGGCCAAAAGAATTATAATAATTGAACGATATGCCTGGTCCTGGAAAGAGACATCAACAGTCCGGCGCTGAGAAACGAAAGAACCGAAAGAAAAAAAAGCCTAAGATGAAGCCCGTGCATCAATTCCAGAAATAAAACTTTACTTTATTCTGTCGACGTTAATAATGTAATAACGTAACATTAACGTAAAATAACGCAAATTTCATTTAACAGCAGGGGGGACAATAAATATATATTTTTATAAATTTATTGCATTGTTTATGTTGTTTACAGTCAAGCCATCAACATACAATAAAATGTAAACATGAGATCTAAACTAAAAACTGTGCTCCCTGTGCTGGTGCTGGCAATATCATCTCTTTGTTCTGCTGTCTCCGGCTCCCTCCCTGGTTCTGAATCTGCCTCTACCTCTACCCTCACTGTCTCAGAACAGACTGACTCCTGAAGCAGAAAAAAATGCAGGAAATTATGTTTTCTAACATGCGTTAGATAGTTTTTTTTAATCACTCTATACACAATACTTTGCTATTTTTATAGATGTTGAGCATCGTGAGCAAGCCCGAGATCATATTAACGTTAATTATCACCAGCCGGCATGAATAGCAAACGAGTAACGTGAGTTGGACGCACACCAATCGATTCGACTATGGTTAATCGCTCACTCCGTAGGCTCCCTGAATAGGCGGGAAAGGGATGGAACCGCGCATTCGTCCCGGCAGGAAAAAAAAACTAAACAGATCTCAGATGAGGACTCAGATTAATGTGCAAAAATATATAATAAAACTATATAAGTCTACATAGCCTTTATAAGACTCTACCTTAAGCGCACTTAAAACATTTTATTTAGTTTTAAAATAAAACAATTTTAAAACATCACTCGGGATTCGAACTGGCGCTTTGTAGATCACTGGCCGAGTGTTCTACCCGCTACACCAAGCGGCCACTTAGAGACAATGCACACCAGAGACCTTAATAAGCCACTCGACTTCTTTGAAAGCAAGTGTACTTCTTTGATAAGTGACGAAGTAAGCCTGTTATAATAATAACTTGGTGTTATTTGATCTTATTGGTTTAGAAATTTATATTTAAATAAAACCCTACACACTTATTTTCTAATTACACGTGATAAAATCTAAAGGCTCACTGTGTTAATATTTATTGTGCTTAAATTTGATCTTAATAAGATTTGATTTAATTTGAATTCTACATTTGTACTGTAATTATAGTACTGTGATTATGAATTCGATCAACTACAGTGTTTCACTTGATGTTATGGGCTACTACGTGTATTATTTAATGGGACGCGTCTCATTAATGAGACAGAGAATGTAAGGCATGATGCGTCAGTCTGTAGTTATATAGCGCCACTCAGTGGTAAAAGCAAGCAAATGCACAGCAAATGCACATGCCGTAATGCGGCGGCGACGTTACATACGATGCTCCGATTTTGTAACAACTGTATGTGTGTGTGTATATATGTGTGTGTGTGTATATGTGTGTGTATATGTGTGTGTGTGTATATGTGTGTGTATATGTGTGTGTGTAAATGTATATGTGTGTATATGTGTGTGTGTGTATATGTATGTGTGTGTGTGTGTGTATATGTGTGTGTGTGTGTGTATATGTGTGTGTGTGTGTGTGTGTATATATGTATATGTGTGTGTGTGTGTATATGTATATGTGTGTGTATATGTATATGTGTGTGTGTGTGTGTGTATATATGTATATGTGTGTGTGTGTGTGTATATGTATATGTGTGTGTATATGTATATGAGTGTGTATATATGTGTGTGTGTGTATATGTGTGTGTATATGTGTGTGTGTGTATATGTGTGTGTATATGTGTGTGTGTAAATGTATATGTGTGTATATGTGTGTGTGTGTATATGTATGTGTGTGTGTGTGTGTGTATATGTGTGTGTGTGTGTGTGTATATGTGTGTGTGTGTGTGTATATGTGTGTGTGTGTGTGTATGTGTGTGTATATGTATATGTGTGTATGTGTGTGTGTGTGTGTGGGGGCTGCACTTCTGTGTAATGACGCGTCTCCGCTTCTGCTTTCAAAGCGTGAGGCCACAGACGCAGTTTTGCAGACGGAGTTTCCGGAGCAGCGCGTACACACACACACACACTCTCTCTCTCTCTCACACACACACACACACACGCACTTGCGCGTTCTCTCTCTCCGCGTGATGAAGGATCAGGGCTGTGCGGAGGAGATCGCGAGCATCCTGCGCGAGGCCCCCGCGGCGCGGAAAGCGCTCCTGGAGAACTACAGCAACCTGCGCAATGTGGCGGAGTACTGCGAGAACAACTACCTGCAGGTGACACACTCACACACACACACTAAACCGTCCCTGTCACTGCGGCCGTATACCATCAGCACTGCACCTTCTCCTGCGGTTATAATGTAACTCATGCAGACTCACGTGGTGTCCTTTAACCAGACTCATCAGACTGAGTGTTTATCACCTAAACAAGTCCACTAGATTCACTTTATCAGGTGAAACACAGATTACATACATACATCTCCAGATGGTGCTTCATTAGGTGGCATGGCGGCTTAGTGGTTAGCACTGTGGCCTCGCACCGTAAGGGTCAGGGTTCGATTCCCATCTCAGCTCTGTGTGCATGGAGTTTGCATGTTCTCCTCCTCTGCTCGGTGGGTTTCCTCCAGGTACTCTGGTTTCCTCCCACAGTCCAAAGATTAGGCTAATTGCCGTTCCCAAATTGACCGTTCAAAAGTTTTAGATCACTTTCTAACTCCATGATGGTTCCTGATGTTTATTTCTTTCTACATTGTAAAGTTTTGCTGAAGGCGTCCAAAAACTGCATGAATCTCCTTTGAACAGTTGATATTGAGATGTTTCTGCTACTTCTGCTCTGTAAAGACTTCATAACGCCTCTAATCTGAGCTGCTGTTAATTGGTCATTTTTCAGGCTGATAACTCTAAATGAACTTCTCGTCTGCAGCAGAGGGAGGTTTTGGTCTCGTCCTCCTGGGACGGCCTTCATGAGAGACAGTTTCATTATGGTGCTGGACGGATTTTGCAAATGCACTGGACAATACTGTTCTTACAAGAACTACTACAGAAAGGCCGACCTCCGTGTCTTAAAATAACAACTAACTGTTGTTTTTCTTGTTGTTACGTAATTACCTAATTCCATATGTGTTATTTTATAGTTTTGAAATCCACAGTATTGTTGTAGAATGTAGAAAATAAATCACTAAACAAAAACAAAGATATTTGCAAGTGACCCCAAACTTTTGAACGGTAGTGTATGTGTGTGCATGGATTGGAACCCCATCCAGTCTAGGATAAGGTCCACACCCTCCACGACCCCGTATGCAGAATAAAGCAGTATAGACGATGAGTGTGTGAGTGAGTGAGCGTTGCTTCATTAGTGTTATTTTATGAATTAATGTGCACACATTACATCAGATAATATTTCTGAGTAAACTTTCAGGTCACTTCTGCAATGGCTTTTTATTTATTTTTTTAGCTTTGATGCTGATTTGGTTTGGTCTACACTTGGTAGCATTTTTTTTGTTTATTCAATTCAATTCAATTCAGTTTTATTTGTATAGCGCTTTTAACAATTGACATTGTCTCAAAACAGCTTTACACAATCAAAAGAATTATTTAAGGTTGTATGGAATGTGAATGTGTATGAATCAATGCCTCATAGGTCATACAGTACATAATACTGTATATTATAGGATATACTTCAATATAACGACAGCCAATTTAACAAGATGACGAACATCATTATGTTATCTAAAGATGTGGAAAATCAATTCAGTTATGTATTGCAATTATTTTGTGTGGAAATTCATGTATTGCAACACTGATTCAAATTCAAATTATTTTTTTTATTTATATATGTTTGCATTTCAAGTGGTAAACTGTTGCTCTTCCTCTATTCACACATCGGCAGGCAGCGCAGCATTCTGTGCGCTAGGAGCAAATTGTTTGCTAAGTTTGTTTTGCTGTCTGGAAAAAAAATAAGAAGAGATATTTATAAAATCGTGATATTCACAGTATTGCAATACAAATCAAATCAGTACCTGAGTATCGTGATGATATTGGATCCAGGGGTCCCTGGTGATTCCCGCCTCTAATGTTAGCATTAATTGATGCAGAAGAACTCGAGAGCTTCCTCTACATCTCAACATCAGTGCCTGTTAATAATCTGAATGAGGTTCTAGTAGCTGAATTAACAAGAACCCTCACAGCCATGCTCCAAAATCCAGCAGAAACTGTATAACCTGTAATGGCCAAGGGTGCACAAACTTTTGGCCATATAGTAATGCACTTGCAATGCATTGTTTCCTTACTAACACCTGAAACAGAGATTTGTACGCTGCAAGTGGGAAAAGCACATGAATCCCATACTTGAGTAAAAGTAAAGATTCCCTAGTGAAAATGTTCTCCATTTACTTGTGCAATTGAGTAAATCTACAGAACTTCTCATATTTAAATGTACTTTCATAGTAAAAAAAAAACTCTATCTCTGTGTGTTTTCTGATGGTGAAGTATGTATTCAGTTTCTTCCCACTTCTGCTACCCGCTGCAATTTCAATTCAATCCAATTAAATTTTATTTATATAGCACTATTAACAATGATCATTGTCTCAAAGCAGCTTCACAAAAATAAAAATTAAACTTGAAAAGATAATATTTGATAATTATTTTCCTATAACAGCATGACAGCAGACAAGATGATCCAAAAAGGAAAAGAAAAACAGGATGATAGATATTAAATATGGTGTGTGACATGCTTATTAATGGTGTTCAGGTCACAACATGTCACTGAGGTCCAGTACTGAAATGACAGGAGAGGAACTGGAGACTAAATGAACTGTTAAAGTCAAAAATAGAGTCCTCAGATATTATCCTCACTTCATGTGTAAGTTCATGACTCTGAGAATGTAATGGATTAAACTCGAGAAAGTGATTAAGTGAAAGGGACATTAGAAGATGACTGTGTCATACCTAATCCAGTAGGTACACTACCGTTCAAAAGTTTTAGGTCACTTTCTAACTCCATGATGGTTCCTGATGTTTATTTCTTTCTACATTGTAAAGTTTTGCTGAAGGCGTCCAAAAACTGCATGAATCTCCTTTGAACAGTTGATATTGAGATGTTTCTGCTACTTCTGCTCTGTAAAGACTTCATAACGCCTCTAATCTGAGCTGCTGTTAATTGGCCATTTTTCAGGCTGATAACTCTAAATGAACTTCGTCTGCAGCAGAGGTAGGTTTTGGTCTCGTCCTCCTGGGACGGCCTTCATGAGAGACAGTTTCATTATGGTGCTGGACGGATTTTGCATATGCACTTGACACAATACTGTTCTTGCAGGAACTATTACAGAAAGGCCGACCTCTGTGTCTTACAATAACAACTAACTGGTGTTTTTCTTGTTGTTACGTAATTACCTAATTCCAGATGTGTTATTTTATAGTTTTGAAATCCACAGTATTGTTGTAGAATGTAGAAAATAAATCACTAAACAAAAACAAAGATATTTGCAAGTGATCTAAAACTTTTGAACGGTAGTGTACATTAATTCATGGCAGACTAGATTGTTGTTCTTGTATTTTGAAAGGAAATCAGGTTGAGGCAATGGTAGCTCATGTGGTTGAGACTCTGGGATGCTGGTTGTAGGATGACGACTTCGGGCCCCGTCACCATCGTTGTGACAGGTTGTTTGGGTGTAGGGTCAAGGGTCTTGCTCAAGGACCCAACTTTGGTGACTTAGCGGTGACAGAACTTGAACCCAGGTTCCGCACACAATGCTGGTCCCCGGTTAGGAAATGCCAGGGTTGTGACAGTAAAGGCGTCCGGCATCAAACCTGTGCTAGATCTTGCAGATAGGATGACCCAAGAAAAAAAGTGCCAAAAATCAGATTGTTTGCCTCCAGGGTGTGTGAGCTTTTCTCTGAAGCTACAAAGCTAATGTTGCTAATAAAAAGTGAGATTTTTGTCTCACTTGAAATCCTTCCTGAACACATAATCTTAAATCGTAATATACAGTATATAGACTCGCTATAAACACTATTTTTAATCTCCTTGAGCTTTTCTCTACATGCTAACTACCTGTAAAACTAGTCCTGAAGTAGCGGACGTAGCAAAGCTGCTAGTTTTTTAGTACAATTTTTCTTTTCTTTCAAACTTGGAATGAATTCAGTAGATTTATTGGAGTTGATGAGTCGGAGTAGCGATCGATTTATAGCTTAAACTGGTTGTCATCTGATTTGGCTAGTCATGAAAAAAGTTAGCATTGAACATGCTAAATCTACCTTACTGAGGGAAGAATTCCTGACAAAAGAGCCAGTGTAGATGTTAACAGATTATTATTTCATGTTTATGATGCTGCAGGATTTCATGCCAAGGATGAAATATGAAATGTTTTTGATTTGCTGAGAGTTATGGTTATCGTTGCAGCTGCAGTTCCTGTAATAAGGTGTGTTTTGTCATTAGCGGTGCTCTTTAGCATGATCTCAGAAATGACATTTTTTCCCCTTCATGTCTAAACGGAGCAAAACTCAGCTCTCCTCTTTCATTACAGTCATCTCGGGTGTTTGACATTTAGCACGTTAAGCCTCAGAGAGAAGCAGGTCACACCCTGTGTTTGGTGTTGATTCACTCAGATTTTGCTTGTCGGTTGTCAGGGTTCATTTGGGACGTAGAGATACAGAAGACAGAGACCAAAGAAGAGCATTTATTCAAGAGGTTTTCAGAATATTGCTTGATTTTTACTCCAGTAGCAGGACAGGAACAGCGATGTGGTTTAGATTGG